>VWZS01004474.1:228945-317789 GCA_013397075.1 Rhabdornis inornatus | reverse complement strand
GGGGCAGCCACAGCTTCCCTGGGAACCTGTGCCAGGGCCTGCCCACCCTCCCAGGGAACAATCCCTTCCCTATATCTAACCTGAATTTATTTAACCCGAACTAATTTTAACCTAAATTTCATAAATACCCTAAAACCTGGCAATGATCAAAGCAGGCAGAGCTCAAGCAGCATTGCAGTTTTGCTCTCCCAGAGCTTTGCATCCCCACTGTGCCTGAGCAGGCAGCAGTGACAGTTCAGGAAATGGATTCCACCAAATCTCACAACTGATGGGAACTGCTCTGACCTCCCAGCCACAGCAGGGTCCCCCCAAGGCCTGGTGGAGGCTCCAGCCCCATCTTCCCCACCCTGGGAAAGCCCAGGCCCTGTGCAGAGGGAAGCTGCCCCAGTCAGAAGCAGGAACAGCAGCAGGGGGATGAACAAGGATGTGGCTGCTGGTTCCTGTTGTGATTCCCAGCCCAGCTTTGTTCCCGGGAGCCACTGAGCCACCTGCAAAGGGATTTTGTTCATTGTTGTAACTTAAACTGAGGAAAGGAAAGAGCTGTTGCCTGGTCACAGCACAGCCAGGGTGGAGCCTACTGGAGTTAATTAATTTGGGTTTAAGTTGGGTTAATCACAGCTGAAAAATGACTTTGTTGCTCACAGTGACTGGAGCCAGCTCAAAGATCCCCCAGCTCACAGATTCCATTGCCCAAAGTGCAGAGAATATGACAGTGTGGAATTTTCACAGGAGGACATTCCCCCAGCCTGACAAGATTAACCCAAACCCAGCTCTGGACCCAAACTCCTCAGCTGGCTCCATTTCTGTACCCCAAGCAGAGAGCCCTGAGTGAGCCCTGGATTAAGAACCAGTTTTAACTCTCAGTAATATCTGCAGACAGCTGAAGTAATGTCTTAATGNTTTTAATAAATCCCTGCTTTATTGCTTTAACAGCCTCTATTCCAGGCAGCCTCTCACAGCTCAGAAGCAGCTCCAGGGCTCACATTTTGACCCTGTTTGCAGTCTCTGCAGCCTGGAGCCCTTTCCCAGCCGCGTCAGGGGCAGGATGTCACGCGGCCCCATCCCCTCCTCCAGAACGGAAACTCTGCTGGAGCCCAAAACTGCAGCTCAGCCCAAGGCTGTGATCACAGCACAGAGCTCTCCCTGGCACTCCAAAACAGCCCCTGGGAGCACCCCAGAGCTGCTTCAGCCCCTCCTGCTCAGGGACCTGGCAGAACTGGGGAAGGACACCACCAGATTGGATTTTTTCTTAGCCACCCCTCAGGACAGCCTGTTCCTGAGCTGAACCATGAAATTCCAGACGGGTTTGTGTTGGAAGGGACCTGAGGAATGATCCAGTTCCACCCCTTTCCACACCTTCCACTATCCCAGGCTGCTCCAAACCCCATCCAACCTGGCCTTTGGCACTTCCAGGGATTCAGGCACAGCCAGAGCTGCTCTGGGAATTCCATCCCAGCCTCTGCCCACCCTCACAGGAACAATTCTTTTCCAATATCCAATCTAAACCTTCCATGCATGGTTCCAGCAGGACCTAAAATAGGCAAATCTCAGCCCCTGAGGTTGTTTTTTTCCATCCCTCTTCCATCAGGACCTCGTGCACAGCAGGTCACAGGGAGGCAGCCTGGGCTTGAGGCTCACTCTGCCTGAGGCTGGAGCACAGTGAGCACCAGGATTCTCACTGGGAATCTGCACTTCTCCAGGTGTGACCAAATCAAACTGGCACAGCATGGGGGGAAAAGCAGGGGCGAGCCCTGGCTGAAGGGCTGGTACTGGGCTGAGCTGTGCCATTACCTCTGCCTGGCACTGTCACACACAGCCCCAGTGCCTGTGCGACAGCTCCACGGCTGCCTGAGCACCCCAGGGTCCCTTTTGTGGCAGATTTACCCCCAAAGGACTGCTCAGCCCTCAACTTGCTTCACATCTTGCTGGATATTGAATATTGCTGCCCCTGGTGAATGTGGGAGTTGGGTGTGCAGTCACCTCAATGGTTTCCATCAGCTCTGCTGCTGCTGCTGGAGGCTGAATTTGTCTGCAAGTGCCCACGCAGTGACAGGAAGCCCTGAGAGGCAGCTGAGGGGCTGCTTTGGCTTAGCTGATAAGTCAAAAAAACAGACAAAATAACACCAGAGCTAAAAATAGCATCTTGCTGGGTAAACAGAGGATTCTGCCCTCCTGACCCCCAGCAAGTCAGGAGAAAGGGCTGAAATGAAAGAGTAATTTATGGCAAGTGGAACTTCACAAGGATTTTTCACATTCCCAGTGAAATTATCAGGTAAAATGAGCTGAGTGCCAACACCTCCCTCATGATTGATCAGGATGAGCCTGGATGATCCAAGCCCAGGGTCACCACAAATCCCACAGGGAATGTGGCTGTTCATGTTCAGCTCACCTGTGTCCTTGCCACAGCCAGGTCTGCTCTCCAGAAAATCCCTTAGGAAGGAGAGCTATAGGGCAAGGAATGAGGGAATGGGAGCTTGGAAAACCTGGAGCATGCCACGGCGCTGAATGAAACTCCTCAGCCGATAATGGAATTTATATTTACTTAACAGTAACATACAGTATATAAATAGGGTAAATACTTTAAAATATACAATATTTCACATTCGAACATTCAGTCAAAGAAAGGCAACTCTACGTTGTGTAGCTAAAACTGGAATCAAAAGAACAATGCACAGAGAAAGAAGCCGGTGGTGGGAACAGGGATTGCACAGGGATTACAGGAGCACAGAGCTGCCACCCCGGGGCTTCCATGCGCTGCTTTTTGGGACTGAGCTGTCTCCAGGAGGGGCTGGATGGGCCCACACAGCCCTGCCCTACTCCCACCCCACTGAGGGGGAAGGCAGAGAGGGCAGGACCCCCCCACAGCCAGGCCTGGGGGGCTCCCTGCACACAGGGGACATTCCCTGGAATGGGTCACTGGGATTCCACAGCCAGGCTTTGGGGCATTGCTGCAGGATCCCAGCTCCATGAGCCACACGAGAGCTGCCCCTCAGCTCAGAGGCACTGCTGAGCCCAGGGAATGTGGGTTTAACCCTGGGAATTGTTTAACCCAGGGAATTCTGTTTAATCCAAGAATTCTGTTTAACCCTGGGAATTCTGTTTAACCAGTCTGATCCCACAGCATGGCTGCAGATCCCAGGTCTGGTGCTTCCCCCCCTGCCCCTCACCTGGGCTCCAAGCAGGCAGGGAAAAGGAAATTCCCACCCAGGTGTTCACAGGCCCAGCCCAGCTGTGGGTCAGACCCATATCCAAACCCAAGCAGCCCCTAAAAAACAAACCCTGGGGGTGTCCAGTGTCCTGCCCAGCACACCCCAGCAGCTGCCCAGGGCCATCCCCATGGACATCCCACCTCCCTGGCCAGTGACCCTGGTGCAGAGATGGCTCCCACACCAGCCTGTGACCTTCAGAGCAGGCAAATCCTTCCTGCCACACACCAGTCCCAGCTGGCACCACCTCCCCTTCCCTGCTCTGCTCTTCCCTTTGGAGCTTCCCTGCTGCAGGAGCCTGCTGGGAACCACTTTCTTGTGCCACGCTGAGCTGCAGAACTTCCCCCCATCCCTGGGGTCACTCTGGCCCCACCACACTGAAATTCCTGAGAGCTGCAGCATCACCAGGGTCCTGCAGGGCCACGTGTGCTGCTGCTGCACATCACTGGGCATCAGCTCCACCCTCAGAAATAACCAAAGGCAGGAACAGCAGCTTTTCATCTCTGCTCAGGGAGTCACAACCTCCCTGTCCCTGGCAGTGCTCAGGATCAGACTTGGAGAAGAGATTCCCTGCCCATGGCAAAGGAGGTGGAACAAGATTTTAAGGCCCCCTCCAACCCAAACCCAGGATCCAACTCCTGATCCTGTGAGTGCAGCTGCACAACTTACAAACAATCCCAGCCACCCCCACCTCCCTCCCTTCCTCCTCCCTGCATCCACTGTTCCCACTCACTTTAATGAGTTTTAAGGGTTTTTTTCCATGCAGGAAACCCTTCCCAGGCAGCTTTCCCTGTGAGGAGCACCCCAGGTTTGGAAGGGAGGAAGCAGGAATAAAGCTGACCAGGGAATTGTCTGACCAGGGAGTTGTCTGATCAGGGCATTCATTGTCTGATCAGGGCATTTCTGACCAGGGAAGCCACCCACAGGCAGAGCTGCTGCTGCTTCTGCTTCTCCTGCAGCTACTCCGTGGAACTGCTTTGCCCTCCAGTGCCCACATCCAGCACTGACACCCTCGGGAAAGGCCCAGACCTGCCCCAAACCAGAGCCTGCAGCAAAGCTTTGCCCCACTGATGACAACACAAAAGAGGAACAGAAGGTTTAAAGCAGGAGACTACAGACCCACCGAAGAAATTTCTATCAACAGAGCACACCTTTGTAATATTTATCAACACTGTCACTTCTGCCTGTGGCCCAAGAGCCACAAGAAGGGATTTTGGGAATGGGCAGGGAGAATCCAGAACAGCACCAGCTGGTATAGCCCCCAGGGCAAAGCAAACCCTGGCACTTCCACCCTGCTCCCAGGGGTGCTCCTGGCAGGGGCCTCATTAAACACAGCCCAAATGTTGTCCCTGGGCAATGCCAGATGGAAGGACCTCGATTCTCCCCTGCAGTTTCCGTGTCAGGGGCTTGGACCAAAATTTCTTCCATCAACAGAAAAGAAACCCCTGCCTAATTCAAGCTGGAAGGGAACAGTGCCCAGAACCAGGAAAAATCTGTATGAACACTAAACCCAGTCCTGAACTGGCTCAGTGCAGAACTTTGCCAGCACCAACTGAGAATACTTTGTAAGAACAGAGCCTTCTCTGCAGCCTGTGCTTTCCATCAAACACCTGCATTTGGAGCACAAAGCTCAGCTCCTGCTCAGGGAGGCAAAGCAGAGCCCACCACAGTCCTGCAGAAATGGAGAGAGCTTGGGACCTGTGCTGTGTATTTACACACACTCAGGGTAAATGAAAGCAGTGGCATAATCAGGATATGCAGTAAAAGCTCTGAATTTGGGGGATTTTCAGGTGGTTTATTTTCTGTTGATGCCAAGCCAGTTTGCAACAGGGGCAGGTCTCACATGGGGGGGTCTGTGGCTAAAGGTTTGTGGCAGCAACTGCTTGAAAACACCAATGTATAAGCTCTCCCTGTCACTTGCTCCCAAGGTTAAAATAAGGTAAAGTTTCTCTCTCCCATGCACAAACTATGGAAAGAAGGAAAATCAGAGTCACTTCGTGTTTGGGAACATTGCACAAGGTGTAAACAGGGATATTTTCACCATCTGATCACAAAAAAAAAAAAAAAGGAAAGAACGGAAAGTTTTACAATCTTTAGGGCTCTCATTTTTAAATAATAAAAAAGTATGACAAAATAAAGGAAAAGACTTGGATAAAACTTGCAGCTATAAAGTACAAACTATTTCTGACAAGATTCAGTGAGCGAAGCAGGACAGAAGCCTGCAGAGAAATGAACCCAGACTGAAATGCAACACAGACTGTGGTAAACTCAGCAGCACGACTTCTACAACTCAAGTAAAGAACAGACATGATCCCTGAAAGAAAACAAAACCCCCAGCTGCAGCTGGAGCCCACCCAGCAACAGAACTGGCTGGAAACTGCTCCCCAGGTTACTTCAAATATCCCAGTGTGGGGTTTCCAACCTTGGAGAAATGAAGAAGTGTGGTTTTTAAAGGTTATTTAATGAGTGAAAACAAACCAAGTGATTTAAAAGTTGTTCTCACTTGGTAGGAATTGTTTAATGAAACTTCAACGTTCTTTAAAACTTATTCACTTCCACCAGTTTTGGAGGAATCTGAACCTCCCACATTCCCACACACAACTGCCACTTCTTTGACTCCTCGTCCCCAGTCTGTTTCTGGTTTAATTGGTTACAAAAATCTGATTTGCCAAATCAGGGAGGGAGGGAATGTGAGAGGCACTCCAGAAGCAGCAGGTGAGAGCACTGCAGGTGCAGGGCTGGGCACAGGAAATGGGGCTGGGTTAGTACAAGATCCTCTTCCTTGTGCAAGGGGATTCCCACAGGCAGGAACTGCTGTGACAATTCCCACTGTACCCACTGCTGTCCCTGGAGAGGAGAATGGTCCCAGAGCCAGGGGACAGCTCAGCCCCCCCTGGCCTGCCAGGCTCTGCATTCCCGGCCAAACCCACTCCAGAGAGAGCTCAGCTCTGCCCACACCCCCAAGGGTCCAGAACATCACCAGGACAGCCACACCCTCCTGCTCCACCCAACCCTTCCAAGCCTTAACTCCTTCTCAGCTACAAACCCAAGATTTGCTCATTTGAACCACAGCTCTATAAATATATTATTAAAAAAATAAACCACAAATGCAAACATTTACCAAGAAAGGAAGAAAAGTTACAGTGAAAGGAGGCCTAGTTATTGTCTTAAATCAGGCAAGCCAGGAATTCCCTGGAGGAGGCCTGTGTGTTCTCAGTCCTGTTCCAACCACCTCCTGTCTATGCATCCTCCAGGCTCCCCAAAATTCCCCTGTCCACCAGGTGTGCTTTGAGGGTGTTGAAGATGTGGAGCTGCTGGTCTGGCCTCAGGGTCAGGAACTGCTGGATCAGTTTGCTTGGATTGGGGCCTCTGGAACACAAAAGCATGGTCAGCAATGGGGCTCCATTCATTGTTGGGCTGTCCATTCCTTCCCCAGCTCTACCCTGGGAGCCTAACTCCATTTGGGATGTGGAAATGGACTCAAAAGGCACAGGAGGGTAAACTGTAAACACAAAATAACTCCCCAAACCCAATCTATCTGAAGAGGACTCTGCATCTTATCAGCAGGTGCCGCCCCTCAGAATTGAAAGCAGCCACACACACCCAGCTCCTCAGCTCCCCCAGCACATCCTTTATGTACCCACAGGCTTCTTTCCTCTGTGCTTGCCTACAGAATGCTTGTCAGTGCTGCAGAATTACACTTCCCTGCTTGTTTAACTCTAGAAACCTGTCCAGGAGTCCCAGATGGGACATGGAGGAGTTCAGTGGGACTGGAGTAACAGCCCATGGGAAGTGAGGGTTGCATTTCCAGCTCTGCTGAAGATCCTTCCCCTCCTCAAGCCCCAGCTTTGTCTGCCTTGTATTTTCAGCTGTTAGATCAGTCAGAGAGCTCAAGTGGCTCTGATGCCAGCCTACCCATGCCCTGGCAGTGCCAGCAGCCCCCCCCAGCAGGGCTCACCCACCTGATGAAGCTGGCGATGTACACATTGACAAAGGTGGCCATCAGGTACTGGCAGTCGAAGCGATCCATGATCCCCCCGTGCCCTGGGATGGTGTTGGCAAAGTCCTGGCAGAGCAGAGGGATGGCACTGAGCCCTTGCCAGGATCTGTGCTGGCTTTGGTGCCCCCACACACCATGCTCACCCCCTGCCCTTTCCCAGAAGGCAAAGTCAGACCAAGGAAATATTTTGTTTAATGTCTCCCTGGTTCCGGAAGTTTCTCCCTTTTGAAGCTGCTGGTGCCTGAGGGGCAGCGAGGCTCAACTCAGTTCTATTACTCAAAGGTCAGGGAAGGCAAATGTTTATCTGCTGCAACCCTGCCTTACCTTTCAAGGCATCTGAACTGAGCACAGGCTGTTTATATGTGAAACCAGCCTGCAAGACATCAAGGGAAACCTCAGATTGCAAAATTTCCTGGCTGAGTCTTCCTTCCTCTACCTGCACCACACCAGGGTTTAGAATATCATGGTTAAAATCTTAAGGTCTCTTCCCTTTTGATCAAAAAACCCAGATCCTGCTCCAGCATTTCATCTGTGACTGAACAAACCTTCCTTCCCCTCGAGTGGCAGCACCCACTTACTGTTTCCTCCCCAGAATCTCCATGACCTTGCTCCTCACCTTGATTTTGAAGGCCCTCTTAAAGCCACTGGCAAAGAAGCCCCCGAAGGGCCCGATGAGGGAAGCGAAGGTGGAGAGGGCAATGCTGTGGATTTGGAAGGGGTACATCCTCACGGTCTTCTGCAGAACAAACAGCACAGGAGGATTTTCAGCGCCTGCCCCTCCTTCTCTGCACCCCCAGGCTTTAGCTCAGTTGGTTTTCAGGTGGGGTAACGTCCCACCAGACTTGGGATAATTCCTTTGGGCTCTCAATCCCCCTTTTTTTCTGGATGCACCTTTGTTCTTTCACTTCAGAACACAGCCCTGCTCTTTCCTCAGTGATCCTACCCCACTAAGTAAGAGTCAGGGAGCAGAGAGGGTCATACCCAGCCCACCACAGACTGCAGCACCACAGGGATGTTGTACTCCTGCAGCTGGAACAGCTCTGAGGGCTCGCAGTCCACAGTGAAGCTGTTGGTGTCGTTGTTGAACTCCACGGGGCAAGTGAAGCAGCGGTACCCAGACATCACGTAGGACAGCTCCAGGAAAAAGAGAAAGAAAACAGGATTCATTTTTTCCTCAGGGATTTCCCAAGGGGAAAGGCCGTGCAAGGAGATGAGGGAGGAGAGAACCATGCTGCCAGCTTAATTAAGGAGATTACTCCCCTGAGCAGCAGGAATTGGCTGAAGGCAGAGGAAGAGCAAGGCTGCACCCTGAGGTGGAAGGACAGCAACAGCAGCCACAGAGAGGATCATAAAAACAGGGAAAAACACTCCAGGAGTGTGGAATCCCCCACACAGCTCCTGAAACGATGCACAGCACCATCCAACAGCAGCAGAGGGAAAATGGTTAATTATTGTAATGATCACATGACAGGGTCTAACAGGGATTTAAAACTTCCTCCAGCACTTGGCTCCATCAGCAGTGCCTGCACACAGCCAGGGGCAACTTCAAACCTGGGCAGCAAGCAAAGATGAAATATCTGACAAGAGATATAACCTGACTGCATTGTTTAAACAGAACACTGGGACCCTCTGAAGGGAAAACTGCAGTGGAGGAAATACCATGATGGCCACTTACCAGCAATCCAAAGAGAACGGTGGAAAAAAATCCTCCAATAAAACCCTCCCAGGTCTTCTTTGGGGAGAGCTGCCAGAGAGAGAGCAAAGGGGACAATTATTGATAGACCTCTGCAGCCCTTCCTCACTTGTGAACTGCTGAGGCAGCACAAAGTGGTGCCACCACCCCACAAAGAGGAGTTTGGTCAGAAGCTGAGCCCAACACCTCGGTATGAAATGGTTCATTCATGGCTGGACTCGATCATCTTTCCAACCTCAATGGTTCAGTGATTTCATTTCAGAGCCTCAAAGACTGGGATGCACACCAGGTTTAATTTGGATACTTGCTTCAGACAAAGCAGGAGCTGGGGGACCACAGGGCTAAGACCCAAAGTTCACAGTCTGTCCCCCAAAATGTCCCAAACCTTGATGAGCGGCGTGCGGCCGAAGAAGAACCCGAACATGTAGGCCATGATGTCATTGCAGATCACACAGGAGATGGGGACAATGAACCTGCAGGAGACAAGGGTCAAACCATTGGCAAGTGCCAACACCACACATGTCCAAGGCTTGGTGAGCAGCTGCCACCACAGGGCACTTTGCAGGGCCATCCCTTCCTCCAGCTCAGTGCAGGGAACAGTCACGAGAAGCTCCAAGGGGAATCTGGGGGTCACTCCAGTGACTGAAATCCAGGCTGTGTCCCCAGAAGGGCCTGTTTGCAGCAGCTTTTCTTTAGCCACAGCCAGCAGGGTGTTGGACACCCCCCTCCTGAGCTCCTGTGTAAATATTTCCTGCATTTTAGCCCTAAGCAGGAGGATCCCAGAGCACCCTGGGCTGGTGTGACACTGAGGAACACACAACTCTCAAGTGGCCAGAATTCATTCCTGGCCCTGCTGGCACCAGAGGGGCCTCCCCTGTGCCCAGCAACTACACTGAGGGTGGCAGGTTCCCCCTCCTGCCCTTCAGTGCTGCTTTTACCACAGGAGCAGCACTTCCCCAGCCATTTGGGCAATCAGCAGAAAGCACCTACCCACCTCAAAGACACATGCAAGGCCCCTGCACCCCATGGCAACTTTACAAAATTCTCCTTTACAACATCTCTCTATATGGTGAAGTGGCACAAAGCAAGGCCTAAGTCTCTGAGGGCTCACTTGATCTTTTGCTGTTCTGAACAGGCTGCTCCCTCACAGGAAGCACCTCCTCCTTGGCCATTTGCTTTTTTGAGAGAACAGTGTTAACTCCAAACCAAATTTTGAGATTAAAAAAAATTAGATATTGGGAATTTATTCCTACTATAATGGTGGTGAGGCCCTGGCACAGGCTGCCCAGAGAGCAGATCCCCTGGATCCCTGAAAGTGCCCCAGGCCAGGCTGGAGTACCCTGGGATAGTGGGAGGGGTCCCTGCCCATGGCACTGGATGATCACTAAAGCCCCTTCCATCCCAAACCAGTCTGGAATTCTGTGAAAACACAGGGGTTTTTTTAGGCTGCAAAAACCAAAGCAGCTCAGGGGGTAGAGCCAACTCACCAGATCATTCCTTCAAACAGATTGTGAATGATGAGGTGGGACTGGGTAACAACAATCAGCAACGTCACATGGGTCCAGCCAAACTGCAAGAGAGGAGAGCACCTTTTCCAGCCTGCCCAGAGCCATGCCCAGCTCAGAGAGCTCCTGAGAACAGCTCCAGCACCAGGGCACCTCACTCTTCAGAAAGCTCATTTATTATCCATTGTTTGTCAACCAGCCAGATCAACAGGACAAGCTGTCTTGTACTGAGTTATTCTGGCACCGTGGGGCCAACACTGGCCTGGCACCTCCCAGCTGCCAATAAACCTGTCACTGTTGAAGGAAGATCTGGACAGATAAGCTGGATTTCTGACTGACTCATTTTCCAACCCCAAATTTAACCTCACCAAGATCTGGATTTAACCTCACCAGGCCCTGAATTTTAACCTCACCAAAACATGAATTTTAACCTCACCAGGACCTTGATTTTAACCTCACTGAAACATGAATTTTAACTTCATCGGGCCCTGATTTCAACCTCACCATATAGAACTGGAGGCGATAGTGTTTCTTCACCAGACTCAAGACAAACATGCAGAAACCTGAGGAGAGACAGGAGCAAAGTCAGTGGTGGGAATGTGCCTTCAACAGCCAGAAATACATCTGGGCCACAATACTGCACAGCTGCTGGGGATTTTACTGGAATAAGGGATTTTGGGGGTTTGACTGGAATAAAGGAGCCCTCTGCAGTGGAGAAAGCAGTGCTTTGGAAGCCACACCAAGCAGCACTTGGGCAGATGAATATTCTGGCTGCCCCATGAAGATTATGGAGTTTTCTCCAGAACCTCATGGAAAAGATTTGCCACTACTACAAAAGATTACTACAAAAAGATTTGCCAGCTTCCAGCACCCCTGGGGGGCAGAGATGATTTGCTGTGTGTGGATCCTGCTCTGGACAGGAGATTTTCTCCCTCCAGCCCAGCCATTACTCAGGGTGGTGCCCACCTGTCAGGTAGAGGGCGAAGGAAATGAAGCGATGGTATTTGCTGAGGATCCTCAGGGGCTCCTCCCTCTGCACCAGCGTGAAGAAATAATCTGTCACTGTCTCACCATAGAAGAAATAGTTCACACACAGCAGGAAGTACCTGGAGAGGGCAGGAACCTTGTCAGCAGGAGCCCTAAAAGGCTCCTGAAGTGCCTGGTCCCTGAGGTCTTGACACTGGTTTTGCTTCTGCCAGCCAGAACTGCCTCCCCCAGCTTGGAAATGTCTCCATCCCAAGGAGTGGCTGCACCTCTCAGCCCCACGCTGGGACAGGTCACAGCTGGGCTCTCAGTTTGGCCTTCAGGTGACACTGCTCAACTGGCCTCTGCCTCCCAAAATCTTCCATCCTGTGATTCTCCAAATCCTCCATCCTGTGATTCCCAAAATCCTCTACCTTGTGCCTCCCAAAATGCTCCATCCTGTGATTCTCAAAATCCTCCATTTCCCAAAATCCCACATTCTCTGAGTCTCAAAATCCTCCATCTTGTGCTTCCCAAAATCCCACGCCCTGCGCCTCCCAAAATCCCACGCCCTGCGCCTCCCAAAATCCTCCATCCTGTGACTCCCAAGATCTGGGATGGAATTCCCAAGGAAGCTGTGGCTGCCCTGTATCCCCGGTAGTGCCCAAGGCCAGGTTGGATGAGTTTGGAGCAGCCTGGGCTAGTGGGAGGTATCCCTGCCAGGGTAGGGGTGGCACTGGATGAGCTTTAAGGTCCCTTCCAACCCAGATCAATCCAGGATGGGATTTTGGGAAGGAATTCCTGGCTGAGAGGGTAGGGAGGGGCTGGGATGGAATTCCCAGAGAAGCTGTGGCTGCCCCTGGATCCCTGGCAGTGTCCCAGGCCAGGCTGGACAGGGCTGGGAGAACCTGGACAGTGGAAGGTGTCCCTGCCAGGGCAGGGGGGGCACTGGATGGGCTTTAAGGTCCCTTCCAGCCCATGCTGGGATTCTGTGATTTTCCTTCCAAGTGCTGCCAGCACAGGGCAGCCCAGGGTGTGTGGCTGTGTCCCCTGTGTGTCCCTGAGCCCTCAGCTGGGCACACAGGGCAGGGGGAGCAGCCCCTCACTCACCAGCTGAGTGTCCTGAACCAGGGCAGGTCATAGGAGTGGTACACATTGTAGCCAATGGTGATGATCTCGTGGAAACATTTGATCTGGACACACATCACCTGCACAGAAAGGACATCCAGGCACTGGAATTCCTGCTGGTTAAACACCTCTTCCCTTGAGGAGACAAAAACCAAGCATGTGCAGAGCACAAGATCCTCCAGCAGTTGCCATCAGCCCTGCAGGAGCCTCCCAGTCCCACGTGGAAAGCTCAGGCTGTCATTTTTCCCTCCCAATCCCACATGGGAAGCTCAGGATGGCGTTTTTCCCACCTCTTTCCTCTGCAGGAGGTTTTTAACAACACCTTGTGTGAGTTCCAACTGCACCCCAATATTGACTAGCAGATTCCTCCCAGGTTTCCTGCATGGAGAGAGGAATCCAGAATCTCCAGAACACAAGGCCCTGAGCTCCCCACCAACCTCTCCCTGCTGCAGGGAAGGTCAGAACACCTCTCTGGAGCACTTACTATTGTCATCAAGACCATGGGGCCCAGGTAGATGATGATGAAGAAGAAGGTGATCATTGCCAGTGTGAGGATGCCTCTCACCCACCAGTTCTTCCATCTGGGCCACAGAGAAGGAAAACATCAGAGGAAGACAAGACAGAGCAAAGCAGCCAAGCAGTACTTCTGCTCTCTGTGTGTCACAGAAAGCAAACTTAGCCCTGGGAAGCCCAAGTTTCCTCTCAGTGCTGCAGAGACCTTGATGTGCTGATAAAGGCCTGGCTGCAGCAGCTGCACTCCAGCCTCACTAAATGCAGAAAGCTGAGCATCTCCCAAGGCACTGATGGGCCAGGGCAGCCTCTGCTCCTGTCCTGCTGCAGCTTTCCCACACCTTGGACAAGCTGCAGGATAAATTCAAATAAAATGGGGACCGTTCCCCCTCTCTACACTGCTCTGCATAAGGAGAGAGATGGCCCCTGGCATGTTGTACCCTCACTGCTTTCCTGCTGGGAGCCTCCCCCATCCTCACAGCACATTCAGGAAAGGCACCTTCTCCTGCGATATAAACAGGAGAATTTCCTCCCAAGCAGTTTGTGGAAAATATCCCCGGCTTGCTCCTAAATTCTGTCCATAACAGAGCAACTCCTCAAGCATTCCTGCAGAATTCAGTGCCAGCAGGGGCTGAAAACCCCCACAACTCAAACCTATGCTGCCAAAGCCACCCAGGAGCTCTGTGGGTGTGCCCCACCGTGGCTTGGAGCTGCCAGGACTTAGCAGAGACCCCTCCAGCACTGCTCAGACCCTGCTGCTTCCCATGGCCCCAGGGGCAGGGAGAGGCAGAGGAGAGGCTGGGGAGAGGCTGCTCCTCCAGCTTCCTGCAGCCCCAGAGCCACAGGGAACCACGGGGAAGGTGCAGAGCCCTGGGAGGGAACAGGAGGATGCTCAGGGAGTGTCACCTCGGGGACAGAACCTGCTCAGGGAGTGTCACCTCATGGACAGAGCCCTGCTCAGGGAGTGTTACCTCGAGGACAGGTTGGAGAGGGCCCTGTTCAGCACCTCTGGGGTGTCATCCGAGGTCGGCACTGGGGATGAACCCCCAAACTCAGATTTGCTTTCGCTGTCTGATGCTGTCTCTCCATCCAGCTTGTTCTCAGACTCTGACTCCTGCAGGACAAAGAGAGCCAAGGAGCTTTAGCAGCCAGCCTGGAGGAACCTGGGCTGGCTCCAACACTTACCATCACCCCGCTTCTGCACGAGAGAGGGAGCAGAGGAAAATATTCTGGGCATTACACAGCGGTAAACACATGAGAAACATGCCCAGGTGTTTCAGGTGGCATCCAGGAGGGGTTTGATGGTCCCTCAACTTCAGCAGCAGGCACAGAAGAGGGCCTGTTTCCCTGCACAGTTACAGATGGTTTCAGGTTGATTAATGAGCATCTCCAAGAGCAGCAAATGCTCTAGGGCTTGTTAGCAGGAATTTTTACAAGGTCCCAATCCCCAGGCAGGTCTCAAAGAATGTAACACTGCCCAAATTAGTCAGGAAGGAAGGCCTCCAAGTGGACAGGCTCAAGGCTTCCAGACAATCTTCTGAAGTGCAGACTGCTTGAGGACACTAAAATAACACCAAGCCCAGGCTCAGGCAACTGAGGAGGAAGAGCCTGGCTTATCACCCTTGCCCGACCATCCCTTCTGGCCTCAGAAGAAACCCGAGGTGCTGGAAAGGGACACACGTGCTCTGTGTTTTCCCTGCCCCTTGGACTGCTCCAGCACTCAGCCCTGAGCAAAGTCCTCTGTTGAGGGGTGAATAAACCCAGGAGAGGCAGGTTACTGAAGGCTCTGCCCCAGCCCACCCTGGGAAGCGGATTCCAGGTGAGTCCTGGCTCTTCCCAGTGGCACTTCTCACTCTGACCCAGCCCCTGAACAGAGGAAAAACCCCCAGCTCCACCTTTCACCCCTCATTTCAGCAGCACAGCTTCATCCTGCTCCTGGAAGCAGGGAAGGAAAAGGCCACACCCTGGGGAGCATCCAGGCAAGGCAGAGTTCATGCTCTTGGCTCTCTGAAAACTCCCAGAAAAGTGACTTTGCCTGCAGGAAAAGCACAGGGGGAGCTGAGGTGACAAATGCTGGGAGCTCTGCAAACAATGACACTTCATCCCCTGGGTCTAGGCAGCTCCAGAGCAACCAAATGTGCTGGGTGCAGTTCATGGCTGGGGGTGTCTGCAGTTCAGCAGAGCAGCAAGGCCAGAGCTGCTCCCTCACTTCAAACAGGAAAAGGTAATTACTCCCCAAGCTGGAACGTGTCAATGGCTGCAGGCCAGGATCTGAAATCAGACAAGGACAGTAAGGCACTGGCAGGTGGAGGCGGCTAAAAATACCTCGGTGATGTCAGAGATTATTCCCAGGGATGAGCAGAGCTCCAGCCACCAGCAGCAGCATCCAGTGTCACCTCCTTGTCATCTCCCTCCACGCTCCTCCTTTCCATTCATCCACTGGGAAGGAAGAGCTCGGGTTTGCTTTGAACCCAGCACCTCTGCCAGCCCTTGCACGGCATTGAGGAGCTGGCACTGAAATGCCACCTGGCTTTTGTTCAGATGTTTTCTATCTGACCCATAAAATCCATTTGGACCTCAGATTTTGGAGAGATTTAGTGCCATACACCTGGGAACACAAATCCATAAGTCAGCTGCAAATGGCAGCAGGCAAAGAGACTGGAAACGATAAAACTCCCTGGAGAGCACAGATTTGGCATCTTGCAGCGCAGCACAGGTCAGGCTTTGGGCAATCTGTACTCTGTATTTAGCTCCAGCCTCTATTCCCATTGCAATGTGCTCTCCAACAAAAGGATTCTCTGCAGAATTCCCCTGGGAGTGATGGAAATAGTTCCAGCCAGACCAAAACCAGCTTCTGCTCTGTACTAAACTCCAAATCCTCTAGCACATCTCTTACACAGTCCCAGTGTCCCTCACCCCACACAGGTCACAGCCTGGTAAAAGGATCCAAGCCCCATCCCTGTTCTACTCCCCAAAGTGCAAAGCAAATCATTCCTGCCTGGGGCCAGGAGGATCAGAAGCTTCCCAAAGGGCTCAGAGACCAAAAGAAAAGGAAAGAGCACTTGTGCCTTCCTCACTTCCACCCCTGGGAAAGAGGTGATGAAAGTAAAGCTCAAGGAATAAGGAATCAGATGGTGGAACTGAGCTGATGTCCTGATCCCTTCCAAAGCCTGATCCCTGCTCAGCCTGATCCTTTCCAAAGCCTGATCCCATCCAAAGCCTGATCTCTGCCACAGCCTGATCCCCACCACATCCTGATCCCCGCCACATCCTGATCCCTGTCCCATCCTGATCCCCGCCACAGCCTGATCCCTGTCACAGCCTGATCCCCGTCACATCCTGATCCCCGCCACATCCTGATCCCTGTCCCATCCTGATCCCCGCCACAGCCTGATCCCTGTCACAGCCTGATCCCCGTCACATCCTGATCCCTGCTCAGCCTAACCCCTCTCATATCNCCACATCCTGATCCCCGTCCACATCCTGATCCCCGTCCACATCCTGATCCCCGTCCACATCCTGATCCCTGGCCACAGCCTGATCCCTGGCCACAGCCTGATCCCTGGCCACAGCCTGATCCTTTACAAAGCCTGATCCCCGTCACATCCTGATCCCTGCTCAGCCTAACCCCTCTCATATCCTGATCCCTCTCACATCCCGATCCCTGCCAGATTTTATAGGACATTGTGCCAGATATAGGCTACGGTAACTGACACTATTTTTATACCTTTTATGCAAATTGCCCCTATCAGCCCACAAATCACCACTCTAAGCAGCTGAGTGGGTGCTCAATAACGTGTTCAAGCCTGGCTGATGCACCCTGGGGTGGGCCACTGAAGCCAGCTGCAGCACTGCCTGGGAACACTCTGTGACACTTCCCCGGGAACAGTCCCCACACTGTCCCCTCCAGGATCAACATCCCAGGGCACTGCTCCCACGGGCAGTTAAAAATGGGGGTTTTTAACCAATATGGGGTTATTCAATTGAAGGGCTTTTTTGTCCAACCCTGTAGGTGAGCCTAGGGCTCCCTCTTCCATTTATCATCTCAGTATTGAAGGTTTCTTACAGAACCACGCGGAAAAGGAATGAAGGAATAAAGCCAAGATGGGAATTTATCCTAATTCCTTGATTTCTGCACAAGTTGTAATGAGGAGAAAGAGTAAAATCCCAAATCTCTGCGAGGGCTGTCTGTCCTGACTGCTGAACCAGAGCTGGAAAAATCCAGGTACCTGCTCACTTTTTCTATTCATGAAGTCAACAGCTCTGAGCAACATTTGTCAATGGATATTTTATCACCCTGAAGAAAAGATACACAGAGAGCTGAGCTCATCTGAGCTTTCTTTAAACAACTTGACTCCTTCAAGAGGGTGGTAAGAAATTTGTGCTCACACTGACATGGTTTTCTCACAGAGGAAGCCATGAGCACAGGGTTTTTTACACAAATATCCATGACATTATCTCAGTTGCCACAGAAACGAGCCTGCTCTCTCCCTGCCAAAAATCTCCTGCCCAATACAGACATACAGTTAAGTATTCAATGCTGGCAGATTAAATTAGCTCAAGAAATTATTTAGCCATTATTTAGGTACTTTCCTTGGAGCCAGGCACTGTTTTATTGAGACTTCCTGCCAGGTTTTAACAAAAAGCTGTGACAGAAAATGTTATTGTAAAATAAATGCTGAAAAGGGAAATAGAGTTGCTTTTTCAGGCAACAGAGCTGACAGCTGGAACAAAAGAGACCAACTCTGTTCTCACCTCTGAGCACATCTGCAGGATCAAAGCAAATGCAATTAATTTAATGAATACAAAACCAGCAGCCTCAGTAATGAAAACCTCAGTGTTTTCCAGAAGGGGCTTTAATTCCTGCATCTGGGAAAGCTGCTCTATTCCTCTCCCCTCTTTAACCTCCCAGAGCTGCTGTGCCCCCCAGACCCACCAGGGTGACATCACGGCCAAAATTCATCCCATAACTCCCAAATTACAGGATATTCTCTCCCAGGGGTTTGCAGCTCAGGAGGATCAAACAAGAGAAGTCTGGTGATCATTAACAGCAGAAGGAAAAATCAAACTTCCAGGCTTGGTTTGTAGGAAGGTCCCAGAAGAGCACTGGAGGTCCTTTTGCAAGTGTTTTTCACCTTGGTCTTGTGCTGTGACATTACCTGCAGGCAAACAAAACTCAACTTTCTCACGTCCTCCCACCAAGCTGGCACCTGGCTGCTTGGTTTGTTGTCTGAAAAAACCCAAAAAGCTCAGGTTTCATTCATGTTGCTCTAGGACTGCCATCCCCATCCCAAAATAACCATATTCCAGCTGAAAACAGGCATAGAAATCAGGACATGCCTAAAAATGGAGACCTTTAACAGATACCACCACAGAAAGCAGGAATGTTTGCACAGTGGCTGAAATAGCAGAGAAAATTCATCCCCTGATCCCAGAGGATCAGCTTGGTTTGGCTCAGCCATGGGATGTGCTGGGAGCCAGGCTCAGCCTGCACACACAGTATCCATGGAAATCACACAGGATATCCATGGGAGTCCCACAGGATATCCATGGGAGTCAGCAGGAGCTCCCCCTCTGCTGGGATCCCCAGCACTCACTCCAGGGGCTGCTGCTTCCAGGAAATCAAGGAGGAAAAGGCACCAGGCACCAGCTCATGGGCACAAAAGGAGCACAAAACTCGGTGGGTGGTTCTGGCATTCCCCCAGAATTTCCTGCTGCTCAGAAAGGAACTTGCCTCCCCTCTGAGCACGTGATGGAGATATTTTGGGGAGAGGCTGCTGGGTTCTCCTGGGTCTGAGTGGCATTTCTGAGCTGGCATTCCCATGGAGAGACATAGAAACAGGAGAGCAAGAGCCTCTGGGTGCCTGAGGGAGGCTGGAGCTGTGTCTGCTGGAGCCTGCACAGACATTTCAATCTGCTGTTGTTCGGGGGAGCTGGGGAGAACAAACAGCTCTGCAGCAACTGCTCACCCTGGGAGGTTCCTGCAGGAAAAGGCTATTTTTGTCCTCTGAAATGAGAGCCTGCATCACGCCAAGGCCGATGCCTTCTGACCCTCAGTTCCTCAGGAGTTTATACAGATTTTTCCAAAACGTAATGAGAAAAACCCTACCAAGCTGTTTAGTTTGCTCACTCTAAGGTGGTGTCTTGCACTGTCTTGTTACATTTCCCTGCCAGTCCAGTTTATTTGGACTAACGAAGGAGTGGACTTGGGCCAGTGTGTTTAGATGTGAGCCTGCCAAACACAAATCTGTGCTTTCCTGAAGTCTCAGGTGCCAGCAAGGCCAGGCTGGATGGAACCCCATCCCACAGCAGGTTTAAGGTCCCTCCCAGCACAAACCAGTCTGGAATTCTGTGATTTAAAGGGTTTTACCTCCAGGGGTCCTGGGGATTTTTCCTGCTTGGAAACATCCCAAATTCCCTCTTCTCAGCACCCTCCATCCACTGACAGCACATTTGGAAGCAGGAGCAGGGAACTGTTCCATGTACAGAACATTCTGAGTTCTTCAGCTTGCAACAGGGGACAGCAGGAACATCCCCCACCACCTCTGCCATCCTGATCTTACTATAAATAATAACAATAAACAACCAGGAGTGAGGACAGACCGCTGGGGCAGCAAGAGCGAGCTCAGGAAGAAGCTCCCAGATCCACCAAGATAACTCTCCTTTGCCAAAACAGAAAAGTGGCAATAAGCACAAAACACCAGGATCTTGATGTTTACATCCCATTTTAAGGCATTTCTGCCAACACAGAGCTCTTTCCAGAAGCCTCCAGGGTTTCTGTCACATAAAATGTGCTGAATTACTCCCCTTGGCAAGGCTCCCAGTGTGACAAAGCAGGAACGGGAATGTCCCCTCCCCGAGCAGCCCCACACCAGCAGGAACAGCACCCAGGAGTGCTCCTGCTGCTCCCAGGCTTTTCCAGCACTAAAACCACAACTGCTGGGTCTCAGGGCAGGAAATCAAATCCTGCCACTGAGCATGGAAAGCACAGCACCGAGGGTTTCACTGAGGATTAGCTACCAGGTAACCTCCCAGCAACTGCATTTGACAATTTTGGGAAATTCTCTGCTCCCATCACTGCCTTGTATTATGAAACATCACATTCAGCACCTTGGAGGAGCTGTTCCTCACTGCTTGGGAACATTTCGCTCCTATTTTTTTCCCTCCTGCAATTCATTCCGAGCTGTTTTACGAGGAGCAGCACAACGTCAACGTTCTCTCTCTCTCTAGTAAGGACACTCCAGGTCAGCAGCTCGAAGGAAGTACCAGAGCAGCCTCTCAGAAGGCTCACTGTACATGAAAACACCAGCATGGTGATACCAGGATTGCCCTCTGACCTTCTTTAGGGGCACAGCACAAGGAGCTAAAGCGAATCCCAGCTTGGCCCAGCGAGTTTTTTTTGTTGTGCACCAGTTAAGCAGCACCAGCCCTGCCAGTCTTCCAACTCCCACCACACTTCTGGAATATCAAACTCCCTGAAGGTTTTCTGCTGCACAATAAATTCCAGCTGAGGCGAACCCACCTCAAGGTCCCACCCTGTGCACAACCACCACAGAACTGGAGCCATCTTAGAGCTCCTTCTCTCAGTGTCAGAGAGCTCCAGTGAGAGAGGCACAGCCTCCAGACCCACAGCAGGGTGACCCATTCCCACCACTGCTGGCTCCTTCTGTCCCAGATCCCTCCCTGATCACATCAGCGCCAGAAAGTTTCCTCCAACCTGCCCATACAACCTCCAGCAGGTGTTTAACTGTCATTAAAATCCCATTAAAATCCCATTAAAATTGCATTTAAATGGCATTTAAATTGCAGAAGAGTTCTATCTGATGATTTCGTGCTGCCCTGAGCTGCGCCCTTCGTGCACTAATGGAGAAAACATCAATATAATGCTGCTGAGGGCTGACGGACCAGTCCTAAGGTAAGTGCATTAAACACTAGCACAGCAAGAACTGCTCTTCCCCCCAGTTTTTGCTCCCTGTGACGCCGCAAATGTTATTTACAAAGACTTTTCTATTTATTCCTCTTGGGGCCTTCCTCTTTGGGGAGGCACAGGAGCACAGATAAGGGTGACAAATGACCGTGAGCTTCCAGCCGGGCTCAGGGCTGGAACAGGAGAGACATCACAGGGAAACAAAGCCAGGTTTGCTTTCTGCCGTGAAAAGAAAACTCTTTCCTTTGGAGAAATGCAATGTCAACCCTCATGGAACTCCCACAGAGCCCTCAGATGAAGGGTATTCCCTTGGGCATGACTTGGGAGGCACTAAACCCTTCCCTAAGCCTGAGGGGTTTGGAACCCCCAGATCCTTCCCTAAGGATGGTTTAGGAGATAGCAAACCCTTCCCTAAAGGTAGGTTTGTAAGGCCCGTGTCATTCCCTAGGGATGACTTAGGAGGTACTAAACCCTTCCCTAAAGGCAGGTTTGGAATCCCCACCCCACTCCCTGGGGATGGCCTGGGCGGCACCGCGCTCTGCCCTGAGGGAAGGTTCGTGACCCCACCTGAGCCATCCCACAAACGCAGCTCCCGCCCCGATCTCCGCGCTCCGGGGCCGCTCCTCCGAACACCCCCGGGGATGAGATTTGCTCCTCCAGGGCCGAATAAAGCGAGCGCGGGGCAAATTTCCCGAGCGCGGGGCAGCCCGGGGGCCGCAGAGCGGCCTCACCGCGGGACGGCGGGACCCCGCGGCGCACAGGCCCCGCGCTCCCCGGTTCCCCCGTGCCCCCGGCCCCCTCACGCCCCCCCGGGCCGCTCCGCACCTTGTCCTGGGGGTCCCGCGCCCCGCCGGGGCCGCGCCCGGCCCGCAGCCGCGCTTCGCTCATACCGGACTCGCGTCCGCCACGCCGCGATCCGCCACCGCCAGGGGGCGACGCGGCACCGGAGAAACCGCCACTGACCAATGGGCGGTGCGGGACGGGCAGAGGGGGCGGGGCCTAGGCCGAGGCATGGCCGCGCCCAGGTGTACCCGGATGGTGCGGGGCGCCATGATGGATGGCGCGAGTGCGCCGCTGAAGGAGGGGGCGAGCGAGCGCGCGGGAAGGTCCCTTAGGCTTATCCCAGCGCGAGGGGTTTGTTCTAAGGGACAAACGGGTTTGAGTTGTGGCTGATTTTCGCTCAGGACGCGGTTCCTGAGGAGAGGCGCGCCGTACGAACAGGTGCCGTGTGCGGCCCTGCCGCCATCGCTGCGCAGCGAGGAGGGACGTGGGCCTGTGTAACCCACGCGCTGATTGGCTCCCGCCACACGAGGGGGCGGGACTAAAGAGAGGAGAGGCGCTAGGATTGGCCGGGAAGCTGCATGTGACTTGAAGGGGCTTGGGCTGAAGGAGAACGGCGCTGGTGATTGGCTGCTGCGCGCCGAAGGGCGGGGCGGCAGAGTGCATAAAAGGGGCTTGGCGGGCCGTCTCTCTGGATTTTCAGTTTCCCCGCTGTTCCTTTCTGTTTGCTCTGCTCCCGCTCGTGCTGCCAAGATGTTCGAGGCACGGCTAGTGCAAGGCTCTGTGCTCAAGCGAGTGCTGGAGGCCCTCAAGGACCTCATCACCGAGGCCTGCTGGGACCTGGGCTCGGGCGGCATCAGCCTGCAGAGCATGGACTCCTCACACGTCTCGCTGGTGCAGCTCACGCTGCGATCGGAGGGTTTCGACACGTACCGCTGCGACCGCAACATCGCCATGGGCGTCAACCTGGCCAGGTCAGCCGGCGGCGGGGTCTCATCGGGCGCTGGCATGGGGCGGCCGAGCAGGCCCGGGAGCTGTGGCGCTGAGGGGAGGGGGGCCTGCCGAGGAAGGGGGGTGTGAGGAGGGATCTGGGGGTCAGGAGGGGCTTTGGAAGTGTGGGGAGTCCCGGGGGAGCTCGGACCCCCCTCAGTCCTTCCCTCCCCTCCCATTCCCCTCACGGCTCTCGCGCCGTTTTTCGCGGCGCGCGCGGGGCCCGTCGCGGCCGTGACGTCACTGCCGGCACCAAGTGGCGGGAAAAGGCAGCGCTGGCGGGGACCGCCGCCATGGCCCCTCCTGTGGGGAGCGAGTGACAGATTTAAAGTCCTGTCGCTAGGAAAGTACTTCCAGAATTCTGGGGAGCGTCAGGATGATCACTGAGAGCAGGTCAGGGAGGTGGTCGTTCCTGCCCCGCTGTTCTGGCCTGTGAGGCGATTCTGGAGTGCTGTGCCCAGCTCTAGGCTCCTCGCGAGAGGAGAGACACGGAGCTCCTGCAGGGGGTCCAGCGGAGGGTGACAAAGAGGAGGGACCTGGAGCATCTCTGAGGAAGCTGAGGCTCTTCAGCCTCGGAAAAAGACTGCTGAGAGAGGGAAACTCATCCCTGTGTGTAAATATCCATGGGAGGGGCCAGAGGATGGATCCAGGCTCTGCTCCGAAGGGCCCAGCTGTGGGACAAGAAGACAAGTGGGCAGAAACTGATGCACAGAAAGTTCCACCCTGCAGACGGGGGAGAACTTTATGGGTGACTAAGCATTGGAAGAGATTGGCCAGAGAGGCTGGGGAGTCTCCCCATACATCCACTTTTCCAAGAGGGTTAAAAGGAGAGCCTGATAATTGTGATATCACATCCCCTCCTGCTTTGTCAGCTCTCAGCCCCATGAGTCACCTGCTTTTCTCCCCTCCAGCATGTCCAAAATCCTGAAATGTGCAGGGAACGAGGACATCATCACCCTGCGGGCTGAGGACAATGCAGACACCTTGGCCCTCGTGTTCGAGGCACCGAGTGAGTGTTGGATTTGGGAGTTTATTTGTTACTGAGATGTGTTCAGGCAGCATCATAAACCACAGGGATGTAGGAGGGAGGGAAGTGGCAATGGATCCTGTAGGAGTGGGAAGGGACACCTGATTCCTGGAACAGTCTAGAGGCTGAAACTTCATCGACTTGATAAATACTTTCTTTGTAAGAAGAAGACTTTTAGGCTGCACACAGATGTCCTTGGCTGTACCCTTACAGCCTGTGAAAGGCTGTTGGGGCATTCCCAGAGTTCCAGCTCTAACGAAACAAAGGAAAACCTTACTGTCATAATTGAGGTGGTTTTACTTGGAGGGACTGGGGGGTGGCAGTTTGTCACTTGAGTGGTTTGTCACTTGTGAGCATGTGGTGTAACTGTGCTTTGCTTCTCCAGATCAGGAGAAGGTTTCTGATTATGAGATGAAGCTGATGGATCTTGATGTGGAGCAGCTAGGAATCCCAGTAAGTAACGACTCAGGTGACTGGTGGCACTGGTGTGGGTGTTTGCCACATTCACATCAGATTCTATGACACAACGTCCTTTGGAGCGCTGGACAAACCTGTTGCTGGCAGGCTGTCACTGTGGGTGTCCCTGTGGGTCCCCAGCCCCGGCAGGGTGTCACTGGGTGTCCTTGTCCCCCCAGGAGCAGGAGTACAGCTGTGTGGTGAAGATGCCCTCGGCAGAGTTTGCACGCATCTGCCGGGACCTGAGCCACATCGGCGACGCTGTCGTCATCTCCTGCGCCAAGGATGGCGTCAAGTTCTCGGCCAACGGCGAGCTGGGCAACGGCAACATCAAACTGTCCCAGACCAGCAACGTGGACAAGGAGGAGGAGGCTGTGAGTGGGGTGGCTACAGGGCTCAGGGCTCACCTGCAGAGCCAATCCTCTGCCCTGGGGAGTGGGGAATAGGTTGGCTTGGAAGGGACCTTCAGAGGTCACTGAGCCCAAGCCCTGCAGTGAGCAGGGACAGGGCCGTGTCTCCCTGTGGCTCATGGAGGGGAGTCCCTGAATGCCTCCAGTTTAGCCTTACCCTGGGAGCTGCAGCAGGGCAGGATGGGGGCAGCACCACAACGGGTGGCCTTTGCCTGAGCTGTGCCAGGCTCTGGAATGCTGCAGCTGCCTCTCCTGAGCCCAGCCTGCTTTGCTTCCCCAGGTTACAATAGAGATGAACGAGCCAGTCCAGCTGACCTTCGCTCTGAGGTACCTGAACTTCTTCACCAAAGCCACGCCCCTGTCCCCCACGGTCACACTCAGCATGTCTGCGGACGTTCCTCTGGGTGAGTACCACGGCTCTGCCTGAGGACAGTTGGAGGCTTGAGGCTGGATTTTATGTAGAACCTTCTGAACCTTTTTTTCATTCTCTTCCCCAGTTGTGGAGTACAAGATCGCTGACATGGGACACCTTAAGTACTACCTGGCCCCAAAGATCGAGGACCAGCAGGAAGGCTCTTAACTGGAGCAGGACTGGGGGGGGATCTGCTCCAGGCTGGAGGCAGCAATTCCAGAGCCTTGGAGCATCCTGGGAGCACTGTAGCTGTGTCTTGTAGATATCTTTGTAAATATTTTTTTCAAGTCACTATTTTGCTATCCTGGTATCATTGGAAATAGGAAAGTTGAGTTTTTCTAGTCTGTTCCTGTACTCCCAACAATCTCTTGGATGCTGTCTGAAGGTGAAGTTTCTTCCTCCTTTCAGCTGGTGTTGGAGAAGAGGGGCAATATTTAATGGGTCAAGATGTTCCCTGGAGTTTCCCCTGTGGAGCTGTAGCTTAGGATTGCTGTTTTATTATCCCATGAGTTTATGTGACCTTAATTCATTTATTTTTGAAGCCAATATTCTGACTGAAACTTGGAAAATGGAAATAAAAAATACAATTTCACAGAGTTTGTGGTGTTTAAATGTGGGTGGGTGGATGGATGCTTTTGAAGCTGTGCTGTGTGCCCTGATTCCCTTCTCAAGGCTCAGCATTGCAGCTTGGGTCACTCAGGTGTGGAAGAGGTGCCAGTCTGTTCCCTGGATGTGGGGTTAGTGGTGACCGTGGTGTTGCTGCCCTGATGGTTGGAATTCATGATCCTATAAAGACTTTTTCCACCCTAAGTGACTGCCCGATATTCAGTGTATTTTTTGGGAGGCTGTGTACTTCCCGCGGGTCGGCAGACACGAGAATCCTAGGGACAAAGCGCCTGGAGCACTGTCCCAGCGGGTGACAGAGGATGTCACCAGATGGCAGTGCCGGCCACTAACGGAACCCCCCGCTCCGCTCCGTGCCGCTGCTGCCCGGGAGGAACAATCCCTGCTCCGGGCTGGGGACAGCACTGCCCCGGCCCTGGGCTCCTGCTGGGACCAGCACTCCTGGGGACGGGCTGGAAGAGTCCCCAAGGCCAGCCTGGACGGGACACCCTGGGACAGTGGGAGGTGTCCCTGCCCACGGTGGCACCGGATGGGCTTTAAGGTCCCTTCCAACACAAACCATTCCAGGACTGGGTTTAGACACTGCTTTTCTGCTCCTGTGGTTCAGGCGCCTGCCCTGTTGAGCTGTCCCCTGTCTCCAGACCCTCCTCCATTTATCCTCCAGCTTCCTTGGCTTGCTGGCTCCTTCAGCACCGTGAGGGAAGATTTTTCGCCCTAAAGCTTTTCAGCAATTCCTGAGGTGGGTGCCTTAAATAACCTGGGGGCTCTTTTCCCCTCCTGCGGCGACGCTGGGAAGCAGCAGGACCCGGGGACTGCCGGGGCAGAGCGAGGCTGGGGCGGCCCCGGCCGTGACCTGGAAGGGAAGCGCCGTCAGCGGCATCAACTTCCCGGGGAAGGGAAGGGAAGGAAGGGCAGGACAGGCGGGGCCGGGATGGGGCGGGCCGGCCGCAGGTACGGGGTTGGGGGCTTCGCGTGAATTCGGGTGGGTTCGAGTGGGTTCGGCATGGGTTGGGGTGGATTTCGGGTGGGTTGGGGGTGGATTTGGGCGAGTTGGGGTGGGTTTAGGTGAGTTTGGATTGGATTCTGGGTGGGTTTGAGTGGGTTCGGGTGGATTCGGGGTGTTTTGGGTGGATTTAGGGTTGTTTGGGTGAACTTAGGGTGACTTGGGTGGATTTCGGGTGGGTTTGAGTGAATTTAGGTGGTTTGGGTTGTTTTGGGTGGATTTAAGGTGGTTTGGGAGGATTTTGGGTGAATTTGAATTTAGGTGGGTTGGGGTGAGTTCGGGGAAGGTTTGGGTGGATTTCGGGTACTTTAGGTGGATTTCGGGTGGGTTTGAGTGAACTTAGGTGGTTTGGGGTGTGTTGGGTGGATTTCGGGTGATTTGGGTGGATTTCGGGTGGGTTTGAGTGAATTTAGGTGGGTTGGGGTGGGTTTGGGTTGGAATCGGGGAGGGTTCGGGTGGATATCGGGACACCCCCTATTCCGGATGTCCCCGGTGTCCCCACGGGAGGTGGGCGGCTCTCACAAAGCGACATCCCCGCCCCTCCTGCTCTGCCGTGGGGGAAATGCGGGGCTCTGCTTGGGGGGGATTCAGGATTCCGGGCGGAGCTGCCGTGTTTGGCTTTCCCGGCACTGCCCTGGCGCCTCCGTGGGGTTTAAAGCACAGGTGCCGTATTAGAAATTTGGAATTTCAGCATTAATTGCTTTGGCCCAGCTGCTCAGTCCCCGATTATTTATCTGGCTCCCAAAAAGCATAGCACTGTGCTGGTTCCTGCTCTGGAACCATTGTGGTGTTCACTTGGTGTGAAGCTCAGTGGAGTTGAACCTGGCCCTTAAACTTGAGATCTGAGAGATTATTTTATATTTATATTTTATATACATTTGTCCTCAACGGCCTCTTTCTTGTTGGTAAATGAGGCAATGGGAAGGACAGGGCAGCCTGTGCAAGTGTAAAATGGGAATAATTCTGAAGAAGCCCCTGAACAGCCTGGTAAATAATGGGGCAGTGAGTAAGAACAGAGAGCAAAATGGGGCAGAGTTGGGAAATCTGGCACCTTTCAGAAAGGTTGGTTTATTCTGTTTTTTTCCCCTCTTGCACATCTACCCTTGGGCATGTGGGAGAGCCTAGGGGTGTTTGGGTCACGACCTGAAAAACAAGGATTCGTGGGGAGCAGGGAATGCCACCCTGCACGTGAGGGGTGTTTCCATTATTCATGGCGCTGAAAATGTTGTGTCCATGTTTGGGTTTTGCTACTAAAACAAAAGCCCAAAGGTCAAACCAAAAGTTCAGTGGTGGGAATTTCGGATCAGAAAGGATTTTATAAAAGTCAATATTTCAGCAGGAGGAACGAAGCTGGGTGGGGAATGTGCCAGCAATTAGTGACGGGGAGACAAAGGGCTTCAGTTCAAGTGAAGACTCAGTATTTTGAGTGGATGCATCGCCTCTGATGCTAAAGAGTGTTGTGGAAACAGAGTTTTTATCCCTTCCTGTTGGCAATGCTGGAATACCTGCTTTTGTTCCCTTGGTTCCACACTTTCTCAGAAAATAAAAGCTCTGTTGAGGCTGGGAGGTGTGGGGAGCCCTTCCCTGCCTCTCCCCTGGGAATCCATGTCCTGCGGGAGAGGTGCCCGGCCCAGTCCTGTGGCAGGGGGAGGTTGGCAGGATGGGTCCCTGGGAAGGCCCTGAGGGACAGCAGCTGGCTCTGATCCCTGTCCCCAGTGTCCCCCTGGCACTGGGACCCTGCTCTGCACACTCTGGGCTTTCCCTGGGGTTTGGTGACCTCACCACTCACACTCTGTCCCCTTGTCCTGTTCCCTCTGAGTCACTCCTGCTGTCTTCATGACACCTCAATTTCATTCCAGTTTCCAGTGGTTTGGATTGGCTTTTTGTTTGGTTGGTTGTTTTTTTTTCCCAAAATTGCTCTCTTGCAAAATCTCCTGGTGGTTGAAAAGCTGCTTTGTTTAGCTCTTGTTTGGATCTATTTGCTGGTGTCCTATTCAGGACCATCCAGAGCTTGGACATCTCCGTGCTGGCAGCAGGAGCTCCTCGTGGAGTGAGAGCTGGGTCAGACCCTGGGCCCTGCTCTGGAATTTCAATCTAGTTCGAAGCACAGGTTCTACCTTGATTCCAAATATTGTTCTAGCAGTATACATTTTGTATTTTAGGCTTCAAATGAAATGCTTAGATCCTCTGTTGGAAAAGTTTTAATTTATGAAGAGAAACAGAGGTGCCCTTTGGGTGGCACAGCCTTGACACGGGAGTTTCTCTTCAGAAACCCCTGTTCTGTGTCTCTCAGACAGCCATTGCTCAGGTTTCTGTCCTGGTTCTGCTCCTTCCCCTGCTTTGCAGGCTGTAGCTGATGCCCAGGCCCCCCTGGAATGATGCCGTCGCGGACCAACCTCTCTGCTGGGATTCCCAGTAGCAAAGTCAAATATTCCAAACTCTCCAGCACTGATGATGGATACATTGACCTGCAGGTAAAAAGTGGGGAAGGAAGCTGTAAAACCACAGGATGGGCAGCCACAGCTTGGCCTTGCACAAGCAGCTGCTACTTGTGCATCTCTGGTGGAGCAGCTGCAGCTCAGAGAGGGACAAAGCGGGGTGGGAGCCAAACCCTCAGCACTTCCCCGCTGGAAAGCCCAAAGAGCATTCCTTCCTCCAGGACTGGGAGGAAGGGCTGGATCAGCAGAGTCCCATGGGCAGAATTCCTCCCGGAGGGGCCATTGCGGAGCCCGGCAGCAGAGCTGCTGCAGCACTTTGTCCCGTGTCACCTGTGCCAGCTGTGGGGTCACATCTGTGCTGCACTGGGAGGGGAGCTGTGCTGAGTTCAGCTGCTCAATATTTGGGTTTTTCCATCCAGTTCAAGAAGAGCCCACCCAAAATCCCCTACAAGGCCATTGCACTGGCTGTGGTGCTCTTCATGATCGGGACCTTCCTCATCATCATCGGAGCCCTGCTGCTGGCAGGGTACATCAGCAAAGGGGTGAGTGCTTCAGGACACTTCTGCCACTGGTCCTGTCGTGTCCTCAGAGCTGCTCTGAGCCCCCACTGGCCATCAGGTGACAGGAAACAGCCTCAAGTTGCACCAGGGGAGGTTTAAATTCGAAATTAGGAAAGGTTTGTCATGGAAGGGGTGGGAAAGGCCTGGCACAGCTGCAATGGTGGAGTCCCCATGCCTGGGAGTGTTCAGAACACAAGGACGTGGCACTCGAGGACATGGGTTAGTGGTGACCCTGGGGGTGGTGCTGGGTCGTGGTTGGATTTGATGACCTGAAAGGTCTTTTCCAGCCTCGAGGTTCCTGTGGTCATATTCAGTGTAGAACTTCAGAGCCACAGGAAGTGAGCAAGGAATCGATTCCCAGCACGGCCTGGCTATGCTGGCAGTCCCCTTTCCCTGGGATCCCGCAGTCAGCCCAGCTGGAGCAGGCTCAGAGCTGGGCTGGCCATCTCCAGGGAGGGATGAGTGTCCCTGGGGAGGTCACATCCCTGTCCTGGAGAGATCTCAGCCCATGCAGATGGTGCAGGGATGGGGAGGAGCTGCCAGACCCTGTGTGGGGCACGGCAGGGCTTCCCAATCTGGCTGTGGTTGTGATCCATGGGAAGGGAATCTGCTCCTGCAGTTCTGGGTGCTTCTCCTCTGCTCCCTGTGCTGTGGGCTCAGGGTAGGCTGGAAGCTCTGCCTTATCTCTGTGGCAGCAGCATCCTCTGGGCTCTATCAGCAGCACTCCAGGCACAGATCCCTGGGCTCGTGCTCAGCCACACTCGCAGCTCCCAGCCCTGGCTGCATGTCCAGGGGGGGCCCTGGTGAAGGACGAGGTCCCTTGAGGGCTTCCTGCAGCAAGGAGGAGATGCCAGGACAGGATTAAGCCTGACAACAGCTGAGATATTTCTGATGGAAGATGGATTTTTATTACTCAGCTCGCCAGGCCTTGGGGATAGATCACAGAACCACGGGATGGTTTGGGTTCAAAGGACCCTACAGATCACCTCACTGGGCAGGGGCACTTTCCCCGAGGCCAGGCAGGGTGTGAGAGGGAGGAGAGCCCCTCCTGCAGGTGTCACTGTCCGGGCTGTTTGTCACTGCAGGAGACCGACCGGGCCATCCCCGTGCTGATCATCGGCATCCTGGTGTTCCTGCCGGGCTTTTACCACCTGCGAATCGCCTACTACGCCTCCAAGGGCTACCGGGGCTACTCCTACGACGACATCCCCGACTTCGACGACTGAACCGTTAATTAATCCCGCTCTAATTAGGTTGGTCAGAGCTGGTAGTTCCCCTGCATGCTGGCAGGGCACAGCTGATGCGTGTGCCTTGTGTGGCGCCACTTCCTGGGCTTGAGGTGTTGCAGGTTTTCCAGTTTGGGGGGTGGGGGCTCGAGCCCGGCATTGACCAAAAGGAATTGCAAAGAACTTGGGATTTATTTTTTCCTCTCAGGGTTGCATAATTCTGCTCACTGGGAAGCTCTTCCTGGGCGAGGCAATCCTTGCAATTTTCAAAAAATAGATGAGCTGGTTTCAGCAGCAGATACTTGTTTTTTCTGTAAATGTTTTCTAGAGTTTATTTTAGCATTCCATGAGATTGTGGTTATTGTTGGGTTACCTTTGCACACAGACCATAGTTAAATTCTCCTTTTGCTCTCTGTCCATCAGAAATGCTTCCAAACTACTGGTCCTGAGCTTGCCTGGAGTAAATAAAGTCTGATGAGAGGGGGAAAACAGCACTTGCAGGAAGTGATTTGCACACAGTGCACTTGCTCCACAGCTCCTTGTCAGACTGACCAAGCTCATTTCCTCACAAACACATCCTTCCCAAGCGAGCTTTTCCCCATGCCACTGTTGCTTTTGGCAAAATCTGCTCACCCTTCACAAGGACTGGTGTTGGAGTTGGCCTGTTATTTAAACAACCATATGGATGCTGGGAGAAGGGTTGGAACCCCGACTCAGGTGTCAAAATACCAAAAATCTTGGGCTTGGCAAATGTGTGTATTGGAGACACTTGAATTCCAGCTGTTTGTCTTTTGGAGTCCTTTAGTCCTTGTGTAGATAATTTGCTGTGCAGACCTGCCCAGGCCAGTGAAGAGAAGTTCTCTGTGTAGTTTGTGCTGAACAAAGCCCCTCTGGATTGCTTTGCCAGCTTTGCTGATGTGTCATTCAGGGAAAACAGTGATGGCTCCACTTCTGTGAGGTAAAACCAGGCTGTCTCCTTAGCTGGGGTGTCTCGGTGTCCTGGACAACGAGCAGTGATGCAAGTGGATGCATTTAACATGAATAAAGTTCTATATTCTCTGTAATAAGTTTGTCTTTCCCACCTTCACAGGCGTCAGAGCGCACTAAAAACTGTCCTGGGCTTTGGCTGCTGTTGCCTCCAGCTCCCAGGTGCTGCTGGAGTGAGGGAGGGCAGCTCTGGAATAGTCCCAGCACTGTCAGTCTGCACAAAGCACTTCACAGTTGTCACCCGAGCCCCAGGTGGGCTGAACATTCTGGAAGGAGGGGGCAGGAGTGACTGACAGTGCAGAGCAGGCCATGGAGCTGTCCACAGATCAGGGCTGGACAAACACCTTGCTCTGAATGTACTCCTAGAATTGCCTTTTTTCCTCCTCAGTGCCCCAGATTAAACCCAAACCCTGAGCCAAGCTCTTTTTTTTAACCTGCATCTCTTTCCTCACTTGTCTCAACTCCCCTGTGTGAATCCCGGGCTGCACTCTGAGGAAGAACTGCTTAAATTCAGGATCTCCCTTTCCACCTCTGGAGGCACAGCTGGGCACGTTCCCACCCTGATGCCAGCCCCAGCTGCTGGGTTGGCACAGGGGACAAGGGGCACTGCTGCTGGCAGCAGCTGGAATGTGTCAATTCCAGCTGCCTCTGGCCAGGAGAGCAGCTGCTGACGTCAAACCATGAATCAGCCTCTCTAAGGGGACAAGAACCTGGGTTTATTTGGGGAGAGGAAGTGGAAGGGAAATTTAGATGGAAAAAGCAAAGAGGGAGGGAGAAGATGCAGAAAGGTGGGAAGGGGGGGTCACCTAAGCAGGATAAATGTAGGGGACAGGAGAAGAAACTGGACTTGGATGATCCTTGTGAGTTCCTTCCAGCTTAAGGCATTCTATGACTCTGAGATTCTACAAACATGCTGACCTTCCTGCAGGAAAGGAATTAATGAATTTACTTCTCTTTGGCGGAAGCAAAGTCCTCAGGCAGCACAGTGGATAAATAAGCAGGGCTGTGTGAGGGATGGCCAGAAGAAAAAGTCCTCTCCACAGGTTTTTTTTTGTATCTAACTGGGAAAAAAAGAAACACTTCTAGGAAAGAAAAAGGGGATTCCGACCACTGGACATACTTGAATCCAGAGGACTTCGTTCTTCAAGTGGACATCCAGGTTTTGGGGAGCCCTGACTGACTCCCTGCAGTGGTGAGGGGAACGGGAAAAGGCCTGAGAAGGAGTTTGTGGTTCTAGAGCAGGGCTGGAGTGACAAATGAGGCACTGATGAATGAGGGTGGCACTGAATAGCTGCTCCCTTTGTGGAGCACCGTCCATTCCAGGCAAGGCAGCTGTCTCAGGGAAAAACAGTCAGCATTTATAGAGCCTGATGGGTGTTAGCATGCACAGAAGCTCTGGAAAAAGAACAGGCAGGCAGATTCCAGGCTTTTCTGTGGTTTATGAGTGTGTCCTCAACGCCGTTCTTCGATTGCTGTTGCAAGGTGTAGTTACACAATTAATTACTCAATTTAATGCCATGGAGTTGCTGGAAAGATTTGGAAACGTGATTCTGGATTCCTGTGGCCTGAGCTACCAGCAGTACCCCAGAAATCCTCCTGGTGCATTCATTAGAAAAACAAAGATTTTAGTCAAGCTTTTCTTTTTTTTTTTTTTTGAGTGAACAAATCCAGAATTATCCAAAGTATTGTGCAAAAGGTGCCATAAACTCTTGAAAGAAGAGGCAGAAATTGTGCTGTAGGTTGTTGGAAGTGGTGAAGGGATGGGGAGGAGTTTCAGGAGTTTCACCAGCCTGGGGACTGTGTTTGAGGCCAGGGGAAGCCACAGCCCTGAAGGCCATGATGACTCTCACACTGAGGATTTTGCATATTTCCATACATAGATCCATGCAAAGAGACAAAGAATCGTTAAGAAACCTTTAATTAACATCACTGAGTCCAAACATTAATTCCCCAGTGACATCATTCCCACTGCAGGGAAGGAGCTGCAGGCTCTGCAGGCCAATCCTGGGAAAGCAGGTGCCAGTTCTCCACCAGTTCCCCAGACTTGTGCCATAGATGTTTCTGGCATCACTGCTGCTCCTTCTCTCTGAGATTGTCCACGTGCTGCTGGAAGTCCACAGGATAGGGAGAAGAGCAAAACCCATTGCTGGTCCCATGGAAACTCAAGTTTGTAACTCCTTGTTCACATTTTCTCAGCAATGAATTCCATTTCCTCTCACTTTTTGGTAACCTCATCCTCAGGGCCTGGCTGGGTGTTGTCTTGTCTGGGAAAGGTGTGAGGAGGCTGGGCTGGACAGCAGGGCTCTGACCTTAGTCCTGAGAACATTTCAGTGTAAGTTGTGTGAAACAATACAGAGAGAATGTGAAGCTACGACCCCCAGGCTGTAAATACAGCCACAAACCCAGTGCTGTGTGTGAGCAAACAGCAAAATGAGCAGCAGCATCTCTGCTGCTTCCCTGGAGCTCTTCTGCAGGAGCACTCAGCCCAGGCCGGGTTTGCTTTCTGTCACCTGCAATTAGCCAAATTCAGCATCGCTCTTCACAGAGAGGCTCCGTACAGAAATAGGGATTTGCTGTGGCACAAAAGCCACGTAAAAACCCCTCAGGCAGGAAGAAATGGCTCAGCACAACTTCGAGAGGGATCTGTGCTGTGCCCTGCTCCGAATGAGCTTCTCCAAGTGCTCTCCATACTCCTCCCCCTCGTGCCTGGTTCTTAAAAGTCCTGAACATCAGCCCATCCATGCAACTGCTCCTCATCCCCTCTGCCTCTTCCTAAACCCCACCTCGAGCCTTCTCCTGGTCCTTCCCTCGGGCTATTTGTCCTGCTCTTCTCAAGATTTCTGCCCTGAAAGCTCCTCCAGGACTCCGTGGCTGGTCCTGCCTTCCCAGCTGTTGCTGTCCTTGGGAGCTGCATCCCTTCAGCAGGTAGGGGACATGACCCAGCCCTTGGATCTCTCTGGCCTCCCAACCACTGCAAACACGCTCCCAGCTCCAGCCAGTCCTGCCTTCCCTTCCTGCCTTCTCAGCCTGACGAAAAGAAACAATTTTTGCCATTTTCCCAGGCTCTGTGCTGACCCAAGGTAGGTGCTGTGTCCCACTCCTGCATCCTGTGTGGAATGTGCATGTGCAGTTCCTCTCCCCCTCCCGAGTACAAAAGCAGCTTGAGGTTTGTTAGGAATGCTGGATTTGATTAAAAATAGCTGAGACAGTCCAGCAAGGCCATGACAGAGCCTCCCAAGAGAGTTGGCTTTGTTCTGTGGTGGAGCCAAGGGTCATGGGGGGAAGAACTCAATTGTCGACTAGAAATTTTTGTTTCCAATGGATTGAATTGACTAGTTGCTGTTCTGGGCTCAGGCAGACCGTGGTTTGTGCTGGTTCAAGACTTGTTTCCCTGAGGCCTTTCCTTGCCTGCTTTCCTGTGTCTAGGAAGGGATTAAGGAACTGTTTTCAATGGGAAGTAAGGCAGTTACTGGGAGCTCTGTTTTGTGGCCTGCATGGACAGAGCTTTCTTCTGATAAGAATCAGGAAGTGACATTTCCTTCCTCCACACTGTACTTGGGCTGCATTCTGAGCCATGCTGTTGTCCTCATCTCTGGGGCAGCACAAAGGGACCTCCCCTCCCACAGCAACACAGATCTATGAGATTCATGCAGAGCTTTTCCAGCTCTGCAGTTACAGAGAGGAACAAAACTGTGATGAATCTTCTTTGAGAGGACTTTCAGCTCCTGTGAAACAGCAGGTTTGGCACTGAAGCAAAAATTCTGTGGAGGAATCACCATTTCATCCTGGGCTGTTAAAGCAAAGGGCAGCAAATCCACCAGTCACCACTAATTAATTTTGTTTTGAAATATTTACTTGGGCTGAAGTAGTAGCTGCTCTTAAGACTTTAAAGGATTAGCTGCCTGCTACTCTTTCGTGCCTGCAACCATTTATTTAAGCTGTTGCTGCAAATCGTGCTGTTAACCTGTCATGAGAGGTTTTAACCTTCCTTCTCTTGTCAGTGGGAAATGTCTGGTGCAGATGGCCCTGCTGATGTGACAGAAATTAAACATCCAGTCAGGTCCTCTGGGCTCTTTCCCCAGCTTCTTCAAGGAGGGGCAAGATAGAAAATGAATGTAGTGATAATTGTCTACATCAGGGTGTTGAAGAGCCTGAGGAGGGACTATGAGGAGGTTAGGGAACATGAGCTGGTTGATGCAGGAGCAGCAGTTTCTCAGCTAAAGCCACGTGTAGCAAAGGAAATGCTCTGGATCTAGAACAAATCCTCAAAGAAAACTGAGAACTCACCTCAGCAGGGATTATTTCTTGCTCTCAGGCACATGTTTAGTGTAAAAGGGAAAGATCTCAGGTCCTTAAACCTACAAATACTAATTAGCATCACCATACAATTTTCTAGCAGTTTTCATTAATGTGTCATTAGAAGAAGTCTGCCAGCTCCTATAAGCCTCGTTTTTCTTGTCTTTCAACACTAACAGTCCATATCACAGTATGACCTCTTCCCTGCTATTCTGGGTGGTTCTTTTCCAGACAAATGCCTTATTTTTTCTGTATTTGATACTGAAGGTCAAGTGAATCTTCTCTGCCTTTACTGCACAAGAACAGAGGCAGGATTGTAAGAGGGCCAGTGCAAATGTGTGCCTAAAAATAAACCAGTGGATGGTCTCCAGCTTCAAACACAGAAAGAGTATTTGTAGAGTTCTCTCTTTGTTGCGTGATCATGTTTCAGATCACTGAGGAGACACTTCAAAGTTCAGCTCACAAACAGCTCATGGTTTAATCCTCCCCATGAAACAAAGGCAACTCTTTGACTTGGATCCCTGGCCAGCTGCCACCCTGAACCCTTGGAGCTGGCAGAGGCTCACTCCAGAGTGGATCATCTCTGGGGCAGGGGCAGTGTCTGGGATGCTGTCCTGGGCTGCTGCCTCCCACCATGGCCACGGGCCCGGGGCTGCAGAGGGACAGGCAGGCCCACAGCCTTTTTCCCACCTCTGCTGGAAACAATTCAACAGAGGCAAGAGGGGCCAGAGCTTGCAGAACACTTCAGTGACACCAATTAAGAATAGCAGAGGTGGCACTTCAGGTAGGGAAGGGCTTAACCCACTACAGGGCAATTTTGGGGGGAGAAGTTGTAGTTCATTGTTCCAGGCTCTCTGTGGATTTCTTTTCTGTCCTTTCATCTCTGATTCTTGGTTCTCATCATAAAAAGGGGTTGCTAGTCCTTCCTCTTTCTGTTTTCACTTGGCCTGTGATTCTTTCAGGGCATGGCCTGTGCCTTCACCTGTGAGCAGCAGCACAGAGGGAGAGCTGTGCTGGCAGGGAACTAAAAATAGAGAGCCTGGCCAGCCCTGTGGCATCCCTGCTTCTATAATTGCCTGCTCTGCACTCCTGTGACAAGCCTTGCTCCAGCTGCCAGGGCAAGGAGGAACTGAGGGTGTCTCCACAGTCACTCCCAGAGCTGGGCCTGCCCGTGGAGCTCTGCTTTAGGCCCAGTTCTCCTTCTGCCTCAGGGATTCTGCTTTTCCTGTGTGTGAGTGACCACTCCTAATTCTGCCGAGTGGGATTTGGGCAGTTCAGTTTCGGCAGCTGCTTTGTAGAGGGCCCTGGTCTAACTCGTGCCTCAGCACCACTTGTTTATTTTGCCTTCTGCCCCTTGGTGGAGGAGGATGGTGTGTCTGTGTCACTCCTGATGTCACTGTGTGGTTTTGTTGCTATGTGCTCACACGAGGGATTAAATGAGTCACGGGGTAAAAGTGGCCCAAGCCCATGCTTCCTCTCTGAGGATGTTCTTGAGGAATGACTTGCAAATGGGTTAGAGCAGGGTCTGTGTCTCTGCTCTCACCTCTCTGCTGAGGGATGAGTAAGCAGCCACCAGGCGCTGCTGCCTGTGCTGTGCACAGTGAAGAACCTTCACTTGAACTCCCAGTGCAGGTGGCTTCAGAAAACGTCTTTTATTCTGTGCTATAATATCCCTCTAATCGATTTCAAAATTATTTTGTGCACCATGTCCACCTCATTTTGGAAGTAGTTTAAGTGGGAATGAGCTGCTCTAGTCCTGCTTATCCACATCTGCCCACAGCAACTGCTCTTTATTCCCAGAGCTTTGAGCAGCCACACGTGAACATGACACAAGGTGACAAATCCCAGCTTGTCTCGCCCTTGAAGACCATCCCTGCAGATGCCTCAGGGTTCATCCAATGGGGAGAAGATCTAATAGAACAGAACTCCAGCGCGAGTGTGCCCAGGAGAGCAAAACCATGGGGACCCATCAGCCCCGGGTTCCAGCCATGCCTCTGCTGCTGCCTCAATGCCTCTGAGCCAGATGTGGCTCCAGAGACTCAGCATCCTGACAGGGAGAGCCTGGCAGGAGAACAGACCAGGCAGGACAAACACAGGCTGCTTTCCTGGCCCCTCCTGCCCCCACTCTTCCCAGGACTCAAGGGCTCTCGGCTCATTCCAGGAGCTGTGCTTTTGGGAAGCAGCCTGGGGATGAACTCGGAGAGGTGACTCAGCCCATCTCCTCCTCCTCCTGCCAAACACAGGCTTTGCCCCTGACTCAGCAAGTGAAATCTCATTTCTTTGGTACAGCCCTGAGGTACCAGACAGAGCAGCAGCAGGGAAATTGCCTTCTGCAGAGCACAGGCTGTCCAGCTGAGTTAATGTCACCGGGAGCACTCTGGAGCACTCTCCCTGCCCTGTATTCCTGACAGCTTGGGATGAATATCCCGTGGCTGGCGTGGCTTGAGCAACACTACAGGGACACGAGAGGCACCTGGGATGGGTTGTTTGTACTCTCCTGGTTGTTTGTACACTCCTGGTTGGTTGTAATTTCCTGGCTCCCAAAACCTCGTCTCCACTTACAAAATATTTTGCAAACGCAAAGCTGAAGGAAGGTCTCCTCTCTCCAAAAGCTGCCAGAGGGGGAAACCATGGTGAGAGGAGCAGCAGCCACGCAGATCTCCTCTGCTGCTCACCTCCTGATTTATTCATGACATGAATTCCGAGCGCTGCTGTTCCTCCCCCGATCCCGCAGCACAGCAGTGGCTCTGCCGCGTGGGTCGCTGGCTGGAGCCTCCGTAATTTGAGTGCTTGGCCCGGGATCCTCGGACCAAAAGCTCTCTCTGCTACCGAGAGCACTTTGCACTAATTAAACTCCGTACGAATTCTTCCTGCCTCCATTTTGCAGATGACAAACCAGGGGTCTGAGCTCGGCTGGCAGAGCCCATTTCTGAGAAAGAAACACGTTTTTTCTGCCTCGATTTCCCCCTGCCATCAGGGGGAACAGCGAGTCATGGGTGTCCCCGAGATAATGATAAATTCCTGTGGGTCAGGAGCCGGAGGAGTTTCCCACCAGGTGGTGTAGGTGGCATTTTAACCCAGGGCTGTTCACACTTGCCTTCCTCACCTCACAGCGAGAAATCCACGGTCTGCCCAGCTCCTCCCTTCAGTTACCATTCCATATTCCAGAGGGAGGAGAAAAAAACAACAACAACAAACAACAACAACAACAAAAAAAGCCCACTGTTGGTGAGTTAACTTTTTGGGCTTATTTGGGGGAGTTTCCACTCACCTCCTAGGCCGCTGTTGAAATAGCAGGGGTTTCATTTTTATTTAATCTAATCCAGTGAAAGATATTCCTGTTATCCATATAGAGGAGTGCTGGGTTTTTCTTAAGTGCTGGACTGCATCTGTGGGATCTACACAAAATGTTAGTAATCTAATGCTAGGCAGGCTATTTTTATTTTTAATTTTCTTTTTGTATGCTATAAAAACTGAACTCAAAACATGCCAAGAAAACAAGATTGGACAGGAGCTATGGATCCCAGACCCAAACCAATTACAGGATCATGGGATGGTTTGGGTCCATTGGAAGGGGCCATCTCATTCCACTCCCCTGCCAAGGGTGAGGATGCCATTCACTAGATACCATCCCTGGATGTGAAGTTTTGATTTGGTCTTTTGGACATCCTGTGCTCAGATCAATGATTCACATCCCAGCAGAGACAACACTTTTTAAAAATTTATTTAAAATGGAAATTTTGAGCAAGAGACGCCAGCCAAAAACATTTCAGCATTGAAATTTATGCCAGTAATGTCCGTGCTGCATGTGAAGAAAACCCTGACCTGCAGTCCTGTCCTTCCTTTGAGCCACACAGTGCCACGAAGAAACAACCAAAATAAAGCTGGGGAATGTCCTCAGTAAAGCTTCCTTGGACTGTTGTAATAGGGTGCAGCAACACCTCACCTGTTCAGGTAAGTCCCTGAGTGAGCTTTGAGGAGCTCAGGTAATACAGACAAGATGTAGGGTAGAGGAGAAAACAAAGGGAATGTGTCTGCTTCTGGATCTCAAAGGTCTGCACACCAAATGATTAATGACTGCTAATTTCTCTTGCTGCGTGGTCATGAAGGACATGCACATCCCATGGCTCCAATTCTTCCAGGTTTTTTATGGACCTGTGAATCATTCAGGCAGGGAGTGATTGAATGTTTAGATAAATACCTCCGGGTTCTTCACTACATTTTAATAACACAAATTATATATGCCAATAATCCCAGTAAAATTGTTTCTACTTCCATAGCTGGACAGTGTGATGGCATAAAATGGGCTCTGACTTACTGAGCAAGGGAAATGCCAGGGAATTTTCTCAGACTTTACAGCACGGGAGGCCACCTGGAAGGAAATTTATCAATTTAAGATGAAAAAGGACTGAAAAAGGCTTTACTGGTTTGAGCCCATGGTTCTGGGGGGTCTAGCTGTGTCAAATTCAATTCTTGAAGCGCTAAATCTGTCTTTATCATCCTTTCCTGGCTTGTCCTTGGGATTATCACGACCCTGAGGTCTTTATCTGTTACATTTCAATCTGACTGATGTTTTCTCTCCCTGCATTTCCTGTATTTCCCTCTGCCATCTGTCACCTGGGGAGAGCAGATAGGAAAATTGTAACACTAAAAAATAAAATAGAGCTGTGTCTCTGTCCCTGATCCTGAACACAGGAAGGCCTTGCAGGGACACTGAGCACACATGATCTGTCTTCCTGCACAGACTCCTGTCAACAGCACAACTGCTGCAGCCTCCATCAATCTGGCATTGCTAGAATGTCCCTCCCATCATGGCCCCATGCTCCCCCACCCTGACAAACATAGGCTTTTAACGTTTAAAAGCTGCATTGAAGTCTGTGTCTACGTTTGGGATAAGGCCAGGTATTGAATAATGCCAGGGATCGATATCCATAATCAGGCATTGTGCCTTAGCCCTGCCCTATATAGTTCTCCATGTGTTCTCATTGGAAAGCCTTTTAGAAGCTTAGCCAGGAGAGCATTGCAGTGAACGTGGAAAAAAAAATGTATCCGAGGATAAACACAAATGCTCCAGAGGCCTCGTAGGGTCTCTGTTGTTAAAGTAAGCTGCTGGGTTTTCATGGGATCATATGAAACCCTCTTTGTGGGGGAGTGGGAGGGAAGGAGTTGGACAGCTGGTGAACAAACACCCCGCCAACATCCCTGGTGGCCAAACACTGCGCAAACAGCAACCTGAAAGAGCAACAGAGAACGCAGGTCTGGGTGAAACAGGGTACAATTAGTGCCAGACGTCTGGGGAGCGCTTTCCCATCGACTCAGGGCTGCACCTTAATTAAAACCCAGCAGGGCTGGGGGAGAAAGCCCAGCATGGGTCAGTATCTCCTCAAGGACAGGCGGTGTAAGGAGAAAGGGCAGGAATCAGCTGCGGGGGCTCGGCCCCGGCTGCCCAGAGCAGCCCTGAGAAAGGGAAGGAGCCACGAGCTGATGTGTCTGAGAACTGCACGTTCTGGAAAGGGCAGGACACAAATTACAGTGAGTTAACGTTGTCAGAAGCCATTAGGGATGTCAGATGTTGCCGAGAGGGACGTGAGAGAAGCAGCATCCAGCGCTGCATACTGGAGCTGCAGACGTCAGCCGTGCCTGAAAACACCCAGCTTTGTGGGCTGGGCAGGGGGTGATCTGTCACATTTGTGTCACATTTGTATCACATTTGTCCTGCCCCCAGCAGAAAACTGGAAATCTCAGGAAAAATGGTGTTTTCAGGCTTGTGGATGTGGTGGAGACGTCATCTTTTGGGGGACTCAGCCTCCTCTAGTACAACAGGGGAGGTTTAGACTGGCCATCAGGAGGAATTTCTTCACAGAAAGGTTGATTAGACATCGGAATGAGCTGCCCAGGGAGTGGTGGAGTCACCGACCCTGGAGGGGTTTAAGGAATGACTGGATGTGGCACTCAGTGCTGTGGTCTGGTTGTGGTGGTGGTGATTTGGCACAGGCTGGACTTGACCTCAGAGGTCTTTTCCCACCTGAATGATTCTGTGATTCTTTCGTTCCTCCCTAAATTCACTCTCCTATTGTAAAAGCAGTATTTTCCCTAAAAGACAATAATAATTTTAAAAAACAAACCAAAGGAAACCCTAAAGCAAAGCCCCAAGAGGGCCAGGGCTGGGGGTTCCAGGCGAGCATATTTTCCTGGGGGCTGAAGAGGGATCCCCAGACAAGGGACCCAAGGGGCTTTGTTTGGGGACCTCGTCAATATCCATCAATATTCATCAATATCTGCAAGGAGGTGTCAGAGATGGAGCAGGCTCTGCTCCCTGGGGCCCAGCAATGGGACAAGAGGCAATGGGCAGAAACGCACAGAAAATTCCACCTGAACATGAGGAAGAACTTTCCTGTGCAGGTGACCAAGCACTGACTCCTAGAACAAGAATAACAGAATAACACAACCTCCTGAGCTGGAAGGGACCCATCAGGACCACTAATCCAGCTCAGCCTTGCACAGGACATCCCAACAATGCCACCCTGTTCCTGAGAGCCTTGTCCCAACACTCCTGGAGCTCTGCCATCCCTGAGGCCATGACTATTCCCTGGGGAGGCTGTTCAATGCTCCATTGCTCAGAGAGGCTGTGGAGTGGCCCTCACCGGGGATATTCCAAACCCTTCTGGACACAATCCTGTGCCATGTGGTCCGGGATGCCCCTGCCGGAGCAGCGAGCTTGGACCAGCTGCAATCCCTTCAACCTGCCCCATGCCGTGACTCTGCGATTCGCGTCCTTCATGCATGAACCGTTTACACGGCCCTGCAGCTGGAGGCTTCTTCCTCAGGGAACACGAGGCTGAAAACGACCATGGCGGCCAAGCCCGGAGAGAGTGGGGCCTGGGCCGCGCCATCTTGTGGGGGGCGGAGCGGGCCCCGTCCCGCCCCGTGCTCTGCCTGCCGGGGCCGCCCGGCTCCGCCGCACTCGCCGTGGAGACCGAGGGGAACGGAGCCGCAGCCCCCAGCGCCATTGCCGCCCTCAGCCCGCCATGGCAGGTGAGCCCGTCCTCCCCGTCCTGCTCCCGCCGCCGCCCTGAGGGAGCAGCCCCGCGGCGCTTCCCCGCCGCGCTCTGCCCTCAGCGTTCTCGCCGCGCTGTCCCCTCAGCGCTTTCCCCTGAGCCTGCCGCTCGCTGTCAGCTCCGTGCCGGCCCCGCACACGCGCGTACCCGCGGCTCGCCCCTCGCTGCCGCGGGCCGGAGGGTCGCGGCTCCCCACAGCCTCCACCATGTTAGCCGGCCGAGCCGGCCGCGGTTCACCTTGGCCGCGCGGCTCCCGCGCCGTCCGCACCTCTCCGCTCCTCCTCTCCCTTTTCTTTCGCATTTGTGGGTTAAAGAAACCTTTCCCTGTGCTCCGCGCCGGCGTTTTTGGGCTCGGCATCGCGTGCAGGCGATGCCCGGGGTGGCACCTGCGGCGGGGTCACCTGCGCGGACAGCAGGACCGGGCGAACATCGATCCCCGGGTGGGGTCGTCTCTCTGTGCCGCTGAGGTCGTGATTTTTTTTTTTAATTTATTTTTTTCCCTTTAATCTGAAACAAAATGGGTGGCAGAGCCGTAAGCTTGCAGATGGGATGGAGAAATGCAGGTTAATTCTCCCCTGGTCCTGAAGGGGTGGCCTCGCTCTTCCCTGATCTCGTTCTCGTGATATGCTTTAAAGCCTTTTTTCCTCTCCTTTTAAAATTATTTATTTTCCTTTTTTTTTTCCTTTTCAGTGCACATCGAGGCAGTAAATATTTCGTTTTTCTGGTTTTAACTTGCAGGCTCCATTCGGTATCGTGTGTGGTTTTCTTTTGTTTTAAGGTACATTTTGGGTAGGAAGAAGTGATGTAGGTAGCACAAAAAAACGCCCTAACAAAGCTTGTTGTAAAGCTATTAGGTTTCCTAGAATAGGGACTAACCACTATCATATATTTCTGTTACTAGTGGCTTTTGCCTTTTTTCCATAAAAGCTGGGAATGAGGCAGAGGCTTTACAGTTTTATTCCCATCCCTTCATTTTGGAGCCGTCGTTGTCATTTTGAAGGCAGGGAAGAGCAGCCCTTGAGGCAGTTTGGGGTTCTCCTGGCCAGGTGAGTGCGGGCTGGGCTGACCCCAAAGGCAGCAGCAGAGCCGGTGGAAGATTCTGGCAGGGAAGGGAAATCCCCCGAGGTGTTTAAGACAAGGTAAAGACCTGGCCTGTTAATTTTTTCTGCCTTGTCATTTCCCATATGCAGCTGACTGTTGGTGTGAGTTCAGTGACAGGTAAATGCTAGGCTCCTTGTTGCTAATGAGCTTTAATTTTCAATAAAAACACCAAATGCTCTGTATTCACTGTGAGCTTAATATGTCTGTGTTACCTCACTGCAGTGTAGTGCTGCCAGGCTTGAGCAGGCTTTAAATTACCCAGTTTAAGCTTAAAGAAAGAGCTGGTTTGGGTAGTGTTTTTCCTGGCAGGTGGAGTTTGATGCAGGCTGTAAAACGAAGTGGGGAAGCAGAACAAATGCTGGAGTGATGGGCTGCACAGTGCCAGGCTTAACTGCACACCTTGGTCTTCGGTTGATTTCAGTGTAGATAAAGGATTATTGCAACGAGTAGCTCAGGTTAGCAAACTGGAAAATAATCCTTGAGATATGTGGAACAACTGGATTAGTTGATGAGCTCTTGCACCCCTACTCCTGGCTCACAGTCATGATCCAGATAGCTTGAAATTAAAGCAGTGTTAACGTGGAGATGCACTGAAACAAATTCAACCTTGGGCTAGCAAGGAGGTTAAACAAGCCCTGAGATTTTTATCATGGATTTGAACAAGCCTTTGGCTTAGTCAAGATGCTAACAGGACTTGAAAATGTCTTGTCAGTGCCCTGGGGACAAGAGGAGGTCGTGCTGGGGTTCTCAAGGGTGGGTTGTGCTCCTGCTGTGGCTTAAGAGGCCGAACTCGAATGGTTTAAGAGCGTCCCAGTGTTGTTATTGGGCTGTAAGCCCTGTCCTGAGCCAGGCTTAGCTTTGCTGAACTCTCTGGAAGCACACGGCTCTCAGCAGATGGAAGGAGCAGGATGGGAATCAGGTTCTCAGAGAACGGGCCTGTTGCTTCTTCAGCATTTTCAGCTTGAAAACAAATGGGAAGGAAAAGCAGCTCCTCACACAGCGGGAGGATTTGGGCTGCAGGCTGATGGGTGTTTCCTTGGGTGACAGCAGCAATTGAAGCAGCTCCTGTCCCTCACCCCCTGGCAGTGTCCCCTGGGGGGATGGCAGCTCAATCAAGGGTTAGCTCACAAAACCTTGTGTTTCTGTGGCAGCCAGGTCTGTTCGGGGAATTTTTGTGCTCTGTGCCCTCCCTGAGCCCAGCAGACCTGAGTGTACCTCCCTAAATCCATATTGGGTGGTGTGTGGGTGTATTTAAACCTTGCTGATACGAGAATTTGTTTCTCGTGAGGTCGTCTAACAGTTGAAATCCAGTGGAGAAACAGATCATTTCTTTGTTGCTATTACTTGGTTGGAGACTTTTTCTGGAGAAGCTTGAGATAATAGCAGCGTTTGAGGTTTGGATTTTTCCTAACAGAAAACACTGACTGTGGATTTCCCCCACATTTGTTAAGAAGAACCTGTAAAATATGCTGCATTTGGTATGCAGGTCCTATTTCAAGTGTTTTTAGAATTAAACCGAGTTTTTTATCTTTGATTCTGTCAGTATGTTTGGGAATTTATTTCTTCCTGGTGTAGCCAACTTCCTNGGGGGCTATGACAGTGGCTTTGTTGTGTTGTGGAAGTTGATTGGAGACCATTGAAAAGAAAATGGGTGAAACTCCAGGCATTGTCGGTATGGATTCCTCCAGAAGTGGCTGCTTAGCTGCTCTCATGACTGGTCTGAACGGCAGCGATTAAACCTCTCCTGATCCTGAGGAAGGCAGCTGGCATCCCCCCAGGAGCTGTTCCCACCATGAACTGGTGTCAATAGGAAGGTGATGGAATCCTGGAATGGTTTGGGTGGGAAGGGACCTCAAAGCCCACCCAGTGCCACACCTGCCATGGGCAGGGATCTTCCACTATCCCAGGCTGCTCCAAGCCCCAGTGTCCAGCCTGACCTTGGACACTGCCAGGGATCCAGGGGCAGCCACAGCTTCCCTGGGCACCCTGTGCCAGGGCCCCAGCACCCTTCTAGGGAAGGATTTCTTCCTGAGACGATCTTCTGCTGTTGCTGGTCCTGTCAACATCTTTGTGTGAACCACGGAAAAAATCTCAAGCCCCAGAAGTTTCTGTGGGGCCATTTCTTTAATAGATTTATTTTGCTTCCAAACACTTCTTTATGTGTTTGTCCTTACAGGAGAAAATGCAGATGGCTGCACACAACCCTTCTACTTCCATTGGGGCTGATGGTTTATATATTGCTGGAAAATCTATTTATATTAAGTGTTATTTATGAGGCCTCAGTGGCCATGACATGGCCTGACAACAGTTACCGTGGGGGTTATTTTACTTAAAAGCTGCAGGAAGACAATATTGACAGTCAGGATGAGTAAGAGACAAGCATCCTGACGTAGTGAAGGCAGGAGTAAAAGAAATCATTATAAATGAAAGTTCTTGCTGTGTTCTCCAGCCTTCCCGGGGGTGAAGTGTGTTCAGACACAGCCAGCTTCGTGGGGTGCACTAAATATTTCTGTCAGTACTTGGGAGCACATTTGCTTTATGGACAGATGTTTTTAGTTGTTATGAGCTGTCTCAGGACAGGATTTCTTTGATGGCAGGAAAGAAATCTGATGATATTTGGCTTTTTTCAGGTTGTGGGAAGGAAATGTTTGCTGCGTGAATGTTTTCTGTTGGAGATGAATCTACATGGGGATTTCTTGTCATGGCAATTTGGCCCGGAAAGGAGCAGAGCTACTTCCTTGGAAAGGCAGTTGGGGTGTTGAGACATCGCTGGCAGTTGGTGGGGAAAGAGAGGAGGAGGGAGAACTGGACTTGTAGCTCAGGAGTCTCCTTTTGTAATTTCATCCCTTCCACTCGCGTTGATCTCTGCCAAACACTGGGAACGTGTGTGGCATCGGGAACGCCACGTGCCCGGCGATGGCCGCGGCTCCCGGGGCTCTGCAGGGGGACCAGGAGCTCAGTGTGGCTTTTGTGGTCCCCAGTGTTGTCATCAGCCCCGTCTGCAGCGAGTCACCCTCGCCTGGGAGCTGTGACTCTTCCCTTGGCTCTGCAGTGGCCCCGGGGCTTTGAGAGCTCCCGGGATGGTTTTTGGGAAGGATGAATTGGCCGCCAGGCTGTGCCCAAAGCGGCGGCTTGGGTGTCTCCCTGCTGTGTGCTGGGGGTGGATTGAAATGCTCTGTGTTCCCATTCCCACAGCTCCGTTTGATTGTTTGCTGAGGAATGGCTGGGCTCGAGGTAACTGTAAAACTAGTATTTTAGTGAGTTTATAATTAGAAATTAAATTATCTGAATCTCCCCGTGTCTCAGTTCTCAGGCCAGAAGATGCAAGTGCTGGTTAAGGAGGGGACAGGGGCAGGGAATGCACTTAACATCCAAGTGTCTGCCTTTACTTACTTCATTTTAATATTACTTTTAAATAGCAGCTTCAAGAGAGAATAAACTTTATCCTATTTCGCTGAAAGGGAATTTCCAGAATTCCTTCTCAACACATCGAGGCAAGCAGAATATTTTATTCTTCCCCCAAAACCTACATTAGTAAGCAGTAATAAATCGATGTGTGTTTTTAAGAGTGTCCCAGGCACCTTGGGGCATGGCATGGCTGGATTTTAGCTGCCTATTTTGGAGGCTGATACATCTCTGTCCTCTGAACCAGGAATGTTCTGATCTTGGCCTTGCGTCAGCAAAGTGCCTGAGAAAACAAGCTTTGTCTGATAGTTGTGTTTTTAGGAGCAGAGGAGTCCAGTTGTGGTGGAGGAGCTGAGTTGTCCCACAGTACCTGGGAGTATCTGAGCTTTCCAAGCTCTGTGTTCTCTGAAAACAACAACTGACCTGGTTTCTGCGTGTTTGGGTTAAACCAGCGTGTGCCCTTCCTGATAAAAGAGACTGTTTGAATTTGTCACCCACTTTATGCTCACTTTAGAGTAAAACTGCTCGAAGAATGGATGGTAAAGGAGGGATTGACTCACCGTTTTTTGGTTTTGACTGTTTGGAAATGTGAGTCACCCAACTGATTGTGAATTTGATTTTGAATGGCCCCCGTGTCTCCCAGTTTGTTGTCTGAATTTATATTTAAATCAAACTGTTGCAGGGCACGTGCCATTCCAGCAGTTGGCTGAAGCATTTTGGGAATGCAGGGTGGTGGGAAAGAAAGTGGAAAGCAGTTTCAGGGGGGCTCATGCACTGACATTCATGGGTATTAACCTCGGGTGTGAGCTTTGAGCAGTTTGGGCTCTCAATGGAGCGACACATTTTAATTGGCTTTACTCCTGTTTTGCATGGCCGTGAAATGGCAGCCCAGGGCATTAATGTCGATTTTAGTGGTTTGCTGGCTGTTACCCACTTGTGAGATTGTAAAAGTTAACACAACAAAGTGCAGCTTTAATAGGAAAATGCCTTAAACACTAATGCACTTGGCTGGTTTTGTGTGCTGGGGTGGTTAATGTGAATTTATCCCGGGCTCCCAGCCCTTTGGAAGTCCTGTGGATTCACTGCTAGCAATGGCAAGGAGATGCTGGAAGTCTTTGACCACTAATCCCAGTTTTGCTGAGCACCCTGTTTTCTAGCCCAGAAGCCACCATCTCAAGGGTTTCCTGTTTTTCTGACCTTACTGCTGTTATCACTTATCTGGAGTGTCTTGAATTTCATCCTGAAGCTCAGCTCAGGTGCTGCTATGTTGTGCTTTTAAAGGGAATTGTATGTAAATGTTCTTAGCAGCATTGAAGGTCATGGAGCAGATCTCATAAAATGGGCACGTGACTCTATGTCATGACTTTCACTTTTTATTTGGGAGCTTGGAAGGGAAATAAAGTGCTGCACTGCAGAGTTAGCAACCTGTGCTTTTGTGTGCTGATTGAAATGAGCTCAGAGTCTCAAAGCTAATAGTACTCAGTGGACTCTGCTGTCGGAAGGTTTGAATTTTTATGGAGTCTTCAAATCCCTGTGACAGGAAAAAACTAATTTTGCTCTGTTTATTACTTGCCTTTGTGTGGACAGTCCTGTATCCAGACCCTCACCATACCCAAGCAAAGGAAACACATCCTTGTTTTTGCAAGCTCTAAAGAACCAGCTCTTCACAGGTTACAGCAGCTTTTTTTTCCCTTCTCTTTTTAATTTTTTTTGGTGCAGAATTAATTGTTTCTGAAAGGTAACCCTGATGCAAGTAGCATTTGTTGGTCATATTTTAACAGATTGGGGTTTTTGATAAAAGCTGGCAGGTCACGGTTTCCTGATGAGCGTTTTGTTGTATTAAGACCAAACCTAAAGAATAATTTGGATTGAGACTGACAAGAAAGAAATTGGAGCTGCAGGTCCCTGTTCATAGGCTGCTCAGAGTGCAGGAAATAATTGCTGTACTCTCATACTGCTCTGTGTCCTTTCATCTCTGGGAACAATAACAATTACCAGTAATTTGCTGGTATTGGATGTATTTGCATGGGTGCCATTTAATTTTGTGTGTGGAATTTTGGGAGGTTGTGCTGAGCAGAGTCATTATTACCAATATAATTTCACAGGGCTCTGGTCTGGTTTATTCAGCCTGTTGGACACTTGCTATTTGTAATTATTTCAGCTCACTGATAGATGCCTTTAAAGCTCAAAAAAAAAAAAAAAAGAAGGATGAGGGAGAGGATTTTGGGTTTTTTTAATACCCGAGTCTTGGGGATTTGTTGTAGTCCTGTCAGATGTTTTCTTTGTCTATCTGTCCTGTTGGCAAATACCAGGAAAGGATGGAAGGCTGGGCTCCTTTGGAGTCATGATCCTCCTCATAAAAACACTCTGAAAACCCCTCCTGCAGGAGGGGAAGAGCTGCTGGTCCTGTAAACATCCCCTGCTAATGAGCTGCTCTGCTTTGGAGGGGATCAAACACAGCTAATGCTTTTCATGGAGATGCCTAATCAGCCACAATAGAACCAAGCAAAGCTGTCAATTAAACCTTCTATTCAATTTCTCAGTATAAATGAGCCTGAACCCACAGCGCTGTCTTAGCTCCCCTCCCTTGCTGTTGGGCTTTGGTAAAGATTTTGTGATCAGCATTAGCCCAGTTTTGGAGCTCACTTAGGTATACTCCATCTGCATTGGTTTTTTCTCCTAATTATTCAAAGGGCAAAATGTGTGCTGAAGTGCTGTTCCTTCAAATAGCAGCAGCTAAGAAGTCTTGTATTTTTCTGAAGCCAATTAAGTAAGAATAATTGAGATTATTTTGTTAAAAGCAGTGCTGAAACACATCTGCCAAAGAGCTCTGAAGATGAAGCAGCCATTAAGGCACAATATTAAACCCACAGTATATTGGTTAAAAAAGGATTGGTTTACTGGCAGAAATCACAAAGGTTTACTGAAGGTACATAGAGGTTTCTTTTACTAAATTTTGCCGAAGTACTTTTTTTAAAAGTCTTCCCAAAACCGAGAAGTTTTCTTCAATAATCTGTAGTTGGTTTAAATATTATCATAAGTAGTTTGAACTCTGAAGATGTTATAATTCTTTGTGCTTTTCTTGAGCAGCCAGTTGAGTGTTAAACTGCCTGTTCCATTTCTGCCCCTTCACTTGGAGAAGCCACTTAACATCCTTTTACTGGTTCTGTTGCTCGTGGGGATATTTAATGCATTAATTTCTATTTAATGTATTCTTAATTACCTGCTTACACAGGGAGGGAAATCTTTAAAGCCACTTCACTAGATGACATCCTCCATCTCTGCCTGGTGACGTGGTGTGTGACACAGGCGTGAGGTGGCAGCTGGGCTCCAGCGAGTCCTGTCCCCTTGGACTGTCCCCATGGATTCAGAGGGTGGAGGGACCAATAAATGCACATTTCTGAGGAGGTCAGTGCTGGTGGCTGGGCAGGAGCTGCTTTCACCTGAGCCTGCCTGAAGCAGCAGCAGGGGAGTCACCCAGCAGGACTGGCTGAACACTGAAACACTGCCAGGCTTGTTGTGAAATTAATAAATTAGTAATTGGTTGGCTTAACATGTGGGAATCAAACCCAGGGCTGCTTACAGTTGTTTGGTGTGTAGGCAGGGAGTAAGGAGTGCTGGTTTGGCTTAAGCATCATTAATGACAATAATGATTTAATTTTTCCCCAGTGGCTGTGGGAAACCAAGCTGTGCTTGGTGACCAGAGCTCCTGGGGCGAACAGCTGGGCACCAGTTATTGGTGGGAATATCACATTTATTGTTGCTAATACAGTCAATAGTGGCATCTGTTCTTGTTCTGTGGCACTGAGAGATGCTCTGCCTATGCCCTGCCTTGTGCCAGCTCCAGCAGGAAGCTTCTCCTGCTGCTCTGGGTTTGGCTCCAGGTCAGGACATCCAAACCCCGGGGAAGGGGTTGGAGCAGCTGTGCTGGGATTGCACTCCTGCAATCCTGGAGCCAGAGGATCCTGTCCTGGGAGCCCAGCATAGATTCCTGCACGTGCAGAGTCAGGCTGGCTCTGCCCCTCAGCCTTGGGACCTTTCCTCTGGAAGTGGTGTAAATTCACTGATTATTCCCAGGAAAGATTTTGAAGTAATCTCAAAGGAGTGAAAGGTCACTAAGCGAGAAGGGCATAACTCTCCCAACTGGATAATTAAAAAGAAAATTAGAAAGTGTGCTAAGTTGAGATTGACTTGTGGCCATGCTTTGAAGATTAAAAGGGCTTTTTTCATTTCGGATGCAGGAGGTTGAGATTGGTGGGAGGAGGAGTTGTGGCTGCCAAAGCAGTTGGGCTGTGAATTACTGAGCTGTGAACGAGATCCCTGGATCACTGACCAAAACCATGGATATCTGCTCTTTCCCCCCTCCAGTTTTTAAAGCATTTAGTCTTGCAGCTGGAGTTTTCAGCTTGGCTGCTCACTGTGTAATGTGGGGTGATTTTTAGGCATCCAAGCAAATTACATATTGCATGAAAAACTATAAACAAATGATTTGGCATAGAAGTGTTTTGCCTTTAGAAAATTAAAGTAAAAGCAGCTCTGGCTAGAGGGTGGGACTTCCATGTTTTTTGCACGGCCTGCTGGATTTTTCTGTACAGGAGTTTAGCCTACCCTTTTGAAATTATTAGCAGTCACAAAAACAGGGAGAGAAAGCTAAAATATAAGTGTGCAAGCTAGCTGGTAACTGGTGTGTCAAACTTGGCTGTATTTTCCTGGGCATGGAATGGATTGGGACGGGAGAGACCTCAAAGCCCGTGCAGTGCCGTGGGCAGGGCCATCTCCCACTATCCAGGCTGCTCCAAGCCCTGGCCTTGGGCACTTCTAGGGGTGGGGATTCCGGGAAGACATGAAGGTAATGATGTGTTCAGGGTAATCTGGGAATACGTGGAGGTAATGATGTGTTAAGAGTAATCTGGGAATACATAAAGGTAATGACGTGTTAAGGTTCTGCCACCTCTACCCTGCTCTGTTGCCTAGGCTTTGCTTCTGTGAAGACAAAGGATTTGAGCTTTTGCCTTTAATTGCAGGCATACCTGGAGCTCCAGGAAAGGAGTCTGATTTAGTTTATGAGCAGGGTGAATACAGTAATAGGTCCCAAAAAGCACATTCCTTCTCTGGGAATTTTGGAAGTGTTTTGATCTATGCCTGTGCAGTGCAGGGCTTTGGCTTCACTATTCTTTTGTTGTTCTTTCTTGACAATGATCCCTTATTTCTTGCCCAGAAATCAGTCACGGGTGTTCTTAAAGGCACTTCCATCTTGTAATTACCTTTTTACACAGAACTCTGTGTCTGCTTTGATGTACATCTCAGGTCCTGGGTTCTTCTTACATGTGTTTGAAAATACACTGTTGCAGGAAGAGTTCTAATACCTTAATAATACAGGCTGTAGATGAGTTAGGGATTTAAGAACAGAATTTTGGCAACAAAGCATTGCATTGTCCAGTTGGAAATGTGGGGTTCATCGGCCATGAATTGCCCCAGTGTGTCCTTTCTCTAAGAGAGAGGGATTTGTGGGTTCGGCCAGGTACAGGGGGGACACTGAGCAGGAGCCAGGACTGGGCATCACACCCTGAATTACCTGGGAAGCTTTCAGAGCAATTCCAGTAATTCTTGGTGTCGATTTGAGTCAGCACTGGGGAAGAGCAGTAGATGTTTTCATATTACAGCAGATCTTCTGGTAAGTGCTTTTTCAAGGAATTCATAATTCAGTGAATTTATAAACATCACTCTAAGATCAGACTTAATATGCTGGGGCTTTCTGCTGTTCCCAGTTGTGGGTGGAAGTGGATCTATTTATTGTACTTGTGTGTGATGCTATTTTCTGTTTGCTGTGTTAAGTGTGTTCTGGAGGATGTTCATGGGAGGCTGCTGATTAAATAAGCTGATGTAAAAGATCACATATTTGCTGTGGCTTTGGGAGGAAGAATACTTAAATTAGGAGATGGCTACAAAAATGTAGTGAGGGGGCTCATTGAGCTGTCAGAAAGGAGGCCTCCTCCACCTCAACTTCTGGATGAAACAGGATGTTCTTGCACGGAGCTGTGCCTCTCCCTGAGCACTGCTGGTACTGAGTGACTGCATCCCTCTTCCTTTTGGGTGTTTTTCTTGTTCTTACTGAAGATTCAAGGGAGGGATTTGGTTACCAGGTGTTTGTAGCACCTGAGTTGCATTATTGTGGTTTTGGTGATGGGACATAACCATTGTGTGCCACCCATGTGTAGGGAACTTCAGAGAAGGATTTTATCCTGCCTGAGTGCTGCAAAAATGCAGAGAATAAATCCTCAGAATAAATATTTCAACTCAGAACATTGTCAGTAGTTTACTCATGTGTGTCCAAGAACAAACAGATTTTGGCTGGAGCACTCGGAAGTATTGGTTCATCCTCAGACTGAACACTGAGGTGTCTGAGAAGAAGGCAGAAAATTGGGTTTTCTTGTAATAATCAAAATGAACTCTTCCTAGGAGTAACATTTCCAAGCAGTAGAAGTGCTTCCACCAGTTTGCATTTCAGACATTAAGCAGGTAATAAAAATGATGAGTAGCTGTGTCGGACCATCATGACCAAGCTCCCCAGGCTGAAGCGGAGCAAGACAAATGCTCTGCTCTGATTCCCCTCCCACAGAAAAGTGCAGCCACACACAGCTCTCAGCTGGTTATTCCCACCTGGCTTCCACACAAGTTCAGTTTGGAACTTGAAGCTGCACTGTGAAATATTCCAGTGCTTGAGAGAGTGGAGTTACATTTTGAATTAGTATTCTTCTGGAGCGTGACAGTGATTCCAGTCCCTGTTGGCTGCAGGGAATTGTAACCCAACAACCCACACTTGGATCTGTCCCATCAATGGTGGCAGCTGGGATTTGAAGTGGAGGTACCCACATTAGCAGGTGGTTTATTTGGATTTAGTGTAAATGCAGAGTAATCAGAAATAAATTGTTCGAATGATGAAATTCTCCACTCACTGGTGGTGAATTTTGAAACTATTAGTTTTAATTGCAAGGTAAATAGACAAGTCTTTGATTGCATACTTTAGAATTTTAATTGCATTGAACTCAATTATACTTTGAACTGAGATATTCAGGGCAAGAAGTATTTGAGTCACTGGCATTGTTTAATCCAACTATTAAAAAACAGTTGTGATTAAAAAATAGTTGGACATTGGAGTAAAAAAGCAGATGGCTTACTTCTTTCAAAACCTAAAGTTTTCCTCTTGCCATTGATCACTCTGTCCTGTAGCTCCCTGTGAGCACATCAAACGCCTTGAATCTAAAACAATTTCTTTAAAAGTGTTACTGATCAGCGATCTTCAGCCAGTCTGGGTACAGCGGTTGGTCTTCTGTGGTCTTAAGGCTTGGTGATGTTTGTGTTATGGTCTCTAAGATTTCTTTACGTTGAGATGAAGATATTTCTGTTTGTGAAAACATTTGGAATTCGGAAGGAAGGAGGAAAGGAAAGGATTTAATACTTGGAAAAGGAGTGAACAGAGGGGGAAACTTTTCACCATCTCCTTGCAGCGGGGATTAAAGGCTGGAACATCCTGTGGGTTTGTGTGCGCACACACTGCACAAAGGAATCGCTGGAGATCCTTGGATCGCTTCCGTGGATCTGAGCGAGGGATGAATAAGGAGCCGTGCACGGGACAGGCGTCAGCTCTCAGTTAACCCTCCCCTGCTCAGGCTCCTCGCTGCGGGACTGAGCACATCCAGCCCGGGGCAGTGGGCGGCGATTCCGACTTGTTACTTGTGCGAGGCTGCCGGGGCTCCCGGAGCCTGGGGGGGCTGGATGGAGCCAGAGCAGGGGTGGCTGGATGGAGCCTGGCGGGGACTGGATGGAGCCTGGGGGGGCGGGGGGGGCGGATGGACTTGCGGAGGGGCTGGATGGAGCCTGGGGTCTGGATGGAGCCAGGAGGACTGGACAGCATTGGCAGCCTGTCCCTGCCTGCACACATCGGGGTTTAAAAAGGGCATTTCAGGCACAGTGAGCTCATCCTTGTGCCCTTGAGCTCCGCACTCTTGGCCCGGTCTCAATTGGGTGCAAGGGGTGGAGATGGTGCTGGTAAATTGGGGCAGAAGCTGCTCCTTGGGTGCTGCTTTGTGGTGACCTGTTCTGGTTATGGCTTCAGTGTCAGGTGTAGGGTGATGGGTCTCGTTAATCCTTTGGAAAGGGAAGATGGGGATGGGGATGAGTAACTCGGTGGCAGCTTGAGGCAGGGCTGTGATGTGACAAGTTACAAAGTGATGTTCAGGAGTTTAAGGGCAGCCTTAGGCAGTGCTGTGCTCCCACAGAAGGGGAGTGGGGCAAGGAGAAGAGGACATCCATGGGAAGCAGTTCTAGAATCCTAGAATTGTTTTGGTTGGAAAAGACCTTTAAGACCTTTAAGATAAGTCCAACCATTAAGCCAGCACTGCCATGTCCACCACTAAACCATGCCCTGAATGCCACGTTCTCCATGGCTTTTATACTCCTCCAGGGACAGGGCCTCACCCACTTCCCAGGGCAGCCTGTTCCGGTGCTTGGCAACCCTTTATTTATTTCTTGTTGGTTTTGTTGTTGTTTCAAGTCTTTCACTTCTTCTCCTGTGTCCCTTTCCATCTCACTTTGCCCTGTGCCCATCATTGCTATTCAGCGTTTTCCATGGGGGAAGTGGATGAGCCCAGCACGAGTCCTGATGTGTTTCGGTTCTCAGTGAGGTTGTGGATCACTGACCCTTGTTTTAGGGAAGAGCTCTGAGATCTGGGACCTCTCGAAAATGTGTCCGAATTGCTGATAAAAACATGTCTGTGCAGGTTGCACAAGGGAGGCTCATGGAAAAGCACTTGGAGAAAAGCCCCATCCTGATTCCAGCTGTTGCAGCCAGGCATGTAAATATTTGTTCCAGTTGTGTTTGCAGGGCTCTGGCTGGGTGTTCTCCCCCTGAGTATTCTCTGGAGTTTGTGGCCAAGCTGAAGCTCCCGGGCCGGGCTGCTTTGCATAAGCCCGGCAGAGGCGTGGAGTAAGGGGGGAGTAACCGGGGAGTAGCCAGGGTGTCCAGGGCTGCCTCCTGCCCCACCTCGTGTAACCGTGGGCTGGGACTGGGCACGGAGCAGTTACACAATGGGGAAGTACAAAAAGAGGGTAAAAGTGCTCCTGGGGGATGGATGTCTGCATCCTCCAGGCTGCTGCTGCTGCCGCCCTGGACTGCAGGAGCTGCCTCCAAGAGCTTGGTGCAGGTTTGCCTTGGGATTCACAGCCCGGTGGGGATGGTTGCAAAAATTCAACTGATTTACTGCCAGCAGTATGAAATCAGAATTTTAAAAACTTGTGTTTGCAGGTGTTAATAACTAACTTGCTGTATCTTAAAATATTTTATTTAAGGATTTGAGGATTTAATTTGTTATTTTAAAATTGCTCTCACTGTAAAAAGAGATATTTGCTATTTCAAAAGTATTTGCTCTTTTCTGTTTATCCATAAACTTTGGTTTCCCTTTAATCTTTAAAATGTGAAAAGTTTATATGATATTTATGTAGTAAAAGAGATTTTAAGAAAGCTTGAGTGCAAAAGTACAGCATCTTGGTTAGTTCCTGAGAGTTTATTAATTCCACATCCTAATCAGTTATGCTAAATGGAAGTGAAGTGTTTCTTTCCAGACAAGCCTGATAGATAACTCAGTGTAAAACTTTGCGAGTGTGGGATCAGTTGCTAGGTTTGTATTGATTACTGGGGTCAAGCTGTTCTCTTTCCAAAGGAGCCACAGGAATGCTCAGCCTTTGGGAAGGAGCTTCACATCCAGAGCTGAAAAATTGGCACGTTACCTCGATTTACTTAATAAATGGAATTTTTCCTAGATGAGTCTCTAACTCCACCTTTGTTTTAATGTGATTAAAGTCTTGGAAAGAAGGGAGCTTTCATCAAAGTGCCAAGTCCAAGTACAAAGCAGGCTGAGAAAGGACCCAGTGTGAGCTCAGGTTGCTTTGAGGGCCGTGAAGGAGCTTAACGAGCTGTGCATTAATATCCGTAATAACGGGGAGGTATCGGAATGCCTAAATTATTAATTCTCCCCAGGGGGACTGTAAGGACTCCATAGCATTCTAAATCAAATTACTGTGTGCCATACACTGCGAGGTGTGCTGAGGTCCTGTGAACGAGCAGTGAGACAGGATTTAATTTTTATTTTTCTTGAGTCTGGAGAGCTCTGCAGGTGTCAGTTCCCAGCAGGGGCTGTGCTGCTCTGTGTGCAGAAAACGAGCTGAAATTGCCATCTCCCACCTTCTGCTTGCACTTCTTTGGAATTTAATTCTCCCGTGTCCTTTTCTCATCCCTGTCCACTGGTGGGGTCCCCCGGGGGGGTGGCAAATGCACTGCACAGAATTTGGGCTAAACTGCTGCCTTTTAGAACAAGAAAATGGAAGTAATGGGGTGAAAGATGAGTAGGAATTGCTTGGCCAGCAGTGTTTTGGTCAAACACCTTTCAGGGTGACTGATGCTGGAAACACTCGGATTTCAGCTATTCTAGTTTAGAATCACAGCCTAACTAAGCTCTCACTTAATAACTTGACTAACCAAACTTGTAGTTTTTGAAAGCTGTGAGATCCTTTGTTAAACATCTCATTCAGCTGGATTTAAGTCCCCTTCTCAACGAGCTCATTCACACAGGAGGTTAATGAGATTGAGCTAATGTGCTTTAAATACACGAAAGGTTTGAGCTCGGCATAACTTTCCTGCTTAGCTTTGTGTAGACTTGCCCTAATAACGTTGGTCAGTTATTAAAGGACCGTTCTGGATGGCAGTCAAAATACCAGCTACTTACAAACTCATGAGTGCCTCCAAAGAAAGAATATGTTTGTGCTTTGAAGAGCTACTTTGAAGCGAAGAGAGAAGCTTCTTAAAGTACCCGTCAACACTTTTTAAAACTTGAGTTTTTTAAAACTCAAATGTTAGGAAGTTTGGGTGTTTAGCAGCATTTTATTTGTCTCTGCTGCAGGTGAAGACGGACTGGGTGGTGTTAGGTTAAATGTGGAGTCTGCTTTTCTGCAGTTGTGGATGTGGTTCAGTGGAGGAGGGAAATCTCTGGAGCATTTAGGATGTGGTGGCATTTCAGTGCGGCTTCAGTTGGTGGGAAGGAACTCGAGAGGCCCCTGCTAAAGACAAATCACGAGTTCCTGGGACCAAAGAGGCTGCTCCAAACAGCCCCAGAAAAAACTCACTCTAAGACTGAAGCAGGAGGATGGTTTTTACAAGTAGCAAGAGAAAATTAAGTGTGGGTTCTGGGCACCTTCTTCACACCTGTGAGGTGATGAAAGTGTCCTGGAAGGCAGAAAAAAAGCCTTTTAGGCACTCCCTGCATATGTGGAGAGTGAGTGGGATCTCACAGGTGCCATATCCAGGCACAGATCTGGGTTTAACAGTGTGAAGCAATTGGACTTGTGGTTGTGGTTCTGCAGGCAGGACTGAGATTGCATCGTTTAAGTACTTAGTGGGCTTTTTTAACCTCGGTGATGAGATATTTGTGGAATTTTTTTAACTGGGCAGAACCTTCTTGTGAGGAAGGCATCCAGCACCCTCTGAGTAGCAAAGTTGGTGCTCTTTTGGTGGCTTGTAATTTGGTCCTTAATATTTGAAAACCCCTTGGTAGTGTGCTGTTTCATTTCTAACAGGTTCTCAGAAACAACTCGAATATTTATTTATTTATTTGAGATGTGAAATAGGTGTGGACAGCTGTGCAGGCTGCAGAGGGAAAAGGGGAACTGTGTTCTAATGTTCTTCTGGTACGAAAAACAGCAGAAAAGTGAGAACACTGATAAATCCAGTGCCTGGAGCTGATGCACAGCAGGCAAGTTCTGGCTAATAACAAAAATATGAGATTTGGGGTTTTAATACCTTAATGGCACAAAATCAATACAGAAGTTTTGTGAGGGTGTAGCTAGAGCCAGTGGTGACCTGGAGAAAGGTGCAATTCCATAATAACTGGGAATTGCCTTGCTTTTGTGTGGAATTGTGTGTCTGGCCAGGCACAGCCCTGCTCTGTGAGCAAACTTTGTCTGATTGGAGCCTCTACAGCATTCCTGAATTGTTCTGCACTGCTGGAGCACTCCTGTGTCCCTGAGCAGTTTGGTGAAGGTTTCTGGGCAAGGAATTCTTTCACAACTTCCCTGATCTCTTGGCATCCATCCTGTCCCTTCTGCAGCTCCCTGGCTACTCCGGTGCCAGTCCCAGGCTGTCCCTTCTCTGTGTCTCCCTGCTGGAATCTTGGCTGGCCCATGGCAGCTCTGGTCCTCAGGGCTGCTCTTGTTTCTCTGTGACTTCTGGAGAGCAGGATGAGCTGCTTGGCCTAAAGGGGCTTTTTTACCCCAAACCAAGTAAATCCGGTGTGTTTGTTACTGGCTTGAATTCTTCACAGCTGTGACACTGCAGGAACTGAAATTTTACTTTAGCCTCAGCTTCTGGTGTGTCCTTCCCACAGCCTTAAACCTGAGCAAGTGGGGTTAAAGCTGGTTTTATCTTCTGCTCAGACTTGGTGCATGTAACAAGAAAATAGTATGCAGGGAGTCGAAGTCCCTTTCCACGTCTCTGCTGTGTGTCTGCTGCCAAAAATACAATCTCAGACCTAGAGGATGCCTTGATTTGTGTTAAAGCACATTATGTGCCCGAGTTTCAGAGGTGCCAAACACTTGGAAGTGTCATGGGAGGTGATGAAATTCCAGAGGCACCTGAAGTGGGACAACTTCTGGCTAAGCATCATCTCTGCTTGCAGGAGAAAGTTGGTCTGTTCACGTGAGTCTGACAGCTAATTAAAATAATAAATCGATGATGATAATTAAGCAGTGACCTTAATTTGATTCTAATCTCCTTAGTGTGTGCAACAGCCAGAGTTTTTTTGGCTCTTCAGCCATTGGTAGCAGGCAGGAAGGTCCTGGCTGGCTGTGCCAGCACTCCTTCCCTCGGGAGCTGTGACATGGGACAAACCCAGTGTGGGCTGCTCCATCCCCAGCTGCTTTTATCACCACACTTGTTGTGCTTCCTTTACAAATATTTCCCTTGTGCAGCAGGGAAGGGCCACCAAATTCAGGCCAGTCCCTGATTTTCCACAGGGTGGGGAGGAGAGGCCTGCAGGGACTGACTGGGGACCAGGGGTTATCTAAAGGGTCAGGGAAAGCCTCAAGGATTTTGGTTGACACTGCATGGTGGGCTCCCTTCAGCTGAGAGAAATTTAGAATCCAGTTGGAATTCAACCTTCTTGGTTTTAGAAGGTTTTTAGTTTGAGCTTGGTATGTAAGGAAACACACAGAGCTGCTGGAGATTCTTTCAGTTTGGAAAACCTGTAATTTTTAGGGACTGGAAGTCATGGGGGAGCCTGAGCTTCCTCCAGAGGGTTAATCTCTAGGTCTGCTTATTGCAAATGAGCTTTACAGCATTGCCATGTCCTGAGCATGACCTGCTGCCCAGTCTCGGTGCTGGCAGCATCTGGCAAAGCCTTGACTCTTCTAAGAGAAGTCTAAAAAACCCCAAATCAACCCAAACTGAGAGCCCCAAGAACTTGTCAGTTGCCTAGGAATGTCACAGCCTGGAGGTCAGGTAGGTTTTGTTTTCCCTAGTCTTTGCCTTGCCAAGCTCTGGGGTCAAATATTAATGTTGAAATAATGTTGAAGGCCCTCCCAGTGGGCCTTCAGCACTGTAGGGAGGAATTGCCATGGCAGTAAATCTGATCTAGGCAATATTTTTGGTGTGGCTCAGCCAAAACCTATATCCAGTGCTTTTAAAGGAAACAGCGCGTGAAAGGGAGGTGTCTGTATTCCATTGCCTGCTCCTTTGTGGGTTCATGGCCAGATTTCCCTCCCATGGCGGTAAGCTCTTTATGTCTTTCTGCACCTTCTGTCCTGCCCAGGTTAACCCTTGGATCTACTTAAGAGATGAACTTTGAAAGGATTTTTTACTGACTCACAGGCAGGTGGGTACCTCATGAAGTGGAAGCTTTTCGTGCAGCTTGTGGTGGCACTGGGACAGATTTTCCTGTAGGAAAACCTTTGTGCTCCTGTGGATGTTTTTTATTTGTGGTGGAGGTTCCAGAGCAGAGACTTGCAGGAAGAAAACATTTAAACTCAGTCTTGCATTGTAGCTCTCCATATCTCTGATGGGTTCTGTCTTTTTTCATGAGCTTTGAAATGCATCCTAATTTGTTTAAACAAAATAGCAGCGACCTTGGCAAAAGGGAGAATGTGGTGAGTGGTCCTGGAAGCGTGAGAAGGTGATGATGTGTCAGACCAGACCCTGCCACCTCTTCGTGTCCTCTCCTGTTGGCTCCTGGGCTGGAGGGAGCTTTTTGCTGGAGAAAAGGCAGGGTTTGAAGGTGCAGAGTGGCTTTTCCCTGGCCAGGAGGCTTTTCCTCCTCAGCTTGCACATAGGCTATCTCCTGCCCTTTGTCTAAACCTTATCTCCAGCCCTGTAAACCCTGGCAGCTCTTGGCCTTCTGTGTTAAACACACGTGTGCACTGGAGGTAACGCGGTGTGGAAAGGCGAACTTTAGTCAGTCCTGACAGAAATTTCACTTCCAGCCTTTCCACTTGATCCCAGCCTGCAGGTGGTGGGTTGTACTGAGTGTACCTGCCTGATGTTGAATGGGTTTTATCTCTTTCTCCAGGACTTTTCAGCTCCTGAGGAGCTGGATTTGCCCTGGAGGGCTGTAAAAATGCCTGAGTCATGTGGTGGGACACGGGGGCTGATAAGGAATGATCTCTCCCAGATAGCTTTAGGCAGCAGCAGAGTTTATCTCTTTCTTTTTGACATTCTTGATTGCAGAATCAAAGCATTCCAGAAATCTCTTGATGATCATCTGTGCTGCTAATTTTAATTGCTGGGTAGGAGCAAGACGAGCTGGGAAATTAATTCTCCTGGCTTTTCTTGGACCAGCTCCTCCTGACACAAAGCCTCCCTCTCTTTAGGAAAAGCAGCAATGAGAGGATTTTTGCCTGTGAATTGGGAGTTGCCTGTTTGGGAATTGTTGTTTTAGCTCCAGTGCGACAGCTCTCAGCAATCAGTTGATCCAAGGCAGGCTTTGCTGCTGTCCTGCTGGAATTCCCAAGAGCAATTGCCAAGCAGTAATCCAGGCCTGGAGAAGACAGCAGCCCTGTTGTGCAGTGCCCAGCAGAGCAGGATTACAGAGTCTTGTCTTTTCTCTCTGGAGATGCTGGTTAATGCCAGCTAAGCAGCTTAGGGTGCCAGAGCACCTTAGAGCAGCAAATCCTGTGGCTGGCAGCTTCTCTGGCTCCAGATTTATTGGCCCTGGCTTAGGGAGGTGTCCTGCTGCCCTTTCCCTTCCCAATCCCAGAGGATAAAGCTGCCAGACTAAACCTCGCCTGTCTCCATCTTTGATTTTCTTGGAGAATAAAATACATCTGCAATGACAGAAGAAGGCAGATTTTTTTCTCTTTGTTCTTGAATGCTAGGAAAAAAATTGCTCTACAGTGAAGCCAAACAAAAAACCACTCCAAAAATCCCAGCCCAGACCCCCCAGTGCCCCCAAAGCTTTAACCTTTAACCAGTACCTGTCTCCTCTCTGCCCTGAGCTGCACTTTGAAGAGGAGCTCTATGGTTATTGTGAAAATGGGAGTGACAGGTTTTTTCCAGAGCAAGCCAGTGAGTATTCAGACCAGCCTTCTCCTTCAGTCTTCAAGTGAGAAATAATTATGTCAGCTTAACATTTACCCTCATAAACAAATCTTAACCCTGGTTTGCAGGCACTGCCTTCCATCCCATCTTGATTTAATTAATGCTTCAAGGGATCTCAGTGCCCAAATCATCTTTTTTTATGTAACTTTTCAGGAGATACCTACATTGATTTAAAACATTTAATATTTCTTTCACCTCAAGGAACCAGAATTTTCCAGCAAATGGGCAATTAACAGCTATTAAGAGGTTCGAAAATATTAGTATTCATATATTAGTACAGTCCTGAATTGCCCTCAGCAGAAGAGTCTTTTTCAAGTTCAGTTATTATTGCAATTACAGTAGACAGGAGCTGCTGGCATTTCCTGAGCAGCATCTGGAAGGGAGACTTAAGGAAAAACCCAAGTTCTGCTTCTTTTTTCCCATCCAAACCTGTGTTTATGAAATAGTGTCCATGAGCTGTTTCCAGCTCAGCTGAACTAGTTATTAACTTGCATTTGGAGTTACACCAGTGGGAGTGGGTTCTGCTGCTTGAATGGATGCAGAAAATTCCACTTTTTGTGGCTTTCAAGAGACCATTTTTCAGGTTGTGTCCTGTACTTTCACCTGTACCTGACCTGGTTTCACCTGCAGGTGTTGGCCAGCTGCATTCTCTGTTTAAAGCTCGGTAACCACAGGTTGCAAAACTTGGTTTGCTGCAGGATTTTCTGTGCTGTCCTGTGGGGAGTTCAGGTTCAAATATGTTAATTCCTGTTCTTTTCTCTCGGAGATGTAAAATGCGGGATGACAGTGGAGTGGCTGGTCTGATTTAAGGAGCAGATGTGGGAAAACTGTACTGTAGTGACCCGGCTGGGAGAACAAACGAGACCCACTGAGGTGTCTGATCTTTCCTGTTCCTGTGCCAAAAGAGAAGTGAAACTCATTAAAATGCAGAGTTTATCCTCAAACAGTTCCTTCAGCATCCTCGGGCAAATTACTTGGAATGTTCTTCATACAACTGAGAATTTGGGGATAATTTTGGCTTAGGATGTTCAGCAGAAAGGGCTGCTTCTGTGTGAAACAAGCTCACTGAAAGGCAGGTGTGCCTCACTGTCCAGTGAGGCACAGTGTGAGCTTCCCAGATGCTTTTTACTTCAAAGTAAGTTTGTTTCAAAGAAAGGATTCAGTAATACAGAGGTAACCCTGGAGCAGCTCTGCAAATTCACCCTCCTTGGAGAAGCCCAAGTCTCCTTTGTGGTGGATGTTTAGCTGCTCTGCACTGCTCTGTGCCTGGAGTTCGTTCCCGAAAAGTTCTGTGGAAATGGCTGTGAGATTGGAAAAAATCTAAGGTTTCGATATACTACTAATGATTGAAAAACACAGGAGAAGAATGAGAGAATAATCAGAGTATTCCCAGTATGAAAGAATTTCACATATCTTGACTGATAATTATCAGGGAGGAATGATGAGAGTTGGTGAGTCACGAGCACAAAAGGGAGCCCAGTCTGTGGGGCTTGTGCTTTTGCACATCTGTTTTAGGGAATAAAAAAATGTCAATTTCTGCCTTCCCTCCTAGGAGCCATTGATGCAAACGACACCCTGATGTCCCAGCTGGATTACTGAGCTCCTGTGTGATTCCTGGAGCTGCTGCTGTTGGAATAAGGAGCTGTCCTTAGTTCTTGGGCTGTCCCAGGAGCACCTCCTGGGTGCTGCATGCAAGTCCTGGACGTGCTGGAAACGATGGGGATTGGCAAGAACACCACGGCCAAATCGGTGGAGGCAGGAGGCTCCACAGAGGGCAAATACGAGGATGAGTCCAAACACCCCACCTTCTTCACCCTTCCTGTGAGTATTTCCAGCCCTGCAGTCAGGCTCAGTGTGAACCAGGGATAATGTTCCAGTTGTACACACCCTTATTTCCACAAGCAGTCAGTGCCAAGGCTCTGCTCCCCTGAGCATCTGTGGATAAACATGGCTGCTCCTGCTGTGTGGGGTTGTTCGTGTTGCCAGGACATGCAGCACCCCAGCACTGCATGGTCAGAGCACTGAGCTGTCCTCTTGCAGCAGGCACCACCCCTGGGCTGGAATCATGGTATCACTGAGGTTGCAAAAGTCCTCCAGGATCCTCAAGTCCAACCTGTGACTGATCCCACCATGTCCACTCAATCATGAAGTGCCACGTCTGCTCTGAGCAGCTCCAGGCATGGGGACACCACCACAGCCCTGGCAGCAGTGCCAGTGCTTAACAACTTTTTCAGTGAAGAAATATCCCCAAAATCCACCCTGAACCTCTCCTGGCCCAGCCTGAGGTTGTTCCCTCTCCTCCTGTCCCTGTTCCCTGGGAGCAGAGTCCAACCACCCTGGCTGTCCCCTCCTGTCAGGAGTTGTGCAGAGCCACAAGGTCCCTCCTGAGCCTCCTTTTCTCCAGGCTGAGCCCCTTTCCAGCCCCTCAGCCTCTCCTGGGGTTCCATTTCCTTCCCTGGACACGCTCCAGACCCTCAGGGTCTCTCATGAGGGGGCAGATCTGGACCCAGCCCTTGAGGGGCCTCAGCAGAGCCTCCTTGCCCACCTGGGCTCGTGCCCAGCCTGTATTGACCACCTGAGCTGCTCAGCTGAGAGGAGGAGGCAGCAGCAGGGAGACACTTGCTTGTCTCCTACTGACATTTTCAGTTTAATTATTCTGTTGTACACTACCTCTTAAGAACTCTTCAGCCAGTCTGCTGCTGCTTCCCCGTGCCCCAAGCTGACACTGCCCAGGTTTGCAGGAGCTCTGGGTGATGTTTTTGGGGAGCTCTCTCTGTGATGTTTTTGGGGAGCTCTCTCTGTGATGTTTTTGGGGAGCTCTCTGTAATGTCTGTCAAGTCTCTCTCTGTCCCTAGCCCTGCTGTTACAGAAATGATGACTTGCCATGCTCCTCATTTTCTCTGACAAAATGTCAAGAGGCAGGTCTCGAGTACCAAAGGAGAAAACTGAGTGACATACGAGGCGTGATCACAGGGGAAATGTTTATTTTAAAAGACCTCGTGTTTCTCTTTTTGTGACGTTTTTAAGGTTGTGATAAACGGTGGAGCCACATCCAGTGGTGACCAGGACACAGAGGACACAGAGCTGATGGCCATCTACACTACAGAGAATGGCATAGCAGAAAAGGTACGTGGGCCTTCCCTGCTAGGTGAGAGCTCATTCTTGCTCTCTCAGCTCGTGCTTTGCTCACAGCAGCCTCCCTTGGCTGTGAGGTTTCCTGTCTCAGAGCTGCTGACTTGCAGATTCACATCACCCCAGGCAATTCTGCCCTCATGACTCCTGGTCACACACTTCAGTTGCAGCACTTGTGGCATGACTCAGGAAATGGTGGAAGCAGTTCATGCCCTTGGTTGTGATTTTCCCAACTTTTTTCTCCATTCCTTCATTTCCTGGGCCTGTTCAGTAATAATCCTGCAAGCTGAGATGGTGTGAATCTGAGTTTTTGTTTAAAATAAGGATGAGGATTATGTTAAATCTGAACTTCTAAAGTGTTCAGTCAGACTGGCTTGGTTGTAGAGCCTTGTCTCTGAAAAGCCTTCAACCTGACCAAAGTTTTGCAAATGTCCTGATAGAAACAAGATCAAAACTCCTGGTTCCAAGCAGGGGCATCATGATGCTCCTTCCTTCCAGGCTGTAGTTTCTCTTGGGGCAAGGATGACACCAAGGGATGCAGTTAATGTTTTCCAGCTCAGACACACAAATTCACTCCTGAATTTCAGATTTAAAACACCCCAGAGCAGCCAGAGGCCTGTCAGTGTTGTGTCTCAGAGGAGACTGGGCCTGGTGCACTCGCAGCTCATTCTGCCTGGGTGTCTCACATTCCCACAGCCCTCATCATCACACTCATATTTAATGGACAGGCTTTTGTTGGCCTGGAAAGTCTTTGGCTGATTTTTGGAGCATGCTGGGGCTGGAGTGGAGAGGCACAATCTGATAAAAGCCTTGAGCAAAAGGTGTTTGGGTGGAATTGTGCAATGAGATAAGCCATCTCTAGACATTAAAGTGTTCTTGGTTTTACCAAACATGTGCTTTTCTCCCTCCCAGTTGATCCATGTGATCAGAACTGGGGATGGTGGAGAATAACTCACCTAAAAGAGACTGTGAGCTTTTGAGTAACCAGATCGCCTTGACTTAAAGCTTTGCTGTGCCTCACAGTGAATGAACAGGGTGGGGAGGCCCTGGCACAGGGTGCCCAGAGCAGCTCTGGCTGCCCCTGGATCCCTGGCAGTGCCCAAGGCCAGGCTGGCTGGGGCTTGGAGCAGCCTGGGACAGTGGAAGGTGTCCCTGCCCATGGTCCCACTGGGCCTTAAGGTCTTTGCAACCCAGCCAGGGAAGGGCTAGGTTGGACATGAGGAGGAATTTTTCAATGGAAAGGGTGGTCAGGGATTGGAACGGATGTCCCAGGGCAGTGATGGAGTCCCCATCCCCAGAGGTGTTCAGAAAATGAGTGGGTGTGGCACTTGGAGACGTGGTTTGGTGATGACCATGGTGGTGTTGCTGTGTTGGTGATCAGACCTGATGATCTGAAAGGGCTTTTCCAGGCTTAACCATTCCATGATTCAAATTCCTGATTTTTTTCCCACGTGTTTTTGTTTTTTTTTTTTTTTAGAGAATTGGGTCAGGAGAGAGTTTGTTCCTTTTTCAGTCAGTGAGAAGCTGTCACTGGTGCTGCCAGAAGGGTTGGGCAGGGACAGTTCCCCTGCTGGATCCTGGGGAGAGGGTTGCTCAAAGTGCTTTAACTCTCTGAAATGAGAGTTTCTATATTTTTCTTTTCTGCTGCAACACCCTCGACCTTTCCACAGTGCTCACTTGCACTCCCTGAATGTGAATTATCCCAGTGGATTTGTTTTCCCAGCAGGAGGCTGAGGTAGGAGGGGAGTGCCAGGGGTCAGTTTGGCTCACTGAGTGGCAAGTGGCACCAAGTGGAGACGATCTCAGCATAATCCATGGATGTGTTGGGATTTTTGGAGGAGTAGAGACCATCACGAGTGTGGCAGAGTTCCCAGGCTCTGTGTGAGGCAGCTTCACGTGGGTTTGCTGTGTCTTGGGCTGGATTAGGGCAGAGCAGTATTATGTAAGGTAATTTTTTAGTTACTTGATCTGAAATTACGAACTCCAGTACTTCCTCCTGCTTTTATTGTGCTGGGAGAATTGTGGTTTGTTCTCAGGAATTTCCAAACCAGAGGGTTGGAGGGAAAGGATTCCGCTCATTTGTGACAGAGAAATGACAGAGCTGGCCCTTGTTTTAGTGGAAAATCTGCAGGGGTGTTGATGTGTGAATGTCTCTGGTCAGTTGTCCATTGGCTGTCTGGGACTTCTGGGGCACAGCGTGGCCTTGCCTGAATTCCTGGGGAAATTTAAATTCCTGGAGGAATTCTGATTCTGAATTGACTGATAGAAATTGGTTGGGGATTAATTTGGGTATAATAATTTGCATTTTTCCTGACTGCATAAATGGGAGAGGCAGAAGAAAAATTATAAGTTCTTTGACCAAAAGTGGTTAACCAAGATGAAATTGGGTAAGAGCAAAGCAGGGAAGCAGTTATCATAATGAGGATTTATTTTTGCCAGTGATTTTGGTCTCTGATGCAAGGACAGAACTCTTGTGCTTTGGAAACAGCCAAGGTTGGCTTCTTAGTTCCAGTTCTTCCCTGTTTTCTTTTTTTTGTTTGTTTTTGTGGTTTTGGGGATTTTTAAGTCTTGTCATGATGAATCCATTTTTAGGCACCTTTTGGCTACCAGATCAATTCTGTCGTCAGTCAGCAGTTATAAATAAAAAAGCGGGGAATGGCTGTCAGAAGGGAACGTGTTGGGTACAAATTCAGGAGGTGGATGTGAAAGGCTTTGAAATTGTCACAAATCAGCGTTGCTTTGGCATGCTGAACCAGCCTTGGAGTGGCTGGGAGTTGCCTGACAGTTGAAATTCACTTTATTCCATGCAGCAATAACCTGCTGGTGTCTCTTGTTCCTGCAGAGCTCCCTGGCAGAGACCCTGGACAGCAGTGGCAGTTTGGATGCCCAGAGGACTGACATGATTTACACCATTGAAGATGTTCCTCCCTGGTACCTCTGCATATTTCTGGGCTTGCAGGTACATGCCAGAACAGAGACTGTTTTTTCTTCTGTAACTTTCAAAGCTTGTTGAGGACTTTCTGTCCAGTTCATTGTGTTTGTGTGTGTGGGTTTTATCCTTCTCCACTCTCACATATTTGAAGAAGGTGCTCAGAGGTTTCTTCTGAAGCTGATCACACTCAGATCATTGTTCTGAGAATGATTAGAGTTTTCAGTTCAGGCATTCGTGAGATTCACTTTAAATATTTAGAGTTATAAGCTGCTGTTGGTAAATGAGTGAGCAAAGGCTCAGTGGTGGCTTTCACAAGGGACATTAGGCACCTCTGGAGTTAAAGATGGAGAGAGAATGGTTTAGACGTGAAATGTTGAATATTAAAGCTGCTACTGCAGTTATTTCAGTTCTGAGAGCATCACCCTGCACCTGGCTTGCCAGGGAGACCCCTTGGAGCAGGTGCTTCCTGCAGGGAGTGGGGCTGCAGTGGGCAGCTGGCCTCTCCTCCAGCTCAGCCACTGTTTGTGGGCAGCAGAGCTGCTCCACTTCCATCTCCTTCCCTTCTCCAGTGGTGGTAACATCTGTCCCACAGGAATGCTGAGAATTTGGTGATCTCTGTAAAGGACGTTGAGATCTCCAAACAAATACATTCCAAAGCATTCTTTTTATTTCTGCCTTTTCCTCAAGGGCAGGCAGTTCCCTAGGAATTCTCTTTTTACTTGTGGGTGGAGTATGGTGAAAATTTGTTTTGCTTTTGACTGCTTGGGTTGAGGAGGAATTAATGAGTGCCCAGCTGCTGGTCCTTGGGAGCTTTGTGTGTGCTCCAGGTTCATGTGTGTGAGCCAGGGGATATGAGCCAGTGTGAATGGAGTTACTTCTGGGCTGGAGGCTGCTCTCAACATAGTTACCTGGATGCCTGCTCAGGAGAGCAGCTGTGGAGCTGTTTCAGTGCCCTGTGGAACCTCCAGAAATGACAGAAATCAGAGATGCCCACATCAGGATCACGAGCGGCAGGCGAGCAGGAGCTCAGGGAAGTTCTGAAAGGAAAGCTCAGAGCAGTGGGAGCTTTGCTGGGTGTTCAGAAGCAGCAAGAAAAGCTGGTGATGAATGAATGAGTGAAGGAATCTGCTGCTGAGTGCTGGCTGCAGCTCTAACCCCCCCTGTGCCCCCAGCACTACCTGACGTGTTTCAGCGGGACCATCGCCGTGCCCTTCCTGCTGGCCGATGCCATGTGTGTGGGCTTTGACCAGTGGGCCACCAGCCAGCTCATCGGGACCATCTTCTTCTGCGTGGGCATCACCACCCTGCTGCAGACCACCTTTGGCTGCAGGTGAGACCTGGGGCTTGGGGCTGCCTGCTGGCACTGGGTGAGGCTGGGCATCCTCTGGGATTTCCCAGCATCCAGGAGTGTGGGGGATTTCCAGAGGAGAAGCACAAAACCAGCAGCAGCGGGTACAGGGCTGTAGCGATGTATCTGAACAGTGTAAGCCATAATTTGTATCGAATGCAACAGCCAAGCTATGTTTGGCTGTTTTTCTACATGTTTTTAGTTTTAAACCATTGTTTATAACAGGTAAGACTGGATGAGCCATTTTAAAGTGTTTTTCTGCAGTTGATCAAACTTTCTAGAACTCTTCAAGGCTACTGAAACATAAATTGTGCTAAATTAGGAGAGAAAAAGCTGAAACAGAATAACAAGATTAAAAAAGCCAAAATAAAGGTAGGCAGTAATGCTCTAAACTGCAACCAATCATCTTACCTGCAAGGCTCATGCAAGGTGCATGGACAAGAGAGAGGCACCAATAAAAAACTACGTGATCACCTGAACAGTAATTTTAAAATTACTGTATAAGTAAAATTAAAAGTAAACAAATCAACTTCTGCAAATTTGTAAACAAATTAGCACACTGATTTATGTCCAGAAGTCCTTTGTTCCCACACAGGGCAGTTAGGGAAAGCTTTTGGAAAGCTGCTCCCAAAAAAAGGTGGATCTGAAATAACACAAGACATCCCAAGGGTGAGAAAATACAGCAAGGAGAGGGGAGAAGGAGGAGGAGGGAAACCCAGCAGAAAAGAGAGGGCAGAAGTGTTCCTGGAAGATGAAAAATTCATACCCGTTGGTAAAGAGGAGTTAACTGTTACCTGCTTTTATTAATTTCTTGAATGAAATTCTTGGCAATATTTAGGTGGTTGTGATCAGTCCTACAACAAATTGCATTCTTGATCCTGTGAAGGGCTTAGCAAGTTATAAAAAATGAAAAATTATGAGAGAAACTCGTCACTCTCTGAACTGAGTCTCTGATACCTCCCAATCTATAATTAATAATTTGGGTTTATTCGTTAGTTGCTCTGAGTTATGTGTAGTGGTCATTCCTGGAGTTGGGAACACACACAAAGGTATAGCCTTGTAGAAATCTGGTGTTGGCAAGAACGGGATGTTGTTTTATTAAGATAAATCTTTAAAAACCTGTGTTCCACTGTGACCACTGCACAGGTGTTTAACATGCTGACCTAAGCTTTGGGAATAACTGAAACCTGCAGAGTTACTTCTGCATCTTCTTGAATAAACCCAGTCCAGAAGAAAAGTGCATGCTTAACCCTCAGGTGGTTGCTGAGGTGATCCTTGAGTCATTCAGTTCAGTTTCAGAACAGTGTGAGCTGAAATCTTGCCTTCCACTAGAAAATTCTGAATGCCTTCCACATTTTTAAAGATTTAGTTAAGAACCAGAATCTTAAGGTGGCAAAGGTGTCTCAGGGGGGTGCAGAAGGCAAACCTGTGGTGGATCAGCTTTTCATGTAAAACATTTCCAGATATTCCAGGTTTTCCAGTGTACCCTGGGGTTGCTGTTTGAGTTTGCTTTGGTTCACTTGCTGGTCTTTTCCCTTTGGAAATAAATACTTTCTCTATATTTTTTTGTCTTACTGGACTTAGGAGCTCACTCCTCTGCCTTGGGAAGTTCACTGTGATGAAACAGAGTGAAAACTGTTGAGAAAGCAAACTTTCTTTCCCCAATGTATTTTCTTTTATTAAAGACTCCCCACAGTTAATAATCTTATTTCCAGCCTGGTTGGCTCTTTGTGCTGCAACCATAAATCCTCGTGTGCCTTGTCTGGAAGTTTGTCGTATTTGTTGGTTTGGGTTTTTTCCGCTAACTCATCTTGGTTTTTTATCACTTCCTATACTGAGAGGGATCTGGGGCTCATTCAGAGAGAAGGGGTCCAAAATTATGGTGCCATCACTTTGAAATTCTCTGTTCTTTCTCTGTAATCCCACCCCTGCCCTCCACCCTGCTGGGATTTTTCCGTTTTCAGTGGCTTCCACTTGCAGTGTACTTACATTTTTATATCCTGAAGGCCAAATTGTGTCTGGGTCTTAAAATAACTTGTATTTAAGGAGGAAATTTCCACGCTTGGATGTTTTATAACTATTCCCCATGTGATGGGGGGGTTTATGTAAGGCTGGGAATAGGATACAGCAGCACAGGCCTCTCAGTGAGATTTGCAAGTATTCATTGGCAAGTCTGTCAACTGCAAAGTATTTCAGCAAATAAAGGTTTCAAAAGGTCAAATTCCATGGTTTAAGGGTCCTTAAAGATGGATTTAGCTCGATTATGAGGCAGAGTTGTGGTCAGTTTGGTACCCAGACCAGTTCTAGGAATTCCAGCTATTCACTGGGTTATGTAGTGAGCCCCAGCTCTGGCAGGGGTTCATTAGTGGCTAATTAGTGGCACTGAGACCATCAAATAGAGCTTTAATCCACCCGGGGTGGCAGCGCTGGTGCCGTGCCCATCACTGCACTGGCTCAGCTTCCTCACATCTGTGGGACATGTGAATGTAATGAGACATTTCCAGATGCCTTTGGCTGCAGAAAAACTGTCTTCACAAGGGCCAGTGCCAAAATGGAGCAGCTTGATGATTTAGACGTGAAATTTAAATGAGCTTTGGTACTTGAAGCTTTTGGTGCTTTAGCTGGCTGGCAATGAGTGGCTGCCTTCAAATCCATAAGTCACATTCCAAACTGCAGCTGTCACTTGAGAAAGAGACAGATCTTGGTGACTGATTTTGAGCAATTTGTTAAAAAATTTTTAAAAACTAAATTACTTTCCTTTTTTGCCTGGCTTACGGAAAAGAAAAACCACTATTTTGTGTGAGCCTTTTGGGAGCTCCCTCAGTTACCTGTGTCAGGTAGAAGTTGAGCAGGACATGCTGAGATGTGATTTTCCATCTGTGTGCTGGTGTTTAATGGGATACGGAACAACCCAAGCTGGCAGCAGTGACCTCAGCACTGGAGAATGTGTTTGCAGTGTGTGTTTACCAAACCTCTGAGGGGCTGTGTAGGTGGGATGGAGCAGTAGCAGCTTGTTCCAGGTATTGCAGACCTGCTGTGGGGCACCAGCTTTGCTTAATGAACCTGGCAGAATGGGGTGACTCATTCCCTGAGCCACCACCCCTGACTTCCTGGAGATAAAGCTGGGGTTTGTGCTTGAAGGAGCTCCCAGTGGGAGTTCTGTCCAGTCAGCCATGCTTGCATGGCTCATGGAGTTTGTGAAGTTTGAGTTTCTAATGGAGTTTTCAGCATTTGGTGGGTTTGAAATTGCCCATGGCCCAAACTGCTCCAGCTCCTGCCTGTGAACTTCATAAGTACCATTAATAACATGTCTCTGGTTTGATCTTTCCTGTGCTCAGTGTACACCACTTTTCCCCCACACTTCTCCTCCTTTGAGCATTTCCTGATCTCTACCTGAACCTGAGCAGCTCTTTTTCCTGCCCTGGTGTTTGCCCTACCCTCGAGGTGCTTTAAAACAGCCCCTGAGCAATTCCCTGTCACACCTCGGGATCTCCTGTTAAAGGAAATCTTGTGGCCATTAATGTCGGTATTTGCAGAGTAGTTCCAAGTGCATCTGGAGTTAAGTAACATTGGGAGATTTGTTACACAAGGTACAGTGAGTTCAGTAAATTCATAGTTGGTGCAGGTAGATCCTCTTCAGATCTTTAAATCTTTTGGGAAGTATAAACATCAATGCTAAGAATGTCATCTTGAAATTCTTGTGGTGTTTGTATTTATTGGTGGTAACCACTTGGAACATCTAATCTGTTCCCATCGATCCAGCAGTTATTGACACATGCACTTAAAAATGAGTGTGCTTGGACTCATGCAGAGGAAAGGGATGGAGCCTGCAGGCTGCACATTCAGGGAGCTGGGATGGTGAAAGCTGCACATTCAGCACTTTGTTCCCCAGCTCAGTGTCCATCTGTGTCCCTGTGCTACTGAGCCACAGCCTGGATCAGTGCCTGGCCCCTGGAATTACCTGGCTGATAACTTCAGGCATGTGGTGTTGTGTCTTTGGCTTGTGCGGTCTTTATATTTCTCTGACTGGGTTTGGGTTTTTTGGTGAGAAATGCTCCTATTTCCCAGTTTTATGGTTTGAGCACCCACCCACTGCAGTGACCTCACAGAATGTCAGCATCTCTCCTCTCCCTTTCCACCAGGTTGCCCCTGTTCCAAGCCAGTGCTTTTGCATTCTTAGCACCTGCCAGAGCAATTCTCTCTCTGGAGAAGTGGAAGTGCAATAACACAGGTAATTGTTGTTTATCCTTGTTGAGGTTTAAGTGACAAATGGCCCAGGTCATGTGGAGTGCAGCTGCCAGAGCTTCTGATGTAAAAACTGGGAGTCATGAGCAGGGAATATGGGAAGCCTCTCTTTTTACAGTGTTAAAATATTGTGCCACAGAAGAAGATTCCTTAAAATGTCCTTGAGCAGTTCTGTTTCTGGGGATTTTTTTAAATACAAAAGCATTGATAAAAGAAATGTAAACGTGGCATAAAGTAATTCTGCTTCATTTGCATTCTGTAAATGTTTGTTCCCATAATGTTCCAAATATTTGGAAATAGTAAGTCCAACCGAATTCCTTTGAAGTTGTGAGTAGGAGGGAGTTTGAGCAACGTAGAGCATCACCTCCAGACCAGGATTATTTTCCCTTGTTTAAGTCATACCTGACAGGTTTTGACAAGATTTGGATGTTCTTTTTCAGTCTTTCTCTGCTGATGTCGTCATTCTGGAAGGTTTGAACTTCAGAGGGAAAAGATTCTGGTTGGGGTGGGAGCATTTGCTTTAGATTGGACTGGAAGGTGGAAATGACTCTGGCAGGTTTTTGAGGGGTGGTTAATTCAGTACCAAGGCTGTGGGCAGTGGGAAGCAGCAGCACAGGGAATCAGGCTGCTCACTCCTGACTGAAGCTCTTCCCTGGGCTCTTTTCGACTCTCTAATAATTGAATTCCCATTATTTGTGTGTTTATACATCTCTGTATAAATGTATAAATTCAAAATGTGGTTAATACCCAGCTTGTTGAAAGAGACTGTCTGATAACCCTGGATGGATGGCAAAGCAATTTTCCCCACGACTCCAGATTTTCAAAAAGAGCTTTGCTGCATCTTCCTCCTGAGCCCTTTAACCTTCCAAAGCTGCCAGGTGGGGTTGTCCCCATGGGTCAGCTCATTCAGTGAGTGACCTCAGCTGGGGAACAGCAGGCACTGGAGTTTGTGACTCCTGGGGTGCAGCTGAGGAATTCTCCCTTGGAGGGGGGAGAGAATTCCTGGCTGACCTTTCTGTCTGGAAGGCAGGGCGTTTTCCCACTTGGGAGCAGAGGCTGAAGTGAGGGGTTGGCTCTTTGGGAAGGTGAGCCTGGTGTCACTTCATTTGTAGCAGAACTTGCTCTCTGTGTGAATTGGGGCTCATTTGTCAGACACAGCATGAGGAGGGGTTTGTTTTGTGTGGAGTGGTGGCAGAGTGGCTGGGGAATGAGTAAATAAATCAATAAATCCCTGTGTTTTTTCTCCCTTCTGCAAGATGTAACAGTTACCAATGGAACAGCAGAGCTGCTGCACACGGAGCACATCTGGTACCCCCGGATACGAGAGGTAATGTGGGAGTTGCCTTTAGCTGTCACTCTCTCCAGTTCCAGTTAAGTTTCTCACTTAATCATCTGTGTGTTCTTGTCTTTAAGTTGGTAATTTCTTGTTTCACTGCGATCTCCATTTGAATATATCCCTTTACTCATTTCATGGAAGTCTTCATCTTTCCCACCTGTTCATTGCTGGACAGCAAATTCCAGGAGTTAGTTACCACATTCCAAAAGACATGCAGTGAAATGCTCAAGTGAGATGAAAACTCTTCTTGTAACTTTGATTTGTGCTTGCTGGCAGCAGTTCAGCTGCTGCCAGGCCTCTTGCCTGCTGTCCTTGTGCAGTGGGGCTGGCCCCTGGAAGGTGAATCTGCAGTTAGGAAATCTGGTTCATTCCCAAGTGTCTTAAGTTGGAGACTCTTGTGATAAGAGAAACTTGCGAAATGCCTGGAGCTCCTTCTCCACTCACAGCACTGCAGGTGTGAAGTCGTGGTGCCCTGCGGGGCAGGCTGAGGGCTGTGCCATGCCAGGGTGGCAGGTAGAGTAGTCCAAATGAAGGCGTGTGTCATGGAATTGATCTCCCATCCCGTTGCTTTGGGCTGCCAACTTTTTCTTAATTAAAAACAACCCCTCTCTCTTCCCCATGTTCAAACCATAGCTACATCCTGCCAAGAGCCCTGCAGCCAAGAGGGCTGACAGTCTCCTGAGACCACAACGCTGCTCTAATCCAGCTTCTAAGGAGCACTTGTGACCAATGCAGCACACACTCTGCCCCTAGGAGCTAGGAGCATCACCTCGTGGCGCACCAACCCTTGCCGTTCGATCTGAGAGCTTAAAGGTTAGCCTGGACCCCAGGTCTCCTGTCTGACAGTGTGATGTGCTTTCCACACAGCTTCCAGACTGGCCCACTGGTCTGTTGTGTAATAGTTTTGTGGAGAAAACCATAAGTGTTATGCTTAAAGCAATAAGTCACGTAAACATAATGAGCTGTTTTATGACGAAAAAAAATTTGCTGAGTTCTTCTGTGTCACTGAATTCTTTTAACTGCAGTTTGTAATCCAGAGCAGAAAAACAAAAGGTTTGGCTTTGCCTGTCAGATGGCACTGAGCTGCCTCTCTGCCCTGTTGTGTGTTCAGATCCAAGGTGCCATCATCATGTCGTCGCTGATCGAGGTGGTGATCGGGCTGCTGGGGCTGCCCGGGGCTCTGCTGCGCTACATCGGCCCTCTGACCATCACCCCCACCGTGGCCCTCATTGGCCTCTCGGGCTTCCAGGCTGCAGGGGAGCGAGCTGGCAAGCACTGGGGCATCGCCATGCTGTGAGTACCCCTGGGGGTCCTGCTGGACAGGCACAGTTTTGGGGAAAAGCCAGAGGCAGCATGGTGCCAGTGTGGAGAAACAGCATGAGCAGGAATGTGGATGAGTCTGGGTAAGGGCAGCTGAAAATGTGGGAGTAAGGACAGCAGCAGTTCAGGGGAGTTGCCTGAAGAAGCTTTTCCCTGGGAAGGAATCCTTCCCTGGGAAAGTGGGGCAGCCCCAGAGCAGCTGTGGCTGCCCCTGGAAGTGCCCAAGGTCAGGCTGGACAGGGCTTGGAGCAGCCTGGGACAGTGGAACGTGTCCCTGCCCATGGCAGGGGGGGCACTGGATGGGCTTTAAGGTTCCTTCCAACCTAACCCATTCCATGATAATGTGAACTTGAGGAGAGGGGAAAGGACGGTGGCCATAAATGAGGTGTGGGGAGCAGAATTTTATAAAGCAGGAGTTGATCTGGGAGCCATTGGCTGGGTGGAGTTCAGTGCTGTAGAAAAGATGATTTAGAAAACACTTAGATGAAATACAGTGAACAGTTTGTATTTCTTGGCTGGCATTGCCTGTTTCCTCTCCTGCAGCAGCAGGTAAATACCACTGGTGATGCTGGTCCCTCTGCCATTGGTACTGGTTTGCTTACCTGTACCCAAGAGAACTCATTTGTGTGATGACCAAGGGCACAAGTATTGCCATGAACACCACTGGTGGCTGAGCCATGAGCAGAGAGATTCCTGTTGAGGTGACAAAAAGGCTTTTAGAGAGGATTTCAGGGAACTTGTGTGCCATCAGCTGTTGGGGCCAGGGAAATGAGAGAATGAAAAGGAATAAGTGAGGGAAATGAGACAAAGAGAAGACAAAAGCTCCCTGTGTGGGTAAGCAGCCAAATAGGGCTGGAAACCCCATTTTAGGGAGAAAAGAGGCTGAAGCAGTTGCTGTGCTCCATGTGCGGCACCAGACTGTGCTGGCTCTGGGAGCAGGAGGAATGCCTTGATGAGATCAGATTGTGATCTCACTAATCTGTTTGCACAGTGCTTTGAACATGTAAAGTATTCTGTAAGTGCAGCTTATGATTAAAAGGGCTCTTTAATTCTCTTTTATCTTGGATGTTGGCATCATAAGTATTTTTGGTGACTCTATTCTATTAAGCAGCTGATCCAGAGGAACATTTTATTTGCCTGTAAAACAAATTCTGTGCAAGTTGGGACTAACATTAAGCGAATCAAGCAGATCTTTGAATTGGACATGGAAACGTGTAATTAAAGTTGACATTTTTGCAGATGGAAAAAAAACATAAATCAATTCAGGACCAGGATTCAAATATTACCCAGTCAATAAAGTATTTCTGGCTTTGTGCACTGGATTGTTGAAAACAACTCCACAGCTGTGGGGAGCCAGTCAAAAGTGACTCCAGCTCTGAGAGATGATATCAAGGTCCTGGATTTTCCCGTGGTCCTGCATAATCAGCTGTGGCAGAGCTGGGGGTGTCCATGGTGGACAGAATTCCCAATTTCCCACTTTCCTGACCTGACTTGTTCCATGGCTGCTTTATTCATGAGACACTTTGCATTGTGATTTGTAAAAAGGGGAATTATTCCTGAGTTGGGCTTTACCTCTTTATCCAAATTTTCCTGGGGCATTCAAGGATTTGGTGCTGTTTCACAGCCCCTCTGCCCTGCAGCCAATAGAAGATTCGTTGCAATAATAGAATATTCGATTTTTTTACAACTCTGTACTAAATAAAATCCAAAGCTGCCTGTCCTCAGGATGTGTGAGGGCGTGGAGCCCACCTTCCCATGGTGGATTTTGGGGGAGATTCTGGGGTTTCCTGCATGGAAAAAGGTGCCTTTTGCTTTTCTCCTGGAGTGCTGAGGGCTGTAAATGCCCCTCCTTGTTCCTGGAGACTGAGGCAGAGGAAAACTGGTTTGTGTCTGATGTGGGGCAGAAGAGGGAGAGAGGCTGAAAATCCTCTTTTTATTTTTCGAGTCATCTGATGAAAATATAATCTCAGATTTCAGCAGAGCTTTGCTTCTTCAGACAGCTCCAGTCTTTGGGAGGCGCTTTCAGAGCAGAGCTGGCTTGGCTCGTTCAGAATTGAGCAACGTGCCCTGGTTTCTGATTTTTCAGTGCAGTGGGGGCTTATTTTAGCTGTAAAATTTTTTAATGTCTAGAGGAACCTGGCAGTTTCACTGGGGGGGGGAATGCATAATAATTGAGACATCTAATACTGATGAGCTGCACTTGCAGGAAATCTTGGGGGTTTGGCTGCATTCTGCTTCATTTGCAGCTATTCAGTGAAAGATTCTTAATGAAAAAAAAACGGATTCTGAAGAACAGAAAAATTTCCCTGACAGAAATGTTTCAAGTGCTTTGGAGTTCCATGCAAATTTTGAAATATAAAAATTACTGTATACAGGCCTCCAGTTCTCCTGTTTCTTCCCAGCTGCTGGGGTCCAACCCTGGATCACAGGTGGAGTTTGGGAGGAAAGAAAGGGCAGCATAGGAATTTTAACTGGAAATCTCCCTTCATTCTGAGCCTGTTCCTGATTCGTTTTATCTGCTTGCAGCTGCTGAGTTTTGCAGCACTTCAGAATTCAACTTCTGTTTTGGCATTTGAAGAATAGTGATTTTAATAATTTTGCTGCTTTGTCTTCTGCTTAAATTGAAAATCTACATTTATGTTCTGTGTCCAAAGGGTCTGAAGAAGTTTGTGCTGAGAAGAATTTATCATACATTGGTGCTAATTACATTTTTCTCTTGTCCCATCCTCCTCCTCCTTCTCCTTTTTTCCTCAGGACTATTTTCCTAGTATTGTTGTTTTCTCAGTATGCCAGAAATGTCAAATTTCCCTTGCCCATTTATAAATCCAAGAAAGGATGGACAGCATACAGGCTGCAGCTTTTCAAGATGTTCCCTGTAAGTTGTTGAACTTGTTCTTCCTTCGGGGAAAAAAAAAAAATTCTGTTTCAGGGGGGTTTTGATTTTTCTTAACAATAGAATACTCACAAAGGTGAGATAAAAGCTTAAATGGCTTTACTGGAATCATAACAGCTCGTTGACCACAGGACATACTCTGATTTTGTGGCCACTCTGGTGTCTGGCTCTGCTGAGGAGCTGTTGCAGTGATGGAGGCCCAGGAGGGGAGGGAAGGGCAGAGGGGAAGGGATGTTTGTGCACAGAGGGAGCCCAAAGTGAGTCCTCAGAGCTGCTGATACCTGATCCTGACCATCTCCTTTTACCTAAACTCCCCTGCCCCTGGTGAAAGGCTGCTCTGTATTCCTCTGGCAAAACTGAGACTAATTCCCCAGTTCGTTCAAGTGCCCATTTGGAGACTTAAGGAGAGAAGGGGCTTGCTGTGATGGCCAGGATTTTGTGAGAGCGCTTTCCTGGGTCGGGAGGAGCGATGGGGCTGTGCTGTGCAGCTCTGCTGTGGGATTTGGGATTTGCTGCTCGCTCAGACTCACAGCCCTGCAGCACATCCCAAATGGGCACTGAGAGTTCTTTTTTCAACTTCTCTGCTCCTGTCCCCCAGATCATCCTGGCTATCCTGGTGTCGTGGCTGCTGTGCTTCATCTTCACTGTGACAGACGTGTTCCCCCCGGACAGCTCCAAGTACGGCTTCTACGCGCGCACGGACGCGCGCCGGGGCGTGCTGCTGGTGGCCCCCTGGTTCAAGGTGCCCTACCCCTGTAAGTGTGCCTGCTCCCCTGGAGCCCAGCACTGTCCTGCCTTGTGTTCCAGCAGCTCTGCTGGCTCTCTCTCACTGCTGCACCCTTGGGTGGTGGGTGATGCACCCCTGCGAGCGTTCCAGCCAGGCTGGACAGGGCTTGGAGCAGCCTGGGACAGTGGAAGGGGTCCCTGCTCGTGGCAGGGGTGGGGCTCTCCCAGTCCAAGCCATTGCACAGTTCTAACACACACCACTCTCATTACTTGCTGTGTGGGAATGATGGTTTTTCCTTGTTTTCCTCTTCAGTTGCTACCCTAAGGTCTCACCCAAGGAAGGCTGAGGTTCTGGAACTGCAATTTGCAGGATTTATGTGGGTGACTCTTCTGATAACAAGTGATTGTATCTATAACGTGGAAATCCAAGGACTGGCTGATCTATCTGTCCTTGGCAATCCTGTTAATGTTATACAATGCCGGGGACAGGTTTTTACAGCTCTACTGACTCTCCTTGTGTAAAGAATCACTTTTGTGGGGAGTTTCTCCCGGCTTGCTGCACTTCCCTGCTCCAAACACACCCATTCCTGAACGAGCACAACTGTTACTGGCACAAAAATGCCTTGACTTGCCAAGGCAGTGCTGGAGCTGGCAAGTCAGAGAATGCCAGGCCCTGCTTATCAGAGGGCAATGAAATTATTTACAGGAGAGCACCAAACACTTTACACAACCTTTTGGATGCATTTCTGTGTTGGCCACCTGTAAGTTTAAAGCTGGTAAAGGCTGGATTTATGGGATGGGATTGCACAACTGGTTCACCCTTCAGAAATTAACGGGGTAATTAGGGAATAATATTCTTTTAGAATAGGATTATAGGAATTACCAGCTATGCCACCACACTGTGATGAGGCAGCTTCATTGTGGTTTTCCTTATGCTTTGGTTCTTAAAAAAAACCACTTCTGAGGCAGCAGATGAAGAATAGAAGCTTTTGGGAAAGAAGAGGAGGAAAACTTCCCCACCCTGATCAGGCCTTTGATATTTGTGAGGTTCATTCACTCGTGTGTGACTGAAGATCCCTTTGTTGCAGGAGGCTCATCTATTTCAAAGAGATAAAAGCGTCAAGGCAATTGCTGTGGAAAACCTGCCAGGCTTTTCTGCAGGCTTAAATTAATCTTGTTTTCTCTACTACAAAAATTTGGAGCTGGGAGGTGTTTGTGCAGTGATCAGAGCTGGTTGTTGCCATCTTCTTTGGTAGACTAAACTTGTGACCAAAGTGAGTTTTTGGAGCAATAATAATTAAGTGGCATTTGCCTCACTGGCCAGAATTGTTTTCTCATATGCTGTAGCTCAAATTCCTGATTCCTGAACAGGAGGAATTTTTTTAGTGGGGTTTTATGGTTCTCTGGGATTTTTCCAAGTGTGATCAAAGCAGTTGGTTTGGCAGTTTTTCCTTTGCTCCTTTCATCTCCTTGAACTTGCCAGACTGTGTTAGAGTGAGGGAGTTTGTTGTTTCCATCAAAGATAAATAAACAATGCCCAGGGCTGTGCTGGGCACTGGGAAGGCCCCACCTCAGTCCCAGGGTCAGTTCTGGCCCCTCAGGACAAGGACATGGAGGGGCTGGAGCATGTCCAGGGAAGGGACTGGAGCCCCAGGAGGAGCTGAGGCAGCTGGGAAAGGAGCTCAGCCTGGAGAAAAGGAGGTTCAGGAGGGACCCTGTGGCTCTGCACAACTCCCTGGCAGGAGAGGATTTGGGATTTTACCACAGGGAACAGGGACAGGAGGAGAGGGAACAGCCTCAGGCTGGGCCAGGGGAGGCTCAGGTTGCATACTGGGGAATATTTCTTCCCCAGAAGGGCTGCCGAGCACTGGAACAGAGGTGGAGTCCCCACCCCTGGGGGGATTTAGCAGCAGTGGTGGAGGATGTGGCACTTGGGGACAGGGTCAGTGGTGGGTGGGGCAATGCTGGGGGAACAGCTGCATTCAATGACCCTAAAAATATCCTAAAACCCAAACCATTCCACAATTCTGTCAGATTTCTGTTTGTTTGATACCCAGGCTGTTTCTGGGGCAGGAGACGTTTCAGTTTTCTTCTCTTCACAGTCCAGTGGGGGCTGCCGACCATCTCTGCTGCGGGGGTGATCGGGATGCTGAGCGCCGTCGTCGCCAGCATCATCGAGTCCATCGGGGATTACTACGCCTGTGCCAGGCTGTCCTGTGCTCCTCCTCCTCCCATCCATGCCATCAACAGGTTTGTCCAAACCAGAAATACTTCAGGCTCAGGATGTTTGGGTTTTTCAGTTTTTTTCCCCCTTGGGACAAGACAGGAATGTGCTCTGAGATGAAATGTTGCAGTTTGGTCAAACGCAAGGGCCACGGATGTGAAATCCAGGATGGAACTGTCATCTTGGATTGTTTTGTTACAGATGGAGCATTTGGATCTCAGTCCTATTTCTGCTGCAGTCTGTGGAAGTTAATACACAATTTCCATAGGGATGGAACTCTAAACTGGTTCTGGAACTGGGGTTGTCAAAATCACCTGGAATGCAGTTAAGAAACAAAGAGCTGCTCTGAAGTTTTAATTGAATTTTTAATGTAATTTCCTCAGTTTAAGAATGTGGGGATCTAAGATTTAGGAAACAGAACTCTAATGTGTTTTCCAGGTGTGTTGGAGCTTGAAACATGAATTGCAATGATTCCATGATGGAACAGATGCCGCTGTGGCATTCAGCCTTGAAACACCCTCCCAGTGAATCCAAATGATGCACTCCAAAATAATCACTGCAGCAACGTGACTCTTGTGTTCTGTTTGGGATTTTCAGGGGTATTTTCATCGAGGGTCTCTCCTGTGTTCTGGATGGAGTGTTTGGGACAGGGAATGGATCCACCTCTTCCAGCCCCAACATTGGGGTCCTGGGAATCACAAAGGTGAGGGGCTCGAGTGTTCCTTATGTTCATAATCCTCTTCCAGAAGACCATTCTGTTCCATTCCTGTGCAGACAAACTTCCCAGATCGTTCTGAGTGTATCTGACTGTCTGTACCAGCTCTTGTCTGAGAGAAATGCATTATTGTACATCAGGACCTCAAAAATCCTTTTATTCAGAGTAAAAGGCAGTTAGAATCCACATAAAGCGGATGCTGCTGCATAAACTGTCTCTTGGAAAACCTAGGCAGCATTCCAGGGCTCTGGGGTGGTTTGAGTTGAGGCATAAACACTGTAAACTCTCTAGAAAATGGTGCTTTTTGGATGTCTTGGCTCTGAAAGCATCAGTAGGAAGTGACTTTTTAATGCCTCAAACACAGTAAAATGTAATGTGAAGTTCTTGGGCTTTATCTGTGTCTCTACTGGGACATTGCACTGGCACAGGGGCTGCAGTCAGGTCATGTCAGAGTTAATGTACCCTGAATGTTGTTTGGGTTCAAGGCTTAGGGGTTTGCGTATTTCTCCTGACATTGCTCAACAAAATGTGTGAGTGCTTGAGGAATTCCTTTGCTCACGTGTGGGGCTGGATCTGTGACTGGAGGAGCTGGGAGGCCTTGGGCTGCAGAGATCTGCCTGATATTGTTAATTTAACCTTGGTAAGAAATAGCAGCAGCATTGTGTGACTTAGCGTAAGAGTGATTTATGCTGTAAATAACATAATTTATGTTATTTTTTTGTTTATGATGTAATAACATCTTGTCGGGTGTTTAACGTGGGGACCATAAATCCTTTGTGCAGGGATAGAAAATGTCTGTAAGTCATCTCCCTGGCCTGATCCCCTGTATAAACGATAGATTTGTGCTCAGCCATTCCTTCTGCTGCACAAAGGGAGATTCTGCTGGGTTCAGGGTGCAATTCAGCACTAACAGCACCATCTGCTGTCTGTACCAGTCGCCATCCAGCTGCCAATGGAAATCTTAGGAGAGGTTTTGGTCAGGAAAAAATCCTTAAAGAAAGGTTTCTTCTGTTCTGCTCCCTTTCTATTGTTACTTCATGGGGGTTGAAATGAATTAACAGCACTTTTTTTTTTTTAATGAGCAGCCTGCAGAAATGAGTGTGCATTTCATGCTGGAGCAGTGGAAAGTTGGAGTGGCAGCTGTGGCAGGGAGTGGAGCTGCCCAGAGTGGCACAGCTGGGTGGTTCTGCAGCAGGCTTTGCTCTTGTTCCCCTGCCTGCACATTCATTCCCCAAAACCCAACAGTTTTTCAGCTTCAGATAGAATTCTGGCACAGAGATGCTCTGCTGTTGATTTGGAAGGGGAAATCTTCAGTGCTGCTGATCCCAGGGCATTTCCCTCCCTTGAAATTGGTGTATAATTACACTTAGAATTTAAATGCATCTGGATGGAGGTGCTGCAAGGTCTTTGAGCCATTGTGTATTTTACTTGATGAGAGGAAGATCAATTAACTCTGATTAGCTGGGGCTAAAGCAGCTCGTGCCATAGTGGTGATGCTGAAATGGAGGCACCAGGTACCATTTGATGCACTCCAAAATAATCACTGTAAGTGTGTGTGCTGGGAATAAACACAGAGCCTGAGCTAAATGCTGCCTGGGATGTTTTCAGTAGCTTTCCAGAGGAGCTTAATTTGTTTGCATAAATATGTGTCGCTGTCATGAAGGTTTTAAAACAATTTGCCTGTTCTGCCAGGAAGAGAATTGCAGGGCAGGATCTGAGTGGCCCTGCAGAAATGAATATCTTTATAAAGAGTAGAGAAAAATGCCAGCTAAATTCTGCAGTAATTCCAGTTCATGGTGTAGCTTCTGTTAGCAGGGAAAGAAGCTCATCTGGAGCTCAGCAGTGAGGAATGTGGGAGAAGGAAGGACTTTGCTCCTCCTCAGGCCTGTTGGATCTGTTGTTTCTCATTTCACTCATTTAGTTCACTCACACGTGATGAACAAATGAATATTTCCTTTTTGAACCCTGATGCTCTGTGCCAGGGGACCTGCAAAGGGCTTTTCTAGAAACCATCTTAATGTGAAGGAGTTTTTATTGTCCATGGGGCATGTCTTACGGCAGCAGAAGAGTGTTAAAATACCAACTGCTCAGGTTTGTGCACCACCCCTGCACCACAGAGAACCACTGGCTGCTTGAATTTCGAATGCTTAAAATAAAACTGGGAAGGAAGTGCAGGCCCTTGGTTTCAGTGTTAGCACAGCCCTGATTTGCATTCAGCCCTGGTCTCTGAGGATGTCACAAAACCAGCTGCTAATATAAGTCTAAAAATCCTGCACCTCCTTCCCGTGACCTGGTGTTGTTACAAACCACCACACCTGGTAACTGTTCAATCTATTCCTGTGTCCAAGGGCAGCAGCACACGGAATTTCTCTCTCGTGGCTGGGTTGCACCAATTTCCTGGTGATTGTGTCAGTTCCAGATGGTTTCAGGGCTGGCCTGGGGCAGCTGAGCTTGGCTGAGCCCTCCAGCACCAAAGCAAAACCCACGGGAGCTGGGAAGGAGCTCAAATGAAAACTGACCAACAAAACAGAACAGCAGGTGTGAGGCTGGGCTCAGTGCAGACCTTACCCAGTGTCCTGTCCTGTTTTCCTGCAGGTTGGGAGCCGCAGGGTGATCCAGTATGGAGCAGCCTTCATGCTGCTGCTGGGCATGGTGGGCAAGTTCAGCGCTCTGTTCGCCTCGCTGCCCGACCCCGTGCTGGGGGCTCTCTTCTGCACCCTCTTTGGTAAGGGGGCTTTGTGCTCCTCTTTGCTGGTTCTGAGCATTTTGCTGTCCTGTTTTATTTGAAGAAAAAGACTTACCTAAAAGCTGGGTTTTTGTGTTTAGGGATGATCACGGCCGTGGGTCTGTCAAACCTCCAGTTCATCGACCTGAATTCTTCTCGGAATCTCTTCGTGCTCGGGTTTTCCATTTTCTTTGGGCTCGTCCTTCCGAGCTATCTGAAGCAGAACCCCCTGGTCACTGGTATGTCCTCCTGCTCCTTCACAGCAGCATTTGTGCCTTGTGCTCATGTGGACAATCCATCCAGGTGCAGAGTAATGCAGAGGGTCAGTGAGGGGAAACCCAAATTGTGGAGAAAAAGCCCAAACAATGCAGACAGTGAAGGCTTTAGGTGGAGACAAGCTCTGTGTGTGTTCAGAGGAGAACTCATTGGAAGGTTGAGACGTGCAGGGAATGTTCCAGTGGGACACAGCTGAAGCTTTCCTGCTTTCTCTGGGTGCATTGTAGAACAATGGAAGGAGGCAGTTAACCAAAGAAAAACAAAGGGTGAATGTGGGCTGTAAATGATGTTAAAAGATTAAGAGGAAACACCAAGGCAGAGTTTGGAAGGTGGGAAATTATTTGGGGGTTCCAGCTTTTTGTCACTCAGACAGGTTCTGAGTGTGAGTTTTAATTTTAGTGAATTCCTTTGCAGACTGTTAATGTAATTGTAGCTTTGAGGAGTTCACTGGGAAGGTTTTCTGTGTTAATGTTCCCATCGGCAGTGGTCATGTCAGTGTGTATTACCAGAGATGGACTCGAAATATTTCACTGCTTTGGGTCTGTTTGGGGTTTTTTAAACAAAATATTAACTGATTTTCTTTCCACTATGCCTTCAGACCAGGATTTAAGGGCTTATCTGTCCTGCTGTGAGTGGTTAGAAAAGTAGATCCTTCAAGCTTTATGTGGTTAATGCAGTGTTCTTCTATAACTGGGGTTGTGAATTCTTGCCCCTTTAAAAGATTTAGAAAAAGAATTATTTCAGTCCCCAGAATTTCACAATCTGAACGCTTCTTTTTCCATTTCACAATTTTCTGCTTAGTTCAGATTAGTTGTGTCTGCAGTAGGAACCAAAATGGTGTTTTGTGACGTTTTTGTGAGCAGCTGAGAGTTCCTGAGGTTGCATTTTGGGGAACAGAGTCCTGTGGTGATGCATTGGGGGGAGGTTCTTCTGCACCAACCCCACGTGGCTTCCAGAGCCCTTCCGGAGCAAATCCCTCACTGAGCTCAGCAGCAGTGCTCCTGCTTGGCCTGGGTGTAGATCAGCAGGATGTGGATGATCAAAAGCCCAGACAGTTTTCCCTGTTGCTGCAGGAATAGCAGGCATTGATCAGGTGTTGAACGTCCTGCTCACCACAGCCATGTTCGTCGGGGGCTGCGTCGCCTTCATCCTGGATAACACCATCCCAGGTGAGCCCTGCCTGTCCCTTCCCTGCCTGCCAGCAGCATTCCCTGGGCCACAGCAGGAGCAGGACATCCCTGCTTTTGGGGCTGCCTGTTTCCACAGCAGCAGCAGAGTCCTTAGACCTGCCCTCCCTCCCCCTGAGAACACCTGGAATCCTTTCCAGGTTAACATTAAACACCTGAGAGAGCTGATAAAAACCAAACCAGTCTCCAGGAGACACAGTAAAACTGGCTTTGAGATCCAAACCTGCTTCCATTCAAGAGGAGAATTTTGCCTTGACTTCAGTTACAAAATAAATAATAAGTTTTTCCCTTTTTGAGGAGTCTAGAAGATCTTTCCAGAGCTTTGCTGAACTTGGTGGCTGAGCGTTGATGTTTTCCTTTTTCTTTCAGGCTCTGCTTTAGGCTTTTGTGTTTATATAAAGATATCCATAGATATAGCTGTAGATATATTATATATATATATA
>VWZS01004474.1:215668-228934 GCA_013397075.1 Rhabdornis inornatus | reverse complement strand
TTATATATATATATATATATTCTTCTCCTTTTATTTTGATCTCTAGGAAGCCCTGAAGAAAGGGGAATACGGAAATGGAAGAAAGGGGTTGGTAAAGGAAGCAAATCCCTGGATGGCATGGAAACATATGATCTGCCTTTTGGCATGAACTTCATTAAAAAATACAGATGTTTCAGCTTCCTGCCCATCAGCCCCACCTTTATGGGATACACATGGAAAGGCTTCAGGAAAAGCAGTAACTGCAGGAGTTCAGATGAAGACTCAGAAGCTACAGTATAGCCTTAGCTGAAATTATATTATCTAGTTGTAGTCAAAGATGTATTTGCAGTTTCTTGCTGATTAAGAAGCATTAAAATCTATGTTTTGTATATCTGCATTTAAATTCTGGAACCAGAGCTGAGACAGATTAAAAAAAAAAAAAAGAAAAAAAAAGAAAAAAAAAAAGCTTTTCCTGCTGTGGGTGGTGGGAGCCAGGTCTAGTGTCTCTGTGGCAAATCCTGCTGATTTTGGGAAGTTGTAGAGAGCTGTGCACCTAAGTGTGTTGGTTTGAGATGGGTTTAGGTGGAGATGTGGAGGTGCTGCTGCAGACCATTTGTTTTTATGCTGATTTTATTGAAGCCCTCAGTGTTGGTTATGTTGAGAAAACTGAGCCTTGGAAAAGGAGGAGGGGGAAAAGAGAGAAAAGGAAAACTATTTCTTTCTGCTCGTGTCAAGTCCCATAGATGCTGTTCTGCCACTCAGTGATTTGCACATTCCATGTTCTCAGCGCCCTGGAAACCAGGCTCAGCTGATGCTGGCAAATCATGAGAGCTCAGGTCTGAATTATCTGTGATTTCAGTGGCACATCCAGTGCTCAGACAGGAAGTTTCTGGAATAACTTTGCCCTTGAAAACCGTGGCTGGCTTGGCTGGCTCAGTGCTGCAGCAGCCACTATTTTATTTACAGCATTTCTCATTTTTGAACGTTTGCTTTCCCCATGTGGGGATTTCCTTCTGAGGCTGGGATGGGGAACCTGAACTCAGGCAGGACCTGGAGGCAACGTTTCAGTTCAGTGCCTGTGTCCAGCAGGATGTTTCCTGGCCAGAAATGCTAATTAGCTGAGCAGCTCCAAGCAGTTAACAACTGTTCCCTGCAGGGAAAGCCACGTGCTCCGAATGCTGCTGGCACTCCTTGCTTGGGTCTGAGCAGGGTTTGTTTTTTTTTCTTTTGATGATGCTGCACAAGGCTCACTCTTCTCCTCTTGTGGGGCTTCTCCAGAGGCTGATTCCTGCTGGAAGGGGGTTTGAGACAGCAGAGACACTGCACCTGCCAGCCTCACCCACCAGATGGGTTCACGGGTATTGGGTCCAATCAGGGCACCACTCAGATCTCTTTTTTTTTTTCCTGGAATAGTCTCAGCTCTGCTGTTATGTGGGTGTTCACGCTCATCATGCATTCATGATTAACAGTTTTATTCCTGTTTAATGTTCTTACTATTGCAAGTTAGTTTTAGACTTCAGTGTGGCCCCAAAAGCATTTTCAGCTGTGGAGATCATCAGGGAAATGTTGTGTAATGTAATTTCAAGGCCAGTAATGCTCTACGGTGCTTGCGTTTTGTATTCCTGGAAAAGCATAACAGTAGATCCTGTAACCCCCTGATCTATTTATCCAAGTTTGACTACTGGACAGGAGCACAGGAACTCTGTTTTCTCTAAGTCTGCTCCCAGGGGAATTTGTTCTGGGTTATTGAAGCATGGATGGGTTGGGGTGGGGAGGGCAAGGACAGAGCTTGACGGATCAGTACTGAGTAGTGTAGAGTGGGAATGATTCCGTAGGTATCGTTCTCAGCATGCCATGGCTGTTTCCAGAAACTGTTTTATCCCGCTTTTCCCATGTCCAAGCATGCCTTTGTTCCTGCTTCCTTTGGGGAACTTTCAGTAGTTTGCAGTCTTGGTGTCAGTTGGACTCGAGAGCTGGTCGGAAGAGTCGTTGTGTACTAGATGAGGTTGGTTTGCCTGTGAAACAAAAGTCATTTTTGCTCATTTTTGCTCATTTTTCAGTCTTTCCTCTCCAGGTGGTGAGGTGTTGGACGCAGTTTGGGTGCGGGGGCCTCTGCTCAGTGGCACAAAGCTTCCAAATTCCCCAGCTTTCTGTGCAACCAAAGATGTGTGGCAGACGAAGGGGGTTAAAAATACACCCACATAAGGAAAACACAGGCCACAACCTGAGGGGTTGTGGTGATGTCAAATGCCAAAGTTGGTTATCCTGTAAAAGTGGAGAAAGGGAGGAAAAAGCTTTTCATTTCCAGCTAACTCCAGAGAGAGGCAGGGATGAGAGCAGAGTTTGTCTCTCACCCTGTTGAGGGAAATCCGGGTGAGTTCTCAGTGGAGATTGCCAAGACACTCAGGGTCCCAGGGCAGCAAATCCAGGATAGTTCTCTCTCCTCCCTGGAGCAGAACATCCCTCCTTCCCCACAGCACTCCTCCAGCAGGTGCAGTCCAATTTTCTGTTGGATTTAATTCTTTGTGTGATTTGTGCCCGTTCCTCCTGGCCAGCCCTGGCCCTGGGAAGCAGCTGGAATTAGGGTCACTTGTCACTTTGGATCCCAGTTGGTCAGTGGGACAAATCCCCACCTTTTCCCATGGTGAAAGGTGAGCCCCAGGCTTGGGAAGGACACCTGGAAGTGCAGGAGGGGCTGGGCTCCCATGTCCTTTCCTGGGGCTCCTGGAGCCCTCCCAGGGGGAGGAGAGCAGTGCTTTTCTTTGGGGGGGAAATCCCTGAGTTCACCCAGGAGTTGTGCAGGTACAGGGGGGATTTTCGACCTTAAATCCTTCTCCCACCTTCCCACTTTCCTGGTCCCTTCTGGGCACATTCCCAAGTGGCTGCTGTGAAATTCCAGGGAACTGGGTGCCCATGGTGGTAGAGGATGAAGCTGCAGGTTTGGGGAGCTTTAAACACGAGTTGTGTGTGCTGGGGATGTCCAGGTGTAACCTGACTTCCAATGCAATGCTGGATTTTCCTCTCAGTCCTTCCCTGCCTTTCCAACAGCCGAACTCCAACCACCCAGGGAAGGCAGCAGCTGAGAGGTGAGTGAAGAGGCCATGAGAAGTTTCAACCAATTTTGAGAGGGAAGGGCAAATATTCATGGTAGAAATCTCATTTTGTCATATCAGAGATTATATCAGTGTATACAAACAAAGTAACTTGGGATTTTTGTAATTGATATTCTCTTGTATTTTTTTTAGGTTAAATTAAGGGTTCTTGCTGACATGTTGAAACACATTTTCTAAAGCAAATACTTGCAAATTATGCCTATAGAAATTTAGGTTTCGTAGCTGACAGCTATGACTGATTAACGTTGTCATATTGGAGGGACTTCACCACGTACCTCGCTCAGAAAGCTCAACCTTTTCAACCCCAAATTTGCTTTTATTGCCTTTTAATACTGACTTGAAATATGACAACTTGGTTTGTACATGAATATTGCAGTATTTTATTTCCATATATTAAGAAAATAACATTTCCGCTCAGGATAATGGCTGCGCTTTTCCTGGGAGGGAGTGGTATGAGTGTCATGACAATGTCATGTGATGGTAGAATTTCTTCATTGACGAATCTATAGTGGTTGTGTATACTTTATTTACCCATGTTTGTGTTCCTACCCAAAACTGGAGGGTTTTGTTGTTTCCTCCCTGCTGAGCCCTCGGAGCTCCCGGGGCAGAATTGGAGAAGATCCCTCAGTGGTGCCCTGAGGAGCACCAGTGAGTGTGACCCATCCTTTACACCCCAGAAGTGTGAAAATCTGTCATTTTGGGTACAAACAGTACTCCAGGCACTCGTGGTGGCAGACCCCTGGTGTGTGCAGGTTTGGCTGAGCCCTGGATGCCTCCACCCCACCTGAGCAGCCTGTGCTTGCCAGAATCGCTGGGTTGATTGTGCAGTGCCCGTGTGAGACCAGCACGACCTTCACCTTGCTTCTTTGTGGCCTTCTTCAACCAAAAGCAGCTTTTTTTCCCCTTTTCCTCCTTTTTCGAAGCGGGGGCACTGGGGGGTCACTCATTTTTTGCAGCAAAGTCCCCCTTGGTGCAGTTCCCTGGTTTTGGGGAGCCCTCAGGGCTGGGGCTGTGCCTGGGGGAGATCCCAGGGCTGGGTGAGAGTTGGGATCAGTGGTGGAGCCACCCCGAGCATTCCTGGCTGGAATTTCCGCTGGGCTGTGGCTGTGCAGGGACATCCAGGGTGGCCTCTGCCCTTCTAGGCAATCCTTGTGCTGCCAGTCCAAATAATTCCTGTATTTGTCTGTTTAGAACAACCTCTGGTGTAACAAACTATTGACTGTTCTTAGGCGGTGGGGATAAATTTTGTTTTCTCCATGACTTCGTGACTGACTTTGGCTGTAAAACTTTTTTGTTCAACAGCAAAAGTTTATTTGGGGGGGGGAGGGGGTGTTTGATTTTTTTGTTGTTGTTGTTGTTCTTGTTCCAAGATGTGTAATTCTTTTATGGAGGTTTTTTTTATTATTATTCTTTTTTTCTCTAACATTGCTTCATTAAACAACTAAATATTTAAAAATGTAATATTTGGACCAGATGTTGTGAATAATAGTAGATAAAGCTATTTTATTCTGTATTTTTAAAGCTGTTCGGTATAAATAAACGCGGGCATAGATGCAGTGTGGCATTGTGGTGTCATATTTCCTTTGCTGGAGAATCATGGAATTAGAGGATCCTGAAATGGCTTGGGTTGGAAGGGACCTCAAAGCTCATCCAGTGCCGTGGCAGGGACACTTCCCACTGTCACAAGTGGCTCCAGCCTGGCCTTGGACACTGCCAGGGATCCAGGGACAGCCACAGCTGCTCTGGGAATTCCATGCCAGCCCCTGCCCACCCTCCCAGAGCAGAATTCCTCCCTAATTGATTGATTTCTTCCCAATGGATAATTAATATCAGAATCCAGGTGGTGGCAAGACCCAGAGTTTTTGTAGCAGGTGCTGCCCAAAACCACGACCCCCAAATTCCTTCCAGCTCCCAGATGACCTCGCAGCTCTTAGCCCACTGCTCCCACCGTGTGGCCACGTGGGATTCCTGGATTTATGGGGGAGAGGCACAGCTGCCTGCCCATTCCTGGGATTCCCTCCCTGCCTGTTCGGGGATTCCTGCTCCTTCCTGTCATTCCTCCTGTGATTCCCTGCCTATTCTGGGATTCCTGCCCATTCCTATGATTCTTGCCTGTTCCTGTGATTCTTCCTGGGATTCTCTGCCTATTCTGGGGTTCCTGCTCCCTCCTGTGATTCTTCCTTTGATTCCTGCCCGTTCCTGGGATTCTCTGCCTGGTCTGGGATTCCTGCTCCTTCATGTGATTCCTCATGTGATTCCTCCCCATTCCTGTGATTCCTCCTGGGATTCCCTGCCCGTTCTGGGATTCCCTGCCCATTCCTGGGATTCCTGCCTGCCCCTGCTCTCACTGAGGTACTTCCAGGTCCCCTGTGTGGGTGAAGGAGCCGAGTGTCACCTCTGCTCATCCCCAGCCCTTCAGTGACCTAATTTTTCTGCAGCAATTCCAGGTTTAACCCCAGAGCACCAGCGGGTTGCCTGGGAGGGGTTGGGAGCTGGGAACACCTGGCTGAGGGTACCCAGCACCCTCAGGTGTCTCTCCTGGCTTTGGGACAGGGGGACACCCCAGCACCTCCCTGAACTTGGATGTGGCCCGAGGTTGAGTGGGATGGGAATTAAAACAGAAAAAAACCACCCAAATCCACAGCAAGGGGCTGGGAGCAGCTGTGGGATCAGAGCCAGAGGAGCAGCTGTGAGCAGGGCCAGGGATTTCTGAGCACTCCAGGTTTGTGTCTGTGATGAAAACCTGATCCTAATCCTGGCTAATCCCCTGTGCTGCAGGGTCACAGCTCAGGCAATAATTGTGTTTTCTCGACGTGTTTTGCCCGAATCAGCATTGACCCAGCAGATCCTGGGCAGGATCTCAAAATTTGGGGATTTTCAGAACGGCCGAAACACCCCCACACAGGGGGAGGCAATGATGTGAAAGAGACAAGGAGAGGCCTTTCCAGAGCCACGTCTCTTCCCATCTGGTTTCAGAGCTCCCTAACAGCTCCCAGATGCTCCCACACCAGCATGGATCCAAGTGTGGGATGTTGCTCAGTATTTACTGGCAATCAGCTGAGGGGGCTTAAAGCTCAAACCATGAGAAGTTGCCAAGGTAGGAAAGAAGGGATTTTGGCTGCTTGCTTGGTCTGGGGGGAAATCATTGAATATTGGAGAATTTTGGAGCTGGTGCTTTATTCTGGGGCCTGACTGAGGTCCTTGGCAGCAGTAAATCCATCCAAGCTCATGGTTTAAAAGGCATCTGCTGTGATCCCTGCGTGGCATTTAGCACAGAAACGCTGACTCAGCCTGCAGAACAGGTGCTGTAACTTCCTTTTCGCCTTTTCCTGGGGGGTTTTCAGCAGCCTGGAGGGGTGGAAGTTCTGCTCTCCTTCCTCGTGGGTCTGTGCTCACTGCTGTGGAGGCAGCAGCAGCCTCGCAGCTGCAGGGAGCCCTCACAGGGCAGGAATGGGTCGGGTTCCTTTTATTTGCTAAATAAATCCCCCCATCCAGGCTCCAGCCTCCCCCCACCTGTGCTCTGATGGCAGCAAGCAGAACATGGCAAAAATCAGGATTTAACCCCAATTCAGCAGCCAAGATCCCCCTGTGCACCCCAAACCCCAGATTTAATTTCATTTCTCTGTTTGCATCCACCCCACGAGCTGAGGGTCAGGGGTAGCTCTCCCTGTGTTTGAGGCCGAATCCCTGGGGTTTGGGGCTGGCTCCATTGTCCTCTCTTCCCACCACAAAGGGCCCCATCCCTGCCAGCTCTCGAGATGCTGCTAGAATATCAATCCTGACCTGGCCCCGCTCACTTTTGCCGAGTCAGTGCTTCCCTGAGCCAGATGGCTCCTCCAGAACTTCTCATATTTTACATAGAATTTCAAGAAAATCAGAGAAAAAAGGCCCATTCCAGTCCATGCCTGCAGAGACGGCTGTTTGGCTCAAGCAGCTGGTTTGATTATTTCTTTGTTTTGGGGTTGTTTTTTTTCCTTTAGTGTGGGCTGTTTCTAGGCAAATTCCTTAAAAAGAAAAACAGCCCGGAGAAGCCACAAAGCACTGGGAAAGGTCAGGAGCAGACAAAGGAGGAGGGACACGGCCCCTGCTCCTCTGGAATAGAGCTACCCCCAAACTCTCCCCAGGGTGCTGGGACTGGATGGGCAGGATGAGGCCCATTCCTGGGAATGCTGAGCGCTGGCTCCAAGGTAACTGTGACCCCCAGCTGCAGCTGCTGCTTCCAGGCAGATTTTANGGTTGAGTGGGATGGGAATTAAAACAGAAAAAAACCACCCAAATCCACAGCAAGGGGCTGGGAGCAGCTGTGGGATCAGAGCCAGAGGAGCAGCTGTGAGCAGGGCCAGGGATTTCTGAGCACTCCAGGTTTGTGTCTGTGATGAAAACCTGATCCTAATCCTGGCTAATCCCCTGTGCTGCAGGGTCACAGCTCAGGCAATAATTGTGTTTTCTCGACGTGTTTTGCCCGAATCAGCATTGACCCAGCAGATCCTGGGCAGGATCTCAAAATTTGGGGATTTTCAGAACGGCCGAAACACCCCCACACAGGGGGAGGCAATGATGTGAAAGAGACAAGGAGAGGCCTTTCCAGAGCCACGTCTCTTCCCATCTGGTTTCAGAGCTCCCTAACAGCTCCCAGATGCTCCCACACCAGCATGGATCCAAGTGTGGGATGTTGCTCAGTATTTACTGGCAATCAGCTGAGGGGGCTTAAAGCTCAAACCATGAGAAGTTGCCAAGGTAGGAAAGAAGGGATTTTGGCTGCTTGCTTGGTCTGGGGGGAAATCATTGAATATTGGAGAATTTTGGAGCTGGTGCTTTATTCTGGGGCCTGACTGAGGTCCTTGGCAGCAGTAAATCCATCCAAGCTCATGGTTTAAAAGGCATCTGCTGTGATCCCTGCGTGGCATTTAGCACAGAAACGCTGACTCAGCCTGCAGAACAGGTGCTGTAACTTCCTTTTCGCCTTTTCCTGGGGGGTTTTCAGCAGCCTGGAGGGGTGGAAGTTCTGCTCTCCTTCCTCGTGGGTCTGTGCTCACTGCTGTGGAGGCAGCAGCAGCCTCGCAGCTGCAGGGAGCCCTCACAGGGCAGGAATGGGTCGGGTTCCTTTTATTTGCTAAATAAATCCCCCCATCCAGGCTCCAGCCTCCCCCCACCTGTGCTCTGATGGCAGCAAGCAGAACATGGCAAAAATCAGGATTTAACCCCAATTCAGCAGCCAAGATCCCCCTGTGCACCCCAAACCCCAGATTTAATTTCATTTCTCTGTTTGCATCCACCCCACGAGCTGAGGGTCAGGGGTAGCTCTCCCTGTGTTTGAGGCCGAATCCCTGGGGTTTGGGGCTGGCTCCATTGTCCTCTCTTCCCACCACAAAGGGCCCCATCCCTGCCAGCTCTCGAGATGCTGCTAGAATATCAATCCTGACCTGGCCCCGCTCACTTTTGCCGAGTCAGTGCTTCCCTGAGCCAGATGGCTCCTCCAGAACTTCTCATATTTTACATAGAATTTCAAGAAAATCAGAGAAAAAAGGCCCATTCCAGTCCATGCCTGCAGAGACGGCTGTTTGGCTCAAGCAGCTGGTTTGATTATTTCTTTGTTTTGGGGTTGTTTTTTTTCCTTTAGTGTGGGCTGTTTCTAGGCAAATTCCTTAAAAAGAAAAACAGCCCGGAGAAGCCACAAAGCACTGGGAAAGGTCAGGAGCAGACAAAGGAGGAGGGACACGGCCCCTGCTCCTCTGGAATAGAGCTACCCCCAAACTCTCCCCAGGGTGCTGGGACTGGATGGGCAGGGTGAGGCCCATTCCTGGGAATGCTGAGCGCTGGCTCCAAGGTAACTGTGACCCCCAGCTGCAGCTGCTGCTTCCAGGCAGATTTTATTTTCATTTATTTCCTCCTCCATCCGCTTCTCAGGGACGGCTTTGGATCTGGGTGAGATCCCAAGGCCAAGGTTGGGCCCCATCCCAACAGCAGAACAGCCAAGGGTGCTGCCTGCATGGTTCTGGCACTGCATATCCCGGGATCTGGGGCTTTTTAAGGCAGAAACAACCACTCCAGCCTGTGTCATGCAGCCCACAAAGATCCCTCTGGGAATTCTGGACAAAGCTGGAGCTGATTGTAAGAACATTTCCAGCCTGGCTGTGTGAGATGGGGATTCCTTTGGGATTCTGGCAACGGGGTTGGAGAATCTTCTGGGATTCCTGTTCCTGACATCGGGAATGGGGAATCTTTTGGGATCCTGGTTGTGACAGTAGGGATGGGGCGCCCTTTGGGACTCTTTTCCTGACAACAGGGATGGAGAATCCTTTCGGATCCTGGTCCTGACGTGCAACCCGGGTGGAGCCAGGGTGTCCTTTGGGAACCCAGAACCTGCTCCAGGGATGTTGCCGGAGCATCCTTCGGGATGTCCGGGCGGGGACAGCCCGGCTCCCTGAGGCGGCATCCTTTGGGGTCCCCAGCCCTGGCACCCGAAAAGGGATCTCGGAGCCGGGATGTCCTTCGGGATCCGGGTTCCGGGATGACCCCGGCTGCGGGAAGGGGTGTCCCCCGTGCTGCCACCCCCGGCCCCGCCCGCGCCCCTCCCCGTCCCGCCCCGCCCAGGGGCGGCCCTACGGGGGCACCGGCTGCGAGCCCCGCAGCCCCGGCCGCAGCGAGCGGAGGCGAAAACCACCGGGACCGGAGGGGACCCGGCCCCCACCCCCGGGTGTCACCTCAGCTCCCCCCGAGCGCCCTCGGCACCACCCTCGGGCTGGGCTGGAGCAGCCGCAGCGCCCGTGGCTCCCGCCCCGGGCACGGAACCTTCTCGCCCCATCGCGCCCGGGACAGACCTTCCCGCCGCTGTCCCAGGACGAGCCCCTGGGGACACCGGCTCCTCCCGGAGGGCTCCACCCCGAGTGCGGCCAGCGGGTCCCCTCGCCTGTCCCCAAGGGACTCGGCACCCCCGCGGCATCTCCGGCGGCTCCGCCAGCGTTCAGCGCTCCCTCCTTCCCCTCTCCCCTTCCCAGGACGGAGCAGTCGGGCTGGAGAACAATAGCGGCGCTGGAAAACAATGGAGCAGCCGCACCTCCCCGCGTAGGGATGCGGGCCGGACGCGGGGCAGGAATCGCAGCCCAGGAGTAGCGGCCGGGCCGGAGGCACCGCCGGCAGCAGCGCGGCTGCTGCAGCGCAGGATCCGCGGGACGGGGTGAGCGCTCGGCCGCGGTGTCCGCTCCTGCCCCGACCCCGCCGGGCTCAGCGGCCGCGGAGGCTCCGTCCCCTCCGGGTGACGCTTTGGTACCGAGCGCCGAGCGATCGAAGCGCCCTTGGGCCGGGTAAAAGCCGCCCCGGGCCGCGGGGAAGCGGCGGCGCTGGTGCAGGAGCGAACATCGCGGCCTCCCCGGGGACCGGGATATTCCCACAATCCCTCGGCTGCCACAAATCCGCGCTCCCGCCCCAGCGGGAGATGCCGGGGATGCTGCCGAGGCTCCCGGCTGCTGCGGGGGGGGGGTGGGACCGAGGTAGCAAAAGCCTCCAAAAACGCAGATTTCTTTGCGGGAGTAAGGAAGAAAATCACTGTGCTGCTGAAAACACGGCTTGGGGGTGGGTTGCCACTTTTTTCCTTGTTTTGTTGTGCTGGATCTGGAAGATGCACAGCTCGGCAGAAGCTGTGAGGGGCTGTGGATGCGGCCAGGCTGGGCTGCAGGGATGCGGGAAGGGGTTTCCGGGAGTCGTTTTTAGGGAGGGGAACAAGTCTGGGCTCCGTGGGGTCCGTCAGGCCTGGGAGCAGCCCAGAGGATGCAGAGAGGGCCGGAATCCTCGTGCGGCGGGCGCGGGGCTTGGTTTGCCCTGGAGCTGAGCTAAAAGCGCTTTGCAAAGCACCAGGAGACGCTCAGGCCGGGCAGGGCACGGAGGAAACGCGTCAGCTCCGAGGGGGAAACTGAGGCACGGGGGTGCCGGGAACGGACACGGCACCAAACTGCCATGGTTGAGCAATGGAGCAACTTCCACTTCGCCAGCGCTTTGATTTGGGTGATTTCCAGCTTTTTCCCGGGTGATTTCCAGCCTTTTCCCAAAGCCACGGCGGGATATCGGGGGTCGGCAGTGCCTGGGGAATCTCCAGGAGCCGCCTCTCCCCTCCACTCCCAGCCTGGTTCTCTCCAGACCCAAAAAAGGAAGAATTTGCCCCTTTGCTCAGCGCTAGGAAGGGGATGTGATGACGGAGGCGAAGGTGGCAGAGCCGGGGCGTAAACAGGAAACAACTCCTCGGCACGGGAGGATGAACCTGCATTTTGGAGCTCCCCTTCTACCCCAAAATTGGCCTTTTTTTATGGCTGCAGTTCATCCCCGTGCCCCCTTCGACGGAACTGGCACTTCGGCTTTGCCCCTCGGCATCACCACGTGCTCTGGAGCAAAGCTCCGAGTGGTACCAAAGGCTCCACCCTGGGCTGCTCTAGGAAGGGTTTTTTTTCACTCACTTTGGTATTTTTGCTGCTCTAGAAAGGATTTTCCCCTCACTTTGGTGTTTTTGGCACTATTTTCATATCTGCTGTGTCCTTTAATCCTCCAGAAGGTCCCCAGAGCTTTTCATCTCTTGCCAGGGGACACCCATGAGGGGGATGCTCATTCCTGCCATTCCTGCACCTCACAGCTGGGAACACCCAAATGTGGGGCCCCACACGCAGCTGCTGCCCCCAAAACCCCCAAGGGTTTATCCCAAACCCATGAGCCAGCTGTGAAATCCCATTTTTGATGGATAAACAGGATTATTCCTGGGTTTGCTTGCTGTGGAAGGATGGATGGAGGCAGGAGAGGCTGCTGCTGGCTGCAGGAGGAGGTTGGTGCTGGATATTGCCTGATTTTGCCAAATTTTGCCCGGTTTTGCCAAAATACTCATGCAGCTCCTCAGGAAACCCAAAGCTTTGTCAGCTCTTCCGCGATTTTTCAGCGCCGACTTTTTCTTCTGCTTTTTCTCCGGGCAGACCCAGAGCCCCAGGGCTGGGCAAGGCCGATTTCCTGCCCTTCCTCTCCTGCTCCAGCTCCAGCACGGCCTCGTGTGGGGTTTCCAACCTGCCACAGAATACTTTTGCCATTGCCAATCGGTTTTTTACTCGGGGATTTATCCCAGCGTGCGGGATGGAACCTCGGGATCGCCGCCATGTAGAGGCTTTAGGGTCTAGATTCGTCCTCTGACAGGTTTTACCACCTTGGCCTGGATTTTGGTGTAGATTTGGGTGTTTTCTTTCTGGAAAAGGGGGTTTTTTGGTCCCAGGGGGCAGGGAGGAAGCACATGGTGGTGTGGGAGGTGGAAGGAAACAGTGGCTTGTGGAGCAAATGCTTTTTGCTCACCTCAGTTTCTCCTCTAGGAGAAGGGAAGGGAGAGAAAAGACCCTGAAAAATGAAATCCTGTCTAGGATTTCAGCCAAGGAAAAGCACGACCCCAGAAGCCCTTTCTTTGTCATTCAAAACCATCCCAGTTCCACATTCCGAGGTCTCTTTGACACCAAACTGTTCTGAACCCATGGATCCCCCAAGGGCTCCACCTCAAACCCCATTTTAATTCCACTTCATATTGCCCAAAAATCCCACTTGAGACCTAAGCCAGGGCCTGCCCCAAGCTGGGATTCTGGGGACTTCCCAAGTGTTTGCATGGCCCAAAAATCCAGCTGAGATCATAAAAATAGAGCTGAAGAATCATCCCAGCATCTCTGCCTGCTTGGAAAATTCATCCCTGGTGCCAGCGCCGGGCTGGGGATGGCCCAAGGACACAGCTGGACCCGGACCCGCGCGTTTGAAGTTTTGTAGGATGAAAAAAAGAGGAAAATAATCGGAGAAAAGGAACAATTCCCATTTACCCTCTCCCTCCCGCAGCTCTGGCGTCCCTGGGACACCCGCGGATGCTCCAAATGCAAATTTAGCGTAAGGCTATCTCCGCGGGGATTAAATTTTCAGTGAGTTCGCGACGCCTCCGCCCTTATCTGATCTCCCTTCTTCCCCGGAGCAGCCGCACCGAGCCCCGCCCGCACCTCCGGAGCCTTTTCCAGAGCCGGGGGGGGTTTATTTTTATTTTTATTTTTATTTTTATTTTTATTTTTATTTTTATTTTTATTTTTATTTTTATTTTTATTTTTATTTTTATTTTGGGGGATTTCTATTTCTATTTCTATTTCTATTTCTATTTCTATTTCTATTTCTATTTCTATTT
>VWZS01004474.1:203834-215439 GCA_013397075.1 Rhabdornis inornatus | reverse complement strand
ATAGAACAGTGTGTAACATTATAGACACAATATATAACATTATAAAAAGGCAATTTCCTTAACAAGAAAATGGTTTTTGGTGGGATTTTGAAATTTTCCTTAGGAGTGTGGCCAAATGCTCTAAAACCTCCCATTAAAAATGGGCTTTGCTGAAAAAGTCCTGATTAATAATCAGGATAAAAATCCTGATTAATAAATTAATTAATTATTAATTGTTAATCAGAACTATTAATGATCGTTCTTCTATTCTTTGGGAAAAAAGTGAAACAATTCCTAAGATTTAAGGGAGATTGAAGAAGAGCTAAAGCAGAAATGTGAAATTTCCCCCTCTCCTACCCCAAATCTCTGTGGTTTTGGCTGGTTTCATTTGTTTCGTTTTTATTTTCATATCTATCTTTTTTTCCACCTTTTAAATTTTATTTTTATCTGGATTTTTGCCCCTGTTTTTTGCTTTATTTGTATTTTTATCACAAGTTTGCCCCCAGAGCAGGGCTCAGAGCTTTGACGTGACCACCCTGCCTGGGCTCACTCGTGACTCCAGTGTGACCCCCAGAAAACTGATTTCTTTTTCAGCCTCGTGACCAACTGCCACAGCTCTCATGGGGTTTCTTGTGCCTTTTCAGAAGATTTGTGGGGACACAGTCACGGGGAGCTTCTCCCCCTAAATGTGGGTGCAAAATATTGGACCCCCAGCAAAAAGCTTCAATAAGGGAGGTCTGGAAAGACCCAAATGTGCCTCAAATGAGGCAATTTTTGGGTCCCTGGCAGAGCAGTTGGTTCCTTAGCCGGGGAAGCAATTCTTGCTTTTCCCTGGATCCACCTTGAGCAGCTCAGGGGTCACTGGGTGGTGCCTGCAGCATCTCCCCCCTCACCCCAAACCCCATCTCAGCATTTTTTTTCCCATTTTTTCCCCAGGAATGAGCTGCTCCTGCACCTCAAGACCTACAACATCTACTACGAGGGGCAGAACCTGCAGCTGCGGCACCGGGAGGTGAGAAATGCCCTGGGGAGGGGGAATTGAGGAAATTGAGACAGAGAATCAGGGAATCCTGGAATGGTTTGGGTGGGCAGGGACCTTCAATCAATCCTGTCCCACCCCTGCCAAGGACAGGAACGTCTTCCATTGTGCCAGGCTGCTCCAACCTGGCCTTGGACACTTCCAGGGAGCCAGGGGCAGCCACAGCTCCTCTGGGAATTCCATCCCAGCCCTTCACTCAATATTCCTCCCCCAAATGCCATCTAAACCTGCTCGTGGAATCCTGGATTGATTTGGGTTGGAAGGGACCGTCCGGTGCCACCATGGGCAGGGACACCTCCCACTGTCCCAGGCTGCTTCACGCTCATCCAGCCTGGCCATGGACATTCCCAGGGATCCAGGGGCAGCCACAACTCCTCTGGGAATTCTGTCCCAGACCCTCCCCACCCTCCCAGCCAGGATTTCCTTCCCAAAATCCCATCTAAACCTGGAATGGTTTGGATTGGAGGGGGCCTAAGGATGATCTCATTCTGTGGGTGGATATGGACACCTCCTGCTACCCCAGGGTGCTCCAAGCCCTGTCCTTGGGCTCTGTAAACTGGGGAAACTGGATCTGATGGATCCTCTCTGTGGAGATGGAATTGGTCCCTGAGGTCCCATCCATCCCATGGTTCTCTGTCCCGTTTCCATGTCCTGAGTTTTTCATGGTTTGTGCCAGTGAAGCCACCCTGGCTGTTCCCAACCCTGGTTTCCCTCAGCACAGCTCCCAGGAAGATCTGCCCCTACCAGGAGCAAGAGGGAGCCCAAAAAGAGTCATAGAACCACAGAAAATGTGGGTTGGAAAAAACCTCCCCAATCCCCAGGTTTTCCCTGGGCTGCTGATCCCTGTGTGTGCTGCAGGAGGAAGGGGAGCTGATCGTGGAGGGGCTGCTGAACATCTCGTGGGGGCTGCGCCGCCCCATCCGCCTGCAGATGCAGGACGACAACCAGCGCATCCGCCCGCCACCCTCCTCCTCCTCCTGGCACTCAGGCTGCAACCTGGGAGCCCACGGGTGAGTGAGGGGCACAGGCAGCCCCAGAAACAGCAGGCACCCCAAAAACACGCTCAGCCCCAAAAGCACACAGCCTCAAAAATACACAGAGAGCCTCAAAAATATGCAGAGAGCCCCAAAAATGCACTCAGCCCCAGAAAACACACCCAGCCCCAAAAATACACTCAGACAGCCCCAAAAATACTCAGCCCCAAGAACACACTCAGACAGCCCTAAGAATACACTCAGTCCCAAAAACACACGCAGAGCCCCAAAAATACACAGCCTGAAAGACACACAGGGACCCCCAAAAACACACACAGACAGCCCCCCCAAAAAAGGCAGAGAGCTCTAAAAAACACGCAGAGAGCCCCAAAAATATACAGCCCCAAAAATACACAGACAGCCCCAAAAATACAGTCAGCCCTAAAACCACACTCAGCTCCAAAATACACAGCCTCAAAAATACACAGACAGCCCCAAAAACACACAATCAGCCCTGAAAACATGCAGAGAACCTCAAAAATACACGGCCCCAAAAACACACAGGGACCCCCCAAAGCACACGCAGACAGTCCAGAAACATTCAGCCCCCAAAACAGGCAGAGAGCTCTAAAAAACAAGCAGAGAGCCCCAAAAATGCACAGCCCAAAAAACAAGCAGGGACCCCCAAAAACACACACAGACAGCCACAAAAACATTCAGCCCCAAAAACACACAGAGAGCCCCAGAAACACAGAGTCAGCTCCAAAAATACAGAGCCCAAAGAACACACAGGGACCCCTAAAAACACACACAGACAGCCACAAAACAGGCAGGCACCCCCCAAAAACACAGACACACACCTCCAAAACCACACAGACAGCCCCAAAACCACACAGACAGCACCAAAAACACCCCCCAGCCTGTCAGGGTTTGCTGGTTGCAACCTCAGCTGCTTCCTCCAGATGTTTTGTCCCAGCTGGAATTAGCAGCTGGGGGGGGCGGGGGATGAGGGGCAGAGATTCCCTGGATTGTCGTTTCCTCTGCGGCCCCACACGGGCAGGGACACACGGACAGGGACACGCGGGGAGGGACACAGGGACACAGGGACATGCGGGCAGGGACACACGGACACACGGGCGGGGACACACGGCCGGGACATCCAGCCCCTCTGTCCACTCCAGGTCTGTGCTGAAGCCCAGCACGCTGCCGGACATCGCGGTGACGGACGGAGAAACCGCACCCAGCGCGGAGAATCCCGGGAAAGGCGCAGGTGAGCCAGGCTCGGACCCGCCGGGATCGCTCCTGGTGCTCGGGAGCAGCTCCGGTTTTATTCGGGAAAACACAAACCAGGCTTTGTCCTTCACTCCAGACTCAGTTTCCCATCCTGCTCCAGCTCAGCTGCTCTCAAAGCATCTTGGTTTATTTTATTCAGTTTTTCCGCGGACGGCCCAAAACTCGATGATCTTTTCCAAGCCCAATGATTCTCTGATTCCCAAGGGTTTTTTTCTTGGGAAGGGGCAGCAGTGAGACGTGGTGGAGCTTGGAAAGGACTGAGGGGATGGAGCAGAGATCCCTCGTGGGATTGCAGGGAAAAGGAGGAAAAGGAGGATGTTGGAGCTTCCCCTTCCCGTTTCTGGAAGAAGAATGGGAGCACTGGGACACGTTACCATGGGGAAGTCATCGCTGCCTCGAAGCGTTTGTCCCCACGGTTTGTCCCCTCCCGGTTCCTCCTCTGCAGAGGGGGAAGAGCCTCGTTAACCCCTTGTTCTCAAGGAGTGGGGCACAGGCTGTCCCAGAGGGAATTCCCGCAGGGAAAACCTGCTGCATGCATTTCGTTCAACTCTGGCAGATGTTCTGGTTTTTTGGGTATTTTTTGGGGGGTTGAGAAGGATGAGATCATCCTTTCGAGAGGAGCTGAGCCAAACTTGATCCACGAACCCCAATCTGTGATCTTCCAACTTTTTCCTTTTTCTTTTTGCTCTCCACACTCACAACGCTTTTCGCCCCTTAATCAAATCTTTCCCAGGCAATGCCCGCCCCACGTCACCCCAGCACGATTCCCCTCAGCTTTATTGCCTCAATCCTCTGCCAGCACGTAAGAAAAAAAAGCCTTTTATTACATTTTTCCCTAAAATCCAGTAAAAATCAGTGCCTGGAGTGCATGCACATCTCCTTGGGAGTGCTCAGTCACTGTGTGCAGATGGAGCAGCTTCTGCCGGAGATTTCTCCCTGCTGCAGACATGCTTTGGATTAAAACACCCAGAGCTAGAGCCTGAGAGGTTCATTAAAAATGGATGAAGAGCTGGTTTATAATAATCTGGATCCAGGCCAGTTTTCATGCAGAGATCTGAGGCCCTGCCCTCGTTTGCCTGCTCTCATTAAAGGGAAGGAGAACAGAGAAAGTTAAATTATGGAAAAGAGAGGGAAGATGCTCGAGTTCCCGGGAGAAGGGGTTTTATCCAGGTGGCAGCAGGGATTTAGGTGGTTAATTCTGAATTAATGACCTTCCTTGGGAGCTGGGGGAGAATAAACCGGGAGCTGGGGGAGAATAAACCAGTTGCTGTGGTTCAAACGTGGGAAGTTTGCAGGGCTGAGAAGTTTGTTTTTGGGGTGAGGATTTCTGCATCCAAGGGGGACTCCCAGCGGCTGTTTTGCAGCAGGAAAATTCTGGAATCACGGAATCCGCTGGGTGGGAAGGGACCACAAGGATCTTTGACCCAGGACACACCAACAGTCCCGCTCTGTGCTGGGAGTGTTGCCCAAAAACTCCTGGAGCTGCAGAGGAGAACCCGGAGCGGCTGTCCTGATCTGTGCATCCCTGGGAGCGTTCTCCAAACGCTGGGCAGAGGAGAACCAGGGCGCTCCCCAGTGTCCCCAGTGCCCATGCCCAGGGTCCCGTGGGTGTTTTACAGCCCTCAGGCCGGCAGAGGAGACTCCACAGCTGATGCGGACCCGCAGCGATGTCGGGGTCCGGCCCCGCGGCAGTGCCCGCACGCCCGGCGAGCAGCGGCGGCTGCGCCGGCACCGCTTCTCCATCAACGGCCACTTCTACAACCACAAGGTGAGCCCACCATGCCTTGGGGCTTGGCTTTGACGTTTTTCAGACTCCCTGCTGCCTGGTGTGTAACTCTCAGACTTCATGTTAGGTGTGTACTGGTTTGAAAGCAAAACCAGTGAGAGACTCCAAGTCAGGAATACAATTTAACAGGAAAAAAACAATAAAGAGGAAAAATAAAATACATGTGATAGTACGAAAGAAAACCACTGACAGAGTGAGAATACAACCTGACACCTCGCTAGTTGGGGTGGTGGTAGCAGTCCAGATGAAGTGGTCTGGTTGAAGCAGTGATCCTGTAGAAAGGTCTGGTAGCTCTTGTCCTCTGGAGACCAGCGGGTAAGAGCTGCTTTGGTGTTCCAAATCTCAGTTTTTATCGAGGTAGGAAATACTTGGCTCCTCCCCCTGGGTGGAGCATCTCCCAATGGGATGATGGAATTTTATCAGCCATGCACTGGGACTCCATGGCCCATGAACAGGAGATATCTTCTGGGGGGAAGATGGGCTGTGGAAAACATAAAGAACACTGCCCCAGCTGGTTTAACAGACGATCCATTAACAGGAGATATTTCCCATGGAGATAAGGATCACTGGCCCACCTGGTTTTAACAGCTGGTGATAGAATCCATACTTTTGGTTGCAGTCTGTATTGCAACCCAGGACAAGGCGTTAGTAAATTCTCTTCATAGGATATTAGACAAAACAATTCCTTCCCAGATAGAGAATTAAGGAAAACTGGTACCCAAAAAGCAGAAACAAAGGTGAGGGAAAGGGGGAAAGCCGAGGGCTGAGATTTCATAGCCTGGGGCTGTGGTTGGACAATTGACCCCAAGGTGTAGAAGAACCAAAACTTATAAAAGTGTAAAACTCATAGCCTGGATCCATCTTGGATTGGACTTGGGTGCAGCCCCGGCACTCTGCAAGGTGGATCCTTGCAACAAATACCAATTTTATCCCTTTAGCTCTGCCTAGTCTCTGTTCCAGTTCACCTCTCCAGGCTCCAGACCCTTCCAGGATCCTGCTGGGATCCGGGCAGGGCTCTCAGAGCTGTTTGTGCCCCGCAGACCTCGGTGTTCACGCCCGCCTATGGCTCCGTCACCAACGTGCGCATCAACAGCGCCATGACCACGCCGCAGGTGCTCAAACTGCTGCTCAACAAATTCAAGGTGAGGGCTGCAGCCTCCCCTCAGTGCTCCTGGGCTGCTCTGAACACAGCCTGTGGTGTGTTTAAAACAAATAAANTATATAAAATTATATGTAAATATTTTAACATCTAGTAATACATATAATTTTTATATAAAATTATTTTTTAGAAGAGATTTCTATATACTATCTATACTCTATATATGTGTATATATACCTGTCCCTTCAGCAGAGCTTTGTATCTCTCTCCAGATCGAGAACTCTGCAGAGGAGTTTGCTCTGTACATGGTGCACACGAGTGGAGGTGAGTGCCCCGATTTACCCCGGGTGTGAGCACCCCAAACCCCTGGNACCTCTCCAGGCTCCAGACCCTTCCAGGATCCTGCTGGGATCCGGGCAGGGCTCTCAGAGCTGTTTGTGCCCCGCAGACCTCGGTGTTCACGCCCGCCTATGGCTCCGTCACCAACGTGCGCATCAACAGCGCCATGACCACGCCGCAGGTGCTCAAACTGCTGCTCAACAAATTCAAGGTGAGGGCTGCAGCCTCCCCTCAGTGCTCCTGGGCTGCTCTGAACACAGCCTGTGGTGTGTTTAAAACAAATAAATATATTTATATATTGTATGTATAAAACCTGCATTTGGATTTAATATTTATTTATATCTATATTTATATTTATATCTATATCTAATCTATATTTGTATATATTAATATTAATACTACTGTTCCTATTCATGTTTCTATTTTCTATCTATATTTCTATTTCTATTCGTATTTATATGTGTATTCCTATTCATATAGATACTTATATTTCTAAAAATCTTTATATTATATATATGTAATTTGCATCCAGATATTATATATATGAATTTTTAAATACCAATCTTTATATTATATATACAATATCTTTACNGCACCCCAAACCCCTGGGTGTGAGTGCCCCAAACCCTTGGATGTGAGTGCCCCAAACCCCTGGACATGAGCACCCAAAACCCCGTCTGGGATCACCCGAAACCTCTGGATGTGAGTACCCCAAACCCCCAGACATGGGCACCCCAAACCTCTGCATGTGAGCACCCCAAACCCCATCTGGGAGCCCCTCAATCCCCTGGACGTGAACACCCCAACTCCCATTTGGGAGCGCCCCAATCCCCACGGCGCTGCCCCTCGTTCCCGGCGCTGCCAGTGCCCAGCCCGCTGTTCTGGCGTTGCAGAGAAGCAGAAGCTGCGCGGCAGCGACTTCCCCCTGCTCGCCCGCATCCTGCAGGGCCCCTGCGAGCAGGTGTCCAAGGTATTCCTCATGGAGAAGGACCAGGTGGAAGAGGTCACCTACGACGTGAGTGTCACCCTCAGGTGGGCTTGGAAAAACCCGGGGGGTCACAGGATCGTGGAGTGCTTTGGGTTGGAGGGACCTTAAAGCCCATCCAGTGCCACCCCTGCCATGGCAGGGACACCTCCCGCTGTCCCACGTGCCTCCAAGCCCCATCCAGCCTGGCCTGAGGCACTTCCAGGGATCCAGGGGCAGCCACAGCTTTTTTGGGAATTCCATCCCAGCCCCTCCCGACCCTCCCAGGGAGGAATTTATCCCCGATGAGCAGATGCGTGCTAGGGCTGCAGGAGTTGCTCTGCTCCTGTCTCTCCGTGGAAACTCCCGATCCTTCGGGAAACTCCTTGTTCTGTGTTCCAAGAGCAGCTTCCAGCTGCCAGTCAGCCCCAGCCCCCTTGTGCCATCCCGAATCTGATCCCGCTAGAGCGGTTTCAGCGGCGGAATTGTTGTTTTTCCAGCCGGGTGGGAGCGGCTCCCTTGTGCCATCTGCCGGCTCGCCAGGCCGGCTGTGCTCTGAAATCTCGGCTCAGACCGGGCACTTCTGGGGTGAATTTGGGCTTAAGCAGCTCTGAGACTCCGGGGATGCTTAGACAGAGCCGCCTCTCGCAGCCAGTGGGTGAATTAAAATAAATAGACCTTAGGTGGATCTTTTTCCAATAATTATCAAGTGCTCGTTTGTTTGCATGAGCTGATGGTCACAAATGTCTTTTCTTTAGAGTTTGCTGCAAAATTTTGGGATCCTTGGTTAAATCTAAGGAGAGGATGGGGTGGGAGGGTCAATTCATCACCCTCTTCACCATTTCCTGCTGCTCCTCTCCCACCCAGGTCGCCCAGTACATCAAATTCGAGATGCCCATCCTCAGGAGCTTTATCCAGAAGCTGGAGGAGGAGGAGGATCGGGAAGTGAAGAAGCTGAAGCACAAGTACGTGGGGCTGGGGGGGGTTCCGGGAGGGAAGAACATTCCTGGGGGGCTGCTTTGGTCCCAAAAAATTCATTTGTGAACCCTGCATCCCCATGTGGATGCACGTGAGGTTTGCATTATTCCAGGGTTTTCTTGGACGCTGAAAAATCCCTTTACTCCTTGTGCTCCAGGTACTCCATCCTGCGGCTGATGATCGAGCAGAGGCTGGAGGAGATTTCCAAGGGCCCGACGGCGATGTGAGCATCTGTGGGATGTGCTGCACCAAATCCCAACCCCAAAACGCTCCTGGTGTCCATCTGGACAACTCCAGCCCCGAGCCAAACCCCCTCCCACGCCTTCACCCCCGCAGAATCCTCGGGGGCTCTTCTCAGGAAGAGCTGGCAGCAGCTTCAGCCAAAACCTCAAATCCCTGGAAAACACAGGGAGGAAAAAGAAAAAAAAAAAAGAAAAAAATAAAGAGGAAATCTGTGAGCAGCACAAAGGCAAGGACGGGGCTGAGCGAGGGCTGCCAGCATTCCAGAGCTGGAATTTTGGGGGCTCAGTTTGGAAACACCAGATGTGGCTCCCAGTGAAGGACCTGCTGCAAGAGAGCACAAAAAATTCCTCTTTTTTTTTTAGAGAAAAGCACATTCCTACCGCAATAATTCACAAGCGTTGAGAGGATTTTGTAAACCCGAAGGGTTGGCTGAGATTTTTAGGGTGGGATTTAACCCTTACCCAGGGGCTCACAGGTGGATTTCCAGCACAGGAGAAAATCCCATTTTTTCCAGCACCTTCCCCAAACCTGCATCTGGTTGCGCAGCACCCTCTGTCCCCAGCTCTAATTTGCACTAATATTTAGGGATTTTTGAGAAAACCACGATGTCAAACCTCTCTGGTAGCTGTAAATGCCAAATAGCACTCGCAGGGATGGCTGAGAGCCTCGAGCATCTCGAGGGATGCTGGATGGGAAAGGGGGAAAGGCAGGAGAAGGAGGAAGCAGAAATAAAGAGGATTTTATTTTCCAAATCTCATTTTCCAGCGGTGCCAGCAAATTATCCTGGTGAAACCAGGGCCAGACTGGTTCCATCACCAGCAGCAGCTGGAAAAACCTCTTTCCTCCCAGGCAAAACCAGCAATATCAATTTTTTACCTCGATGTGAACTAAACCTCTGACTTTCTCCCCCTCCCTTTGAGTTTTTGAAATGCATCTTTGTAATTTTTTTAAATTTTATTTTAATGGTACCTTTGCCACCATTAACTCATGTTTGGGAAAGTGTTGTACAGCGAGAGGAGCTTTCGATGTGTTTGAAGGATGATTGTGGCACTGCTGCGTGGATTAACAAGGAAATAAAATAAAATATGTAGCAACTTAATGCAGAATGAAACCCCCTGAGTCAGAGCCTAGTTTGTCCAAAATAAATCACTTTGTGTGGATAGAAATGCCATGGAAATGAGTAAAAAATGAGATGATGAAAAAGAGTAAAACCTGCCTGAATCCCAGTGGAGAAGTTTCCCAAGGAGAAATGCTCTCACCATCTGGATTTACAGAATCATGTCTACATTTCTGGGTGATTTTTGAGAAATATTGGGGTGACAAGCTCTGAACTCTTGTGTCCTTTAAGGACAGCTGGATCAAATAACCCCTCTGACCTCCCTGGAGTGATCTGATGAAGCAGAGAAATTAATTAATTAGCTAAACACTCAAAATCCTGGAGTGTGCACAGGAGCCACGCACGGAGGAGTTATAGTTCTGATAATATTTGGAATATTATCCAGCCCTCAGGATGATTTATCTGCAGGCACTGCTGCCGGCAGGCTCCATCCTCTGGGTATTTCTCTTGTTTTGGCCCCCTGGAAGCTGAGCTGCCTCTCCCGCAGGGTGTCCCGGCTGTGCCCGGAGCTCAGCCAGCCCACCGCGTTATCCCTCCCCGCGCAGGAGGGGCAGGACTTCCCGCTCATCCCACCGGGAAAAGTCCGCAGCGAGCCCAGCCCGGCGGGCACAGACGGGAGGAGCCAGCACCGGCCCCGGCGCACGGGTAAGGGCAGCACCCTTGGATTTGTGGGGTGAAAAGAGAAGGAACTGGGTGCAGAGAAAGGTGAAAATCAGAAGGGTCCGGCGCACACCTGAGCTGCAGGTTGGGGTGCGGAGAGGAGCCCCGGGGTGCTCCAGCTGGGATTTTCCCTGGCTGGTGATCCCTAAGTTTGGGGAAGTAGAGAGGGGGGGAAATAGGAAGGGAAAAATCCTTGTGTCGAGATTTTTTGTGGGATTTGCCTCCGGTTTTGTGGTGTTTCCAGCGGTGGTGCAGCTGCCAACAGCTGGAAGGGGGACACTTCTCTGCACTTTCTTTAAAATAACCCCAAATCTGGAGAAGCAGGGCAGGAAAAGCGGGCAAATTCAACGAACCAAGGCTGATTTTCATTTTTTAAGCGCTGAGTTTGGAAGTGAGGGGTCAGGCCTGGCACCTTCCAGCGGGGAGGGAATCGCTGACACAGGGATGCCACGGCCGGGGCTGCCGGCCAGGGGGGCTCTGCTTTGTCAAAAGCCTTTTGTCAACACGGCCGCTGCTGTTTTGGGGATGATTTCGGGCCCGCGATGGCTCAGCAGCTTCAGCACAATGAGTCTGTCTGCTCAGCCAGGGGCTGAGGGGGCGGGACGGGGCCAGGATCTCATCCCGGCGCTCCCGAGCCTCGCACCGGGCTGCGGGGAGTGGAGGCTTTGGGGGAATTTGGGGAGTTGGGAGGGTTTGTTTGCCCCACGGTGCCCACCCTACCTGCTTGGTAAAAGTATAGGATGAGGTAAAAATGTGCAGTAATACGTTAAATCACAGAATCCTGGAATGAGGTGGGTTGGGAGGGACATTAAAGATTATCCAGGCCAACCCCTCGCCATAGACAGGGACACCTTCCACTGGAATGTATTAACTACGTATCAATATAATATATAAAATACGGATGAATACATAAAAATACAATCAAATAATATACTTATTAATATAATAATATAATACACAACATTATCTATTATTATATATTAATGGTCTCTATTAGAAATTACTGGTTATTTATCACATATTGTTATATATATAATATGTATATAATAGATACATAATTATTATATGTATGTTATATAATTCTATATTATATATACGTAGTGACTGGACAATAAATGAATATATAAATAAATC
>VWZS01004474.1:136455-186616 GCA_013397075.1 Rhabdornis inornatus | reverse complement strand
TTCTTATTACAAAAAAATTACACCTACAAAAATAAAAAATCTATCCCATAAAAATACATTAAAAATATAGATATATCTAAAATTTTTAAATAAACTTATACATTAACCGCTACCAACTAATAAACTAAGTTTCAATAAACTACTAACCAATTAAATTCAAACAAGTACCTTATTGCAATCATATAAATATCAATTATATAAATTAAAATTCAGCTATTCTACATAAAAATCAAAATATCCTATCCAACTTTATTACAAAAATACAGCTCCCAAAAATGCCTTTGGCCTCTCCCAGGCATCACCGGGGTGCTAGAGGGTAAAATACCAGCTTTTATTTAAAAAAGAAATAAATAAAATAAAATGCTGGTTTGGAAAAAAAAAAATCTGGAACAAAAGCTGATCATAACAGTGCTTTGAAGCGGGGGGAATATGGAGTCACTGTGTTTGAGGCTGTGTGTGGATGAATTTCTGGGACAAGGGAGAAGTTGCTCCTTTTCGTGCTGCCTGCTCCAGTTCGTGCCCAGTTCTGGAGTTAAAAATAACCTCGGGGGCAGCTGCTGCAGGACTCCACAATTCCCCGCTGTGCCAGTGAAAAGCTTTCCCAGAAAGGGCTCCTTGTGCCCTTTGTGATGGAGAAATCTCCTTTTTGTGCTCCAAGAGCCCAGATCCTCCCCGCAGCTCCGGGGACAAACCCTTTCCCAGAAATCCTGGAATTCCCGTAAGCCCCTCTGAAATTCCATTACCCACCGCCGGCTCCTTAGCAGGAAAAAGCAGATTTTAAAATTTATTTTTTTACCCTCGGAGCGGGGTTGCTCGCACACGACTCAGCGGGAGGTTTTTCTTTCTTTTCCTTCCCTTCTCTCCCGGACTATTTTGGACTCGTGATCCCCCTGGGAGGAATTTTCCGGGCAAGGAGCGCCCTGGGTGACATCAGGAGGCAGCGCTGAGGTCACCTCCTCAAAAATAACCCGGAACGGGCTCAGGCGCTGCAGTTCCCATTGCTTTGGCACCGACCCCAAAAATTTGTGGATTTTTGGCTTCCCGGATCCTGCTCGGGGAATCACTCCGAGCCCGGGATGTGTCACAGGGAGCTCAGAGCTGGCAGGGACTTGTTGAAATTCGGGCATTGACATTTTTGGGGCCGGGAGAACGCTCTGAGTGCTTCTCGTGGGCAGGAAAAATCTCTTTTTTTTTTTTCCCTCTGGAAAAAGGTGTTGGGGTGACCTGGAGAAAGCTGGACACCAGAAAATGCAGATAATGACTTGATTTTTATTTTAAAGAAAATGTNTAAAAAAAAAAAAAAAAAAAAAAAAAAAAAAAAAAAAAAAAAAAAAAAAAAGTCGAGCGATAGACTGAAACAAGGGCCAGGTTGAAGGTGGAGAAATAATTTTTCAAGTAGAATTCAAAAATTAACTTTCAATTTTTTTTTAATTTTTTTTTTTTTATGCAGCCATTTTTGGTCCAGGTCTTCACCTTGTTTATTCACCTGAGAACTCAACAAGCTTTTCCCTGCCCTGACCTGCTTTCTCAGGGAGGATGAGATAATTAAACCCAAAATCCTCTTACCCAAGCTGGGGAGGAAATTTCCACCCGGATTTTCCCCTTTCCCTCCATGGGGAGTGTTCCAGGGACTTTGTGAGGTTCCCTCTTTTTACTCTGAGCTTAAATGAGAATCAACAAAGGAACCGAGCTTGGGAAATGTGGGTCGGGGGAAATCTGGTTTTATCCACTAGCATTTAGAAGATTTTGGAACAGTTTCCCAAGGGATGAGCACCCTCCCGTCCCTTTTGGGGCATCGTCCAGCTGGGATGAAGAGCCCAGACCCCACAGGACTCTGCCCAAAGCTTTCCTGACCCCTAAAGCAGCATTTTAAAGGCTCTTTATAAAGTTTGTCTTTATTAAGACACGAGGGAAGTTTTATACGCCAAATATTCCATCTTTAAATGTCAAATCTGCCCTTTGACCCTGGAAGAGGAGCTGCCCATGAGGCTGTTTATAAAATGTATCTTTATTAATTCATCTGGGAAGTTTTGCACACCAAATATTCCATCGTTAAATGTCAAATCTGCACTTTGACCCTGCAAGGGGAGTTGCCCACTGGGAAAAGTTTTGCTGTCACCCGCCTGGGAGCAGGACGGAGCCAAAAATCGGAACCTGGCAGGAGGAGAAGCCCAGGGGGAGGCTCTGGGGGTGCTCAGGATGCTCCTGCGGGGTTGCCATGGGCACGGCGCTCCCGCGGGGCCGTTTCCATGGCTACGGAGGGATGCGAGGGATGCAAGACCGGTGCTGAAACGCCGCTCCCTGTGCCGCAGCTGCTGTAAATAAATAAACCCCGCTCGGAACCATCCCGGAGGTTTATCCCGGAATAACCGCTGGGTTTCAGCTGGAGCTTGAAGACAGCTGGCGTTCCAAAGGGTTTTGTTCAGGAAAATTCGGATTTATTTCGAATTTGCAGCATCTCTCCCAAGGCTCTCAGGGGTTGATTTTACTCACCCTGTGCCAACACGACTGAAAACCCCAGATAAAATTCCTGCCTTTCACCCAGGATTATGCCACAGGAACGTGAAAAATGTAGGAAATAAGGAAGCTGATGATGAGGGGTTTTTCCCCAGCTGGAAATATTTTGGATAAAACCAGAGTTCGTTAACAGAGGGTGGGGCTGGGACGTGCAAATTTTAGGGGCTGAGTGGAGGCAGGAGCGCTGATAATTCTCCTGAAGGATTTTTCCTGGATTTTATCTCCTCAGCTTTTCCAGAGCAGCTCGTGGAGAACGCCAGGGCAATTAAAGTCGTGTTAAATCTCTGCAGAGAGCTGGCATTACCAGGTGAGGAGCCCACAGGCTCTTCGAGGCTGGGCAGAGCTGTGATCCACGTGCCAGCAAGAGGAAAGATCCAGAGGTATCCAGCACAAGCCGCAGAGTGGTTTTCTCTTGTGGTGCTCCCAGCGGATGGAGGAGGGTTTGTAAAAGATGGAAGTGAACCTGGCTGTGAGTCCAAGGTTGGGAGCAGCACCAGAGGGCAAAGCCCAGCTGGGGACAGTCGGGTTTACCCCAGAGATGGGCAAAAAGGACCTTTTTTACCCAAAAGGACTTTTCCTGTCCCTCCATTGTCCCTAAAGGTGCCACCACCGGAAGATGCCCTTTGCCCAGCAGCTCTGGCCACCTTGGCCCCTGGTTTGGCTTCCAGAACCTCCCCCAGCAAGCCCAGAGGGACTTTGGGCAGAGAGCAGCAATCAAAGCACAGAAAATGAAGGAATTTGGATTTGCATTTGCAGCAGGAGCTTAGGGCTGGGTGTTCATCCCCAGCTGACACCAGAATCACCCCAGAAGCAAAGCCCTGCCCACAACCATTAATTAGCAATTAATAATCAGCATTAATAAAGCACAGTTTGTATTTCCCAGGGTGTTTTCTTGCCTGTGTTCAGGCTTAAAACCTCCATGCCTCCAAAATATTTTTGTGGCATCAATAATCCAAAGAGTTTTCATGTTAAAAACAAAGGAAAATGGGAGCAAAACCTCTGGGATTTGGTTTCTCACAAAGCTGAGTTTAGGAGTCAGTAGGGAATCAATCTACGCCTCAAAAAAATGGGAAGTTTGGTACAATTCCATCAACTCCTCAGCTGAGATTGAACAAAATCCAGCTGGGAATTGGGATCTCTCTCCTCCCTCACTCATTGCTGGAGCTCTGCTGCAGAAACAGCTTTAAAAGGAACATTTTGGGCACGGGGATGAAAATCTGAACAACTCTCCACAGCAGCTGTGTTGTGCCTCAGCTTCCTGAGCTGTTTTTAGGGGACAATGAGAAAAACAGATGGAAGGGGTCACAAGTCCTTCTTGTGGAGAAGAAAAGAGGTTGGTGTTCAATGCAAAACATGGAGAAAAATCGAGGGAAGTGGAATAAGAATGGAGAAATTGCATGCTGTTAGAATTGCAGGAATAAGCTGATCCTGGTAAAACTGGCCAGACTTTTCCTGCATTTCTCCTCAGTTCCGGGAATAAAGAGCAATTTGTGCCCTGGAATAGGAGTTGGGGAACAGCACCTGGGCTGAGCAGAGCTCCCAGCCTGGCAAGGAGAGCCGACAGAGCTCCAGCCCTCTGAATTATTGATTTTTTATGAATTATAGACACTTCCTGGGGCAGCAGGGACAGCAGGAGGGAGGTGAAGTATCCCAGGGGCTGAATTCTAACTGGGATTTGAGAAGGGAAGTGGTTTAATCAACACCAGTTAATTAAGTCCTTAGAAGGCAAAGAATACAGGTCCACATAAACTGAGATAGAAAAAGACCTTTCAAAGAACACAGATCCAGACAAACTGAGAGAAAAAAACCCTCAAGAACACAGATCCAGACAAATTAAGGTAGAAAAAATACAAGCCCCTCTGACAGAGGAGACACCAAATAATTTAAAAATTTGTTTAGGAGCTGGAAATGAGCTGATTTCAGTCTTGAATTTATCAATACGAGTAATAAAGGAGAGACAAGGTGCCTTTGCGAGGGTGGTTAATCATAAATCCTGGCTTTGCTTGAGGTGAGCAATGATTATCCAGCTCATCCTCACTTTTTATTTTTTCCCTGACTAAACAAAGTGCTCTCCAGTTGGTTTAGGACAATTTTCTAGACAATTCATGGGTGATTTACCATTAACTCAAAGATTCTCAAATTTTTAATCCATCCACATCCCAGGCAAGGAACAAAGATATTCATGGATCTATAGCAAACATTTATTTTGGGGTGAATTCCTCTGCCATTCATTATTTATCTGTTATTTAGAGTGGCCCAGCTACGAGAAATAACCTCAGGAAGAAGACCCAACTGAATTAATCTCATTTGTTTGCAAAGCCACTGGATTTGATGACCTCAAAGCTCTTTTCCAGCCTAAACAACTCCGGGTTTGTTTCTGTGATTTCTTTAATCAGTGGATGGACTCAGTAAACATGATTGCATTTGTGTTATTTAATGTTTAAAGCCAATAATCCCTTTGCTCTCCTGCACCACCAAGTGGGTATTACAGTATTTAAAATAATGACACTGCCATGAAGAGGGGCTTATAAAAAATAATTTATAAAAACAAGGCAAGCCTCTTCTTTTTAATTATCTCAGAATTTTGTGGCTTTAGGCCTTTGGAACACGTCCAGCTTGGGAGCATTTTATTTCCTGACTGAAGCCCAGGTAAGAACATCAGTTTTCCATACACTTTTCCTCAACCCCCTCTGACCCCAAAATCCTCCTTTTTAACGATGATTTCTGATGCTATCAGATGGTTTCCAGATGGGCTGAGGACATCCCCGGGGATGGGGGTACCTGCAGAAATCCTTGGGGATTCCCACTCCCTAAATCCCTTTGAAAAAACCTTTCCAATGCTGACCTCTGCCGGCTGAGGAGCTGCTTCAAACCAGCTGGCTCCAGGCAGCAAGAACGTAAATAATGCATAAACCAGGTGTTTTTACGGTTGCTGGCTGTGGGCAGGAAAAGCCTTTCAATAATGCATAAAAATGGGGCATTTCTCTCTCGGCTGGCAAGCAGAGAGCGTTTCAGGGAGGGCAATCCTCATTTGGTGGATCTGCAAACTCCTGTATGGGTTTTTATGAATAATTCACTGGTTGGACAAAGCCCTGAGAAAGCAAGGAATGAAAGATCTGAATGAAAAGCAGGAATTTCACACCGAAAAAAAGTCACAAACTGGGCTTCCTTGGGATGGGGGGTAGAGCCCCCTGCCCACGCCAGGGGATGGATCAAGATGATTTTTTAATGTCCCTTCCAACCCAAACCATTCCATGGTTGTACCCACAGCAAATCTCTCCTTCACCTGCAGCTATGACCCAGGGACCCCAGCTCTAATAAAGTTCTAATGAAGCTCTAATTAACAGCACCTCGAGGCCAGGAGTGCCCCCACCCCTGCAGTGGGAGGGGGTTTGTGTGCTGGTTATTGGGGGGGTGGAGATGGGAGTGCCATGGGGCACTGCTAGGGGCCTGGGCAGTGGACTCAGCCCCAGGGCCCCCTCGGCCCCAGACCCCCCATGTCCCTGTCACCCTCTCAGACCTGGCCCTGGATCCCATGGCTGTGTTACCCCCTGAGCCTCCATGTCCATGTCACCCCTCTGACCCCAGAGTCACCTCAGGCCTGGCCCTGCAGCCCCCATGTCCCTGTCACCCCCTCAGACCTGGCCTGGGACCTCATGTCCCTGTCACTCCCTGGGCCCTGTCACCCTCTCAGCCCCAGACCCCCTGTGTCCCTGTCACCCCCTCAGCCCCAGAGTCCCCATGTCCCTGTCTCCCACTTGGGCCCAGAGCCCTCTCAGCCACAACCCCAGTCCAAGTTCCCCCTTGGCTGTGGCAACTCCTCAACCTTGGAGCTCCATCAGCTCCCGAACTCTCCTGGCCACAACCCCGGACCCAGAGCCCCTCAGCCATGGGCTCCCCTCGTCCCCAGAGCCCCTCAGCCATGGGCTCCCCTCCTCCCCAGAGCCCCTCAGAACCGTTCACTGTGGATAACAGGAATGCGAGGGCACGAACAAAGGAGCCGGGGCAGCTTTTGAGGGGAGGGTTTTAATGTGCCCCACACTGCCCGAGGTCCCGGGGGCGAGGAATTGTCGTGGGGCAGCGGCGGGTGCCTTTCCCTGGGGAGTGTGAGAGGGGTGGGGGAGAGCTGGGGTGGCCTCCCCTCCCAGCCGGGGTCAGCTGGGCTCATCCCCGGCGGGTGATCAGCCCCCCGCGGAATCCCAAATCCCGGGTGCCCCACACCCGGGAAGGACGCCAGACCCCAAAGGACACCGAGAAAGAGACGTCAGAGGGATCCGGAGCCCTGCAGTGCTTTGGCACTGGTTTGTGGGAGCTCCTGGAGGGTCGGGCCCGGGTTTGTGGGAGCCCCTGGAGGGTCGGGCACGGGTTTGTGGGAGCTCCTGGGGCACAGCACCTGGCAGAGCCCCGTCCTAGAGCTTGAGCGCCGTGACACGGGGGATGTGGAAGGGACAGGTTTCCTCTGACCCCGTGGAGCTGCAAAGGAGAAGAAGAAAGCACGAGGGATGGTCAGGGAGGAGTCCCCGCGTCCTCCCCGTCCCCGTGTCCCCGCTCAGCCTCTCACATGAGCCGGTTGCGGATGGGGCGGAAATGTTTGGTGAGTCTGACGGCGAAGATGATGTTGGGGATGAGGAAGAAGGTGCAACAGCCCAGGCTGAACCAGAAGGCGTTCTGCAAGGAGAACGCGCGGGGCTGAGCCGTGCGGGAAGAGCAGGGCAGGGGCAGCCCCGGGCTCCGGAGGGGTTTGGGAAGCCTTGGTGCTCGCGTAGGAGCCTCACGGAGGGGGATCCTTACCCAGGGGTCAGCGATGCGGTCGCACAGGATGACCCGCCCGTTGTCCAGGGCCGTGGCGAGCGGCTGGCAGGAAGCCACGTCCTCCCTCAGCTGGAACAAGGAGCAGAGAACAGGCGTCAGGCCACGCCTGGCAGCTGGGGTGCATTTTGCTTGCGGGAGGGACCTGTGTGGGCTCCTGGGCCCCAGCAATCCCCGCGGGGTGACGGGGAGAACTCACCGTCTGCCCGACCCAGTTGAGGTACTGGGAGAAATAGCGCAGCTCCTTCCTGGTGAAGCAGCCGAGTTCCTGGGCAGGGGGAAAGCAGAGAGGATCGAACCCCGCACTCCCCCAGCGCGGCTCCAGCCACCTCCGGGCTAGTATCGGCTGGGAAATGATGGCTGAAGGCTCCCGGTGCCCTCTCTCAGCGCCCTGTTCTCCCTCTTTCCTCCTGGCTGTGGGGAATTCTACCCTCGATGATTCATCCAGCCCAGCCGCACCTGCCGGAGGATCTGCTGGGCTTGCACGGGCAGCCGGGCTTCTACCGAAGCCGTGGTGGCCAGCGTCCTCTTCACCCGCTCCTGGAGAAGCACAGGGAGGACAGAGCATCCTTAGGGCCCGGAGCAGCGGGATGAGTGCCCGGGGGGTGCAGGGAGCAACGCTGAGCTCCAGATCGGGACTGGTTGCCGGAGGGCAGGGAAAGAGGGACGTGCCCTGAGCAGGGGGATTTCTGATTTGCAACAGCAAATCTAATCACTAGAGGAGACCGATTCTCCTGGCTGGCATTTTTGCTGGATCTCCCATCACCCTGCAAATGGGGGTTTTTTTGGCAGATGGAACCCATGGGGCACCACAAGTTTTTTGGGGCAGGAAGGGACGCGTGAGTACCTTGAGGTGAGGTGCCAAGCGGGAGAGGAACTGGATGCTTTCCCCCAGCTTTGCCTATGGGACAGGGAGGTAAGAAAGGTTCAGAAACCTCGTTGTCCCCTTCAAGGGGGTGCCAGTGGCACCGCTGCCAGCAGCCCAGCACGGACTCACCACCAAAGTCTCCTGCGACTGCACCGTGGAGTTCTGCATGTGCCACAGCGCCCGCGCCTCTGCTGCGAGCCGCCCGGCCACCGTGCTGTTCCTCTGCGGGGCACAGCGGGGTGAGCGCGTCCCCGTGGGCACCGAGGGCTCCCCTGCCGCCCGCCTCGCTGCTCACCTGCATTTTCTGCAGCCCCTCGAGGTTCCTCGCCAAGCTGGGCAGGCTGGTCTGCACCACGGGGTTTTTCATCTGTGGGGAAATGGAGTCAGGGGCTGCCCAAAATCCAGCCCCGGTGTGGGGCACATCCTGCAGCGGGGTCCAGCGAGGTCCAGCACCCCTCACCTCCTCCTGGAAGTGCCCGTAGTCCACCTCGTCCACTCCGCTGCGGGCGAAGGTCTCCAGGTCCTGCCTGCCCTCGCTGCGGAGGAGCCGCACGTCTCCCAGGTTCGCCGTGAAGTCGCCCAGGCGTTTTTGGAAATCAGCCGCGTACTGTGCAGGTCAGACAAGGGTTTCTGCAGGGCTCCTAGTAACCCCAGCACAGCTCGTGCGTCCCCCTGCCGCTGCCGGCAGCTCTGGCTGGAGCCAGCCCTCACCTTGGGGGTTTTCAGGTGCTCATCCAGGTCGTAGGACCTGTCGAGCTGCAGCACCTCCCAGAGCCCCGCACCGCTCTTGCACTCCCTGGAAGGCAGAGGGACATTGGCAGAGTGATCCCAAATCCGCCCTGGCTGCGCGGGGGGAGGGTCCTGTGGTGCTCACCGGTACGCGGAGCTGAGGTTGGAGTCCCTCCTGAGGTTGAGCTGGTGGGTGACGTTCATGGACGGAGGGAGATTCCCAGGGGTGTCGATGAACTGGGCCAAACAGGAGGAGAAAAAGGGTCAGGGTAAGGCACAGGAATTCCCAGCAGTGGTTCTGGGGGTGCTCTGCCCTCGCAGGTGCATCCTGGCGTAGCTCATGTTAAGTTAAGCTAAGCTAATTTTGTCTTTATTTGGACATTCCCACTGTGGAGCCACGCTAGGTGTGTTTGGAGGGACAGCCCCGTGCTGGGACCTGCCTGTGTGTGGTACTGCCACGGGAAGGGTCCTGATCCCAGTCCCGCTCCCCCAATCCCTTTCCCAGCCCCATCACACCGAGCTGCCGGCCAGCGCCCCAGGGATGCCCAAGGACCGGAAACAGCAATTAGGAAGTGAATTAACAGCACAAGGGCAATTCCCAGCTGATGATGCGAATCCGAGGAGCTAATCCTAAACTTAATCTTCTGGTCTAGGACGGGGCTTTTCCAGACGGATTTAGGGGGAGGACACAGAGCCTTTGGAGGTGTTCTGGTACATGGAAGGAGAGATTTACAGGGCCATGGGTGGATGTGTGGTCACCCACCTTATAAATCTCCTGGTTAACCCAATTCCTGCAAACCAGCGTCTGGATGTTGCCCCCGACCAGGAAGGTGGCGAAAACCAGGAGGATGAGGAGCCAGGAGAACAGGAAAGCCAAGCCCACGCCGCTGAAAGAGGGAGAGGAGGCACCGGTGGTGGCTTTGCAGACCCGAGCGGGCAGGAAGGGGCCTGCCCTTCCAGCTGCAGCCCCGCGGCTCCTTCCCGAGCCCGGGCACGCCGGGCTGGGCAGGGCCCTGGGAGTGGGGTGTGCCGGGCAGCGGGATCTGCCAGCTCCCAGGGAGGAGCAGCTTCTCCCAAACCTGCTGGCGCAGGCGGTGGCTTCAAAAGCTTTTCCGCTGGGATGGCTCCCAGTCCCTCCCTTGGCTCTGACTGGTTTTTTTGGGGTGGCATGCGAGTTGGAACAGCCCCCCAGCACTCAGAGAGACCCTTACACCAGGAGAAACTTGGCGCCAGCTTCTCCTCGGCACTCGTAGTCGCTGGGGTCCTCCCGCTTGGAAAGCCCGTACGCCCCCAGGGCCATTCCCGTCACGTTGCAGGCGAGGATGAGGAGGATGATGGAGCACAGCACTGTGCCCGCGATCCACCTGGAGGGAACAGCAGCGGGGCACAGCCTCGAGATGTGGGGCTGAGACACCCAGAGCTCGCTGCCCTGCTCTGCTGCGCCCCCTGTGCCCCGTCCTGCCCCCAGCGTCACCTGTACCGCTCGAAGCGCTCCACCTCCCGCAGGTACGGCTGGCTCCGCTCCTCCGCCTTCAGCAGCGCCTCGCTCACGGGCCGCGTGTAGTCGGGGAGGGGGAAGCCATCGGCGATGGACTGCACCTTCTCCGCCGTGCGGGCCAAGTCGCCCCGCAGATCTGCGAGGCCAAGGCTGTGCTGGAGGGGTGGATGGTCCTTGCGTCCCACCCTGTGTCCCCAAGCTGGGATTCAGAGCGTGGAGGATGTCCCCACGCGGTGTGGCAGCCCCACTCACCCTGGATGACCTGCGCCATCCTCTCCACGGCCAGCTCCGGGATGGAGTTGAAGGTGCCGTTGCCCTGCAAGGAAAGAGGGGGTGCTGAGCAGCTCAGCTGGAGCTGCCTGCGCGTACTGGACCCCCCACCCTGCTTCACTCCGGCCCCCCAACCTGGCGAATCATCTCCGCAAAGTCACTTCGGGGCAGACCGGCCAGCGCCTTCAACACCTTCTCCACCGATGGCACCTTGGATTGGGAGAAGGAGCCTGTGAGCCCTGGGACAGCCGGGTGGGGAGGTGACGCTGGGGCACCAGGCCCCCGTGCCCACCTTGCCGTAGTCGGCGCCCAGCTGCAGGCCCTGTGCCGTGCCCAGGACGCTGGCGCAGGAGGTGCAGCGCGGGTCGTCCAAGAGCGCGACCACGCGGCGCCTTCGTTCCCGCAGCGCCGGCTCCAGCTCGGCCCGCGCCGCCGCCAGCGCCCGCGCCGTCCTGTGCAGAATCTGTAAATGGTGCAGCGAGGTCTGTAGGTCTTAAAGAGAAAGCCCAGGGCTAGTTCACGCTGCTCCGCTCGGCCACCCCGGCGAGGCTTCGGCCCCGGTCGCGATCCCGGTGGCGGTCCCGGGGGCAGCGGCGCTCCGGCCGTACCTCCGGCCCTGTCCTGCAGGTCCGCCAGCGCCGCGTAGGTCATGGCCTTGAGCTGCCCGTGGATGGAGAGCCCCACGCTCCGGCTGAGCCCTGCAAGGCACCGAGGCACCGTCAGCGCCTCATCCATCCCCGGGGCAAGCTCGTGGTGCCGCCCAGCGCTGTGCTTACCACCCAGGTCAGAGATTATCTGCTTTCGGGGCACCTCGAACTTGTCCACCACCATCTGCACCCCCTGCCAGGAAAGAGGAGCGGGTCAGGAGGGGGTAGCAGTCGCCGAGAGGGGAGAGAGCCCCGCATTGCCATTCAAAATACATTTTTAATGTAGCCACGTCACCTCCTCTTGCCTGCCAAACTATCCCCTGAGGGAAATGCGGCCATCCCTGGGCAGCGCCCCATGCCGGGGGCGAGACTGCTCGGGGACCCACCTGGGGGACATTGGCAAGGTGCTGTCGCAGCGTGCGCAGGGTGGAGGGCACAGCCCCCAGCCCGGGCTCCATCTGCCCCTTCACTCGCTGGCTGGTGACGAAGGCGCAGGTGACGCTGATCCTGAGGGGGATGAGCAGGCGGTGACGGCGCTGCCCGGCGCAGCCTCCCCGTCCCGCAGGACGTGGTTGCCCCCGCCCAGTGCGAGTTTTGGGGGACTCACAGGATGACGAGGGAGGTGAAGGACAGGCAGGCCAGCAGGCAGCGGCGGCGGCAGCCCAACGAGCGCCGGTGGGCGCGGAGGCGGCCCCCGCACCGCCGCCGGCTCCGGCAGTAACAGAAGCACATCCCGGCCGCCGGCACAGCCACGGTGAAGAGCAGAGCCACGGCGGCACAGACGACATAGCCCAGCTCGTACTGCACCACCTGCACCACAGGAGAGCCTCGTCGGCACCTCTGTGCCGAGCTCGGGCCGCTCCGGGTGCCCAGGTGCCCTGTGCCAGGTGGAGCATCTCCATGGCGTCCCCCGCCCCACGTCCCTGCTCACCTGAGACGTCCGCACCGAGCGGGGGTCATTCAGGGCTGTCCTGAGCAGCTCTGCAAAAAAATAAGTCATGGCATAGGTAGAGGAGGCCCCACCCGATGCATCCCCAGCTTCCCTGGGGCAGCAGCACCAGGACAGAGGCAGAATCCTCTTCCTGAACTCCTGGGGGTCTCTGGAGCCGCTCTGGGCGTGAGGTCCCGGCACCCGCGGGGTCGCGGCTCCCCGGCTCGGGGCTCACCTGTGGGGAGCGGGTTTTGCTGGATGAGGTCCAGGCAGCGCCGGACGAGGCCGTAGAGGGGATCGAGCGAACTAGGCACGCGGTGCAGCGCCGGCACCCGGATCTCGGCGTGCCTGTCGGTGAAGCGGAGGACGCCGCCGGGGCTGGAGGGGTGGCACTGCTGGCTGGCAGCGGGATGCAGCAGTGCCCAGGCTAGCAGCAGCCCGACCACCCGCATGGCTCCGGCCGTGGCGAGCAGAGAGCCGGGGGCTCCTTCAGCCTGCGAACGGGCGGAGGGGCATTCCCGGCCCCGGACGGCTCGCTCCGGCTGGGCTGCTGCTCCGGGAAACCTGCCTGACGGGTCAGCCGCCGCGCAAAGCCCAGACGCTGCCGTGGCTTGTTCCCCCCACGGGCTCCCCGGGGCAGCTGGGCTTGGCGGGGCTGCGTGGAGGCGTCTCCCAAACCATCCCAGGCCTGTTTCGCAACCCTCGGCATCCCTGAGTCACTGCCGCGGGGACCCGGCTGTGAAGGCGTTTCCCCAAACCCATGGCAAAGCCTCCTCGAGGTTTTGGGGAGAGGGACGAGGGGATGGTGAATCCCCCGTCCTTGGGCTGGAGGGTGCTCCACCCCACCACAGCCATCTTGGAAGGAGGGATATGGGATTTTGGGCATCACTTGGGGAGTGGGAAAGCCCTTGTGGGGGGATCTTCGTGTGTGGATGGGTAACCCGGGGGTCAGAATCACTCTTTGGAAAAGCATCTCGAAATCTGGGGTAGCACCAACAACACGTGGAGAGGGACCCTGCTGCCCACTCGCCGGCCGGGTGTGAGATGAGTTTTCCAGCCTCAGCCAGCGCCTGTCTCACACCCCTAGGCGGCCGCGGCTCCTTCCCAGGGCCCGGATCCTACTCGCCGGCATGGGTCGAGCACTAATTACAGGCTCGGCTGGAAGAGCAGGAGGTTCAACCTGATCTCTTGATGCGGGGGGAGCAGCCCCGCTGTGCCCAGGCGGCCCCGGGGCATCCCGAGAGCCGGGACCCTGCTCGGCCGGGCGGGTCGGACCGGCCCTTTCCCAGCACCGCCTGCCCACGGCCCCGTCTCCCCGGCGTTGATGCTAATGCGGGTGGTTCCCCTCCCTCTGGAAAAGGGGCTTTCCGCCCAGCAGCTTTTTTTCCAGTCTGGTCCCCACCACCCGCTTGGGAGTGGGATGTTGCAGACAGGAAAATCCTGTCCCGGCTCGGCTTGTCCCGTTCTGGGCCAGGAAAGCCTGGGATTTTCAGCACGGCTCGCTTATGTGTGAGTGTATCTGTGCACAGCAAGGGAGCCCCGGCTGCCCACAGTGGTGCTGGGGCAGTGATGAGGATGATTTCCCACCGTGATTTCCCATCCTCACGATGATTTCCCAACCACAACCTCGATTTCCCATTCCCACGGTGATTTCCTAACCCCAGCCTGGATTTCCCCATTCCCACGAGGATTTGCCATGGACTTCCATGTCCATGATGATTTCCCATCCCCACAATCATTTCCCACTCCCACCATCATTTCCCATGGTGATTCCTCCATATCCAGGATCTTTTGCAGAGCCAACGCTCTTCCATCCCAACAATGATATTTTTGGAGGTGGAGGTGATTTTCGTGTCCAAGAGGAAGGGATGGAGTGCCACCAGTGGTCCTGCCACACGTTTCCCCCAGTGGTGGGAGGGGATGATTTTAGGATGTTTTTGGGTTGGTTTTGTCCTCTCTCTTCCCGGCCCAAGGGACAACTGCTGCTCCCATCTGTGTTTGAGCCATGCCAGAACAGTGTGGCCATGATGGGGAGCCCGTGGGGCGGACCTTCAGGGAGGCACTTGTGGGATACTTGTGGGAATGGAGTAGGGATGCTGGTTCCAGGGATGTTGATGCCAGGATGGGGTTGGGGATGCTGGTCCTGGGAGTACCAGCATTGATTAGGGACAGCGCTCCTGGGGATATCAGGACCAAGTCAGGGATTCTGGTACCAGTACTGGCATGGGAGAGGGATCCCAGTCCAAGGTGCTGGAGTGAACTGGGCTGCTGGGACTGGGACAGTGATACTGGTACCAGCAAAGCGACACTCACACCGGAGTCACAATGCTGGTACTGGTACTGGAATAATGATGCTGGTGCTGGTACTGGAGCAGTGAGACTGGTACTGGTACTGGAATGGTGATGCTGGTGCTGGTACTGGGGCAATGAGGCTGGTACTGCAGTGGTTCAGTCCCAGTGTGGTGGCACTACTTTGGTCCTCGGGCAGTGATGTTGGGTTGGTCCCGGTGCGGTGACACCTGTTTGGTCCCTGTTTGGTCCAGGCGCAGTGGCTCTGGTTTGGTCCCGGTTCAGTGTCTCTGGTTCGGTCACGGTTCGGTCACAGTTCGGTGGCTCCGGTTCGGTGGCTCCAGTTCTGTCCCGGTTCGGTCGGGGTTCGGTGGCGCCGGCGGCTGTGCCGCTCCGGGGCTGCAGTACCGCCTGTCACCGCTACGCGGCGAGAGAACCCCAGGGCGCCGCGCGGGAGGCGTGTGCCATTAGTGGGCGTGGTTTCACTTTGGGGGCGTGGCCCCGCGCCTCCGCGCGGCGGGCGCGGAAATGACGTCACGCCCGGGCGCAGCGCCGTCGCCATCATGGCGGGCAGAGGGGCCTGCCGCGTCCCGGAGCGGTGAGCGCGGCCTTAGCGCGGCCCGAGCACGGCCCCGCCGCCCCTCCCGGCCGGGGGCTTCCGGCTGCTGGGAGGGACCCAGAACCCGGCCGGGACCGGGCAGTGGCGGCGCTGCGTGGCACCGTCACATGGGTGTCGTGGGGTGGGGGACGAGAGACTCGGGGCTGGGGGGTTTGAGGGTCCCCGGGCCTGGGGAGGCTTGAGGATCTCTGGCCAGGGTGGGTGTTGAGGGTTCCTGAGCCAGTGGGGATTTGGGAGTCCCGGGCCCAGTGGAGGTTTGGGGGGGGGGGGGGGTTGGCACTTGTGGTTCTGGTGGGGGTTTGGGGGTTCTGAGCTTGAGGGTCCCCAGGACTGGGGGAATTTGAAGGTCCCTGGGCGGACCGAGTTTGAGGGTCCCCAGGATTGGGGGTTTAGCAGACCATGGGTCGGGGGTTCCCTAGACGTGAGGGATTGGGAGGGTCTGATGCCAGTGGGAGGTTGAGGCTCCTCGGTGAACTGGTGCTTACCACGCCGGGGGGATTTGTGTTCCCGGGTCTGGGGGTGCTCGGGGGGCCCAGCCCGGGGTCTCTGGCCTGGTTTCACACCTCTTTGGGCCCAGATGGACCGACTACATCCCGCTGGGCCGCAGAATGCCAGGCACGCGCTTCGTCGCCTTCAAGGTGCCCCTGAAGGAGGTGAGGGGCCGGGGGGGTCCTGGGGCACTTTGGGGTGGGTGACAGCTGTGGGAAAGTGTGGCTTGGTGGGAATTCCTTGAGGGAATTGCTGAGTGCCACAGATGGATTTTGGCAGTGGGGGCTGTGAGGGGTCAGTGTGATTCCTAGAGAGGCTGAGCTGGAACAGAGACTAGACAGAACTAAAAGAATAAAGTAGGTATTTATTAAAAGGCCTTTAAAGAATACACCTCGGGCAGTACAAGTACCTGGCCAGGGCTACACCCAGGGTGGATTCTGGCCATGAGTTTTCACACTTTAAGAAGTTTTAGTCCATTTGCATATTGGGGTTAATTGTCCAATTCCAGTTTCAGGCTATGAAGTTCCATCCTCTTTGTTTGCACTCTTCATTTCCCTGTTGTTTATGCTTTTTGGGCCTGAAGCTGTAATGGTTGTTCTTGGTTCTCAAGCTGGAAAAGGATTGTTTTGTCTGACTAGACTGTGAAGAGAACTTGCTAGCACTTAGGAAGCTCAGAGCTACATGCCTAGGCAGCACAGAATCTGAAAAACATGAGAGCTAAAACTTAAGGCATCAAGTGTGGCAGCGGCTGGGCCTGAGGCTGGGCTCTGCTCCCAGAGAACAGGGACAGGAGGAAAGAAAATGGCCCCAAGCTGTGCCAGGGGAGGCTCAGGCTGCACATCAGGAGGAGTTTGTCCCTGGAAAGGGTGGTCAGGCCTTGGAACTGTCCAAGGAGGTTTGGAGTCCCCACACCTGGAAGTGTCCAAGAACTCCTGGAGGTGGCACTCAGTGCTGTGGGGACAAGGTGGGGATGGGGCACAGCTTGGACTCCATGGTGTTGAAGGGCTTTTCCAGCCTTGGTGATTCTGTGATTCCATGTGTTTGAGCTGAATCTCTGGTTTCCAGCTTCCACCAGGAAAGCTGCAGTGCCTGGATGTGTTTGTCACTGTTCAAGTGTTCACTCACCCCTGGGAGCTCTCAGCTGAACTGCCCCAAAGCTCTGAGGCACTGAGCACATCCCTGTTGTGAAAAATGAGGTCCAGTTTTCTGGTAGATTTTTAAAAAGGNGATAGGATAATCCAAGAATGTGAAAAATTTTCTGATAATCTTTTTACTATTCTCTGGGTTAGTTACATGAAAAAAAGTCCAAAAAATATATTTATCACACTACTATTTCTAAGTTCTCTTAATAGCAGAACTAAAAGAGATTATATTCATTCAGCAAAGTTTTCCAACATTATACGTATAGCATTCATTTTAATATTTGCAAAAAGCCAGTGATATAATATGTACTTACAACACCTGTCCATAGAACTGGGTGAGTTTGAATGTCCTTTTCAGCCCAAACCACCCTGGGATTCAGTGATCAAGCTGTGTTTTCTCCTGCTGCAACCTTTGCTCCTTACGCTTGCCGGATCTCCAGGACACTCCGGAGCAGCAGCCTCTCCCCACCCATCACAGCACAGCCAGATTTTAATAACTGCTTTAAAACATTGTTTCCTGCAGAGTTTTGATCGGAACCTTCTGCCAGAAGACAGATTTTCTCCTCATGACCTCATCAGGAAGGTGGAGGAGAGGAAGGAGGAGCTGGGGCTGATCATTGACCTGACGTACACCACACGCTACTACGGGCGTGAGGTGAGTGTGAGAACCCGGGGGATTCTCCTCAAAAACAGCAGCCTGGTGTTCCTGTGGTTTTGGGTTAGAGGTGGAAATGAGACAGACAAGATATTTGTCTTTTTTTGGAGTAGAATAGCTGAATCTTTATTGTGCCTAGTTTATTTTTATATGGTATGTGGTGGTTTGTAAAGGTTTCCTGAATTTTTTACCTGCTTAGTTTTTTCTTAGAGTTTTTTCTTATAGTTACAGTTTTTATTTATAGTTGTAGTGTTTTCTTGTAGTGTTTTCTTGTAGTGTTTTTTTGTAGTTGTTATTAATAAATTTTCTCTTTGTACCATTTAAAATTGAGCCTGTTTTACCTTCTTCCTAATCCTGTCTCACAGCAGAAAAATTTCAAATTAGTGAAACCACTACAATGGTATCAGAAGTTTGAATTTCATGGGTTAGTAAATCATTGAAATATAGTTGATTGGTTGCTAATGGCTAGTGTATATGTCAAAGTTTTTTTTTTTAGGTATATTTATATTTTTTATGGGTTCTCATAGGATAGATTTTTTATTTTTGCAGGAGTAGACTGTGTCTCACAAAAATAAATTGTTATGTAAACTGATTCTTATGATTCTTTTTTTATGGGAACTCCACAGGTTAGCTTAGTCAGAATAGCAAGGCCTAAACTATGTTTTATAAGGCCTTTTTTTTAAATAAGGTTTTATCTATATGTAACACCTGGGAGAGTGGGAGGGGCTGGAATCCTCTGGCAGGAGATGAGGTAAAGCCTCAGGAGAAAAAAGAGCAAAGGCAGGAGAAATAATTCAGAATATTGGTACTCTGTCCAGGGAGTGAAACTTTCCTTACCTAAACCTGTGTGTTGTAACAGCCTAGCTGGGACTCAGCTTTTTCATGCAGGAAAATTGAATTTTTAATTTACATAACTCATTTTATACAGTTTTTACAGACTTTGCATTGAACTTTTATTGGTTATCGTTTTCTTGCCCCCTAACTCAATGTTTTAAAGGTGTTTTGTGTGTAAGTGCTAAAAGACTTTCTTTTACTTAGATATTTTTTACTGATCTTGTACATCTACTGATTTTTACATCTTTTTTTACTGATTTTTATGGGATAGATCTTTTGTTTATGCAGGTGCACAATTATTTTCTTACTAGAATAGTTTGTTGTGTTAACTGGCTTTTAATTTCTAAAGTTCTTTTTGCATGGGAACTTATACAATTTACTGCTAGAGTAGCAGGGTTCGAACTGTGTTTTATAAATATATTTATACTTATTTTATATTTTATATTTATAAAATGTCTTTTTTTTTAATTATACCTCTATCTTTGTAACAAACTGTGTAGCTGCTCTTTAGGGCTTGGTGGAACTCATCTTCTCCTGGTTTATTACCAGGGATTCTTTAATGAATAAGAATCCTTGTGCTTTTTCTGGAAGTGATGGAGTTTTTTTCCTGTAGGAGCTGCCACCCACACTGCGCTACTCGAAGATCCTGACCATGGGGCGTGAGATCCCAAACAGAAAAACCATTTTGAGGTTCAAATACCTTGTGAAAAAGTTTCTGACAGCCAACAAAGACAATGGTGAGCATGGATCTCCCTGACTCTGCTGCTGCTGGGATGGGCCAGCAGGAATTTCTTTCCCTTCTCTCTACATGGGAATTTCAAGGCAATAAATTGGATTTTTCCTCTGATAATCCAGGCCAGGTTGGGCTGCTTGGAGCAGCCTGGGGTAGTGGAAAGTGTCCCTGCCCTGGCAGGGGTGGCACTGGATGGGCCTTAAGGTTCTTTCCAGCCCAAACCATTGCAGGATTCTGTGATGATTTGAGCCTTAATTGAGTTTGAGTTCTGAGATTGTGCAGATGAGCTGCCAGAATTAATGAGCTGAGTGCTAATTAGACATAGCCATGGTGATGTGTGTGGTTGTTTCTGTTCATTGTGTTGGTGTCACTGATGGAGGGTTGATGCAGATGGGCTCATTTTGGGGAGATTGGGGAGATTTGTGAGGAAAAGCAGCTGAACATCCCCTGTGTGTGTTCCAGATAAACTCATCGGGGTGCACTGCACACATGGCTTGAACAGGACTGGCTACCTGGTGTGTAGGTGAGTTCTTGGTCAGCTGGGGTTCAGTGGTGGCGTTTCCAGGAGGAAACAAGAGTGNAGAAAAAAGAGCAAAGGCAGGAGAAATAATTCAGAATATTGGTACTCTGTCCAGGGAGTGAAACTTTCCTTACCTAAACCTGTGTGTTGTAACAGCCTAGCTGGGACTCAGCTTTTTCATGCAGGAAAATTGAATTTTTAATTTACATAACTCATTTTATACAGTTTTTACAGACTTTGCATTGAACTTTTATTGGTTATCGTTTTCTTGCCCCCTAACTCAATGTTTTAAAGGTGTTTTGTGTGTAAGTGCTAAAAGACTTTCTTTTACTTAGATATTTTTTACTGATCTTGTACATCTACTGATTTTTACATCTTTTTTTACTGATTTTTATGGGATAGATCTTTTGTTTATGCAGGTGCACAATTATTTTCTTACTAGAATAGTTTGTTGTGTTAACTGGCTTTTAATTTCTAAAGTTCTTTTTGCATGGGAACTTATACAATTTACTGCTAGAGTAGCAGGGTTCGAACTGTGTTTNCAAACCATTGCAGGATTCTGTGATGATTTGAGCCTTAATTGAGTTTGAGTTCTGAGATTGTGCAGATGAGCTGCCAGAATTAATGAGCTGAGTGCTAATTAGACATAGCCATGGTGATGTGTGTGGTTGTTTCTGTTCATTGTGTTGGTGTCACTGATGGAGGGTTGATGCAGATGGGCTCATTTTGGGGAGATTGGGGAGATTTGTGAGGAAAAGCAGCTGAACATCCCCTGTGTGTGTTCCAGATAAACTCATCGGGGTGCACTGCACACATGGCTTGAACAGGACTGGCTACCTGGTGTGTAGGTGAGTTCTTGGTCAGCTGGGGTTCAGTGGTGGCGTTTCCAGGAGGAAACAAGAGTGGAGTGATTTGTGTGATCCCAGACTTGCAAGGATTTACAGCTTTTGTTAGGGGGTGTTTTTCACCCCAAAATCCAGCAATAAATGCTGATCCTCTATTAAATAAAGTAAATAAAGGGTTTAAAACTCCCCAGTCCTTTTTTTTTCCTGTTTGAATCATCACCAACCCCTCAGTGTTTTCATAATTAATTGTGTAATTAGAAATTTCCTGCTGCTCTGTGCAGGTACCTGATTGATGTTGAAGGCATGGAGCCAAATGCTGCCATAGAGTGTGAGTGTCCTGCTGGCATGGGGAATGTTCAGGGAGGTTTGGGGTGGTTCCAGGGAGGGAACTGTGCTTGGGTGAAAGGATTAAAACCCTTCTGGAGGGTTTCAGTTGTTCAGCAGCCCCAACGGGTGACTTCTTGTGGTGATTTGTAAAGATTTCCTGAAATCTTTACAAAAAAAAAAAATCAAATCCCAAATTAAAAAAAGACAAACTAAAATGTCTCTTTTTTTAAACTATTAAAAAACTCTCTTGTTTCCCTATAACGCATAGAAATATTATAAAGGAAATGTAACTGTTCTAACTATAAATATAAGTAAAAACATTAGTGTTTATTTTAAACAAATGTTAAAATTATTATTTTCTATATGTTTTCAGTATAAAAAATTGTAGAAAAAAAGTAGTCTGAAGTATTATTCTAAGTTTTTTTTCCTTAGATTTCTAGTAATAAAGTTTCTCTTCATAACATTTAAAGTTTAACCTGTATTGCCTTCCTCCTAATCTATCTCACAACAAAAAAAATCCAAATTAATAAACTAACACCGCTACATTTATTAGTGTTTCTACCCAGTTACAAACTAAAACCAAAAATTGTGTTGGGGTAACTCTGTCTCTCCCCAGTGTTCAACAAGTGTCGAGGGCATCCCATAGAGAGAACCAACTACATCCAGGATCTGCAGAAGAGAGCCCTGAAAAAGTGAGTCTGGGTGTTCCAGGAATGAGGAGAGCTGCTGGGGAAGGACATGAACTTCAGGGTGGCTCCAGGAGGGGAGGTGGGAGCTGGGAGAACACACAGGGAGAGCCAGGGCAGGGGAGAAATGGTTTAAAACCCACAGAGGGCAGGGTTAGGTGGGATATTGGGGAGAAATCCTTCTCTATGAGAGTGGCAATGGGCTGGGATGGAATTCCCAAAAAATCTGTGGCTTCTCCATCCCTGGAAGTGTCCAAAGTCAGGTGGGAGCAGCCTAGGATAGGGGAAGGTGTCTCTGCCCATGGTAGGGATGGGACTGGATGGGATTTAAGGTCATTTCTGACCCAAACCGTGCTGGGATTGGAACTGGATGGAAAAATCCCCAGGCCTCCTCTTCTGGGTGTGCAGGGCTCGGGTGTGAAAGAGCTGATCACTCAGTGACTGAAAAACTCCATTTTTCCTGTGAAAACGTCTGGAATTGTCTTTAAAATTCCTTTCAAAAGCAGCTGTGAAGTGAAGAATTTGGGCTCAGATCTCCTCAGGAAAAAAGGCAGTACCCCAGCCAAGCCTCAAAAGCAGCTGGTGAAGCACCCCCAGCACCGCCCGAGCCAGCCCCTCCTGGCAGTGCCCAGGTAGGTGTTTGCCCCTTCCCCTGGCTGTGCCCTGAGCTGAGCAGCCTCAAGGAGCTGCTCCCTCCCTTTGGAAACAATTCCAGCTCGATTTTTACAAGCTGCAGCTCACCCAGGGCTTTGCCAGCTCTGGGAGGGCGAAAAAAACCCCCAAAGCTCTCTGAAAGTTGTTCAGAGCCAAAGTGCTAACAGGTGAAGCTCTTGTGCAAAGCTGTGCCTGGGAATGCCGTTCTGTGCCTGTAGGGATGAGATGACATCCTGGCAGGATGGGAGCTGCATCCCATTCCAGTGCGGCTGGAATGTTCTCCAGTTGGGAATTTTCAGGGAATGGGGTGCCAAGTGATGCAGCTCTTCCCTGAGAGCGAGGTGGAGACTCTGCCACTGTTCCTGGGCTTCTCCTGGATCAGGGCATGCAGGGAGGAGCTTCCCCCAGCTGGGATGTGACCTCTGGCAGCTCCTGGTTGTGGGGGAACTCCCAAAGCATCTCCAGGACATGTTTGGGAGCCAGTGCCAGCTTTGGCACAGTGGTGGCTCCTTCCCCTCCTCCCTCTGATGCCTGGAGAGGCTGACCTGGAACAGAGACTGGGCAGAGCAAAAGGAATAAAATCGGTATTTATTGAAAGGATACACTTTGGGCAGTGCAAGAGCCTGGCTGGGGCTACACCCAAATCAAATCCAAGATGGATCCTGGTCATGAGTTGTTACACTTTTATAAGTTTTGATTCATCTACATATTGGGGTCAATTGTCCAACCACAGCCCCAGGTTATGAAATCTCAGCACCTGGCTTTCCCCCCTTTCCCTCACCATTGTTTCTGCTTTTGGGTACTGATTGTCCTTGATTCTCCAGCTAGAAAGGGATTGTTTTGTCCAACTGCCCTGTGAAGAGAACTTACTAACACCTAATATGAAGTTTCAGAGTTACACACTAAGCAGCAGAGGTTCTGAAAAATGAGAAATCAAAAACCCAAGGCATCACCTTGGGGGGCACGGAAAACACTTCTGCTGAAAACCTCCTGTCAGAAATCAGCAGTGAACCTCTCTGGGTGTTCTCATCCTTCAGGCTGCAGAAGAAGGCTCTGAGTGCACCCAGAGGGGCCCAGGGCATTCCCAAGCAGCCCTTTTTTGGGTGCTGACTCCCAAATTTCTTTGCAGGAACCCTGGCAGCAGCAAAAAGAAGCAGTGGCCTGGCCCCACAGCTCAGGAACAGCCCGAGGAGCTGGGACACAGGCACGGGGCCCTGGGGCAGGGGCAGCTGGAGCAGAGGCAGCAGAAGAAGCTGGACCAGGGGCAGCTGGAGCAGAGGCAGCAGAAGAAGCTGGACCAGGGGCAGCTGGAGCAGAGGCAGCAGAAGAAGCTGGAGCAGAGGCAGCTGGAGCAGAGGCAGCAGAAGAAGCTGGAGCAGGGGCAGCTGGAGCAGAGGCAGCAGAAAAAGCTGGAGCATCATCATATGGAGCAGAATCATCCGGAGCAGAGGCAGAAGAAGTGGAATCATCTGGAGCAGAANGAGCAAAGGAAGCAGAATCACCTGGAGCAGAGGCAGCCCTGCAGTCTGGCCCCCAGGAACTGTTGGCTTTCACCACCCTCCAAGAAGAAGCACAAGGAGCTGCTCCCCTCCCAGAGCCCCCAGCCCTGCCTGCCCCAGGAGCCCTCACCTGCCAAGAAACGCCGGCACAGGAAACACAGACTGGGGGAGCAGGACATGTCCTGACAGTACTGGGAATGTGTTCCTTGAGGAGAAAACCCTCCTGGGGCTGGAGGGAGTAGCTGTGGCTCAACCAGGAGTTGCCAGGCTGGGTGTGGGGCAGCTGAACAGGGCTGGTTTTTAATCCGTTTTCTCCTGCTCTCCCCAGCACTGATGCTTTTACAAGGAATTTTTTAATCTGATGCTGATCCATGAGGGATGCAGGGAATAAAAATAAACATAGACTCAACCAGAGCTGGAATAATCCTAAAGAAACATGCTCAGGCATCTCTAGAACCTTCAACAAAACAGGTTTTTGTTGATTTTTCTCAACGCATAGCAAGAAACAGCACTGGGCCTGTAAACATGATTTTTTTTTTCCTCCTTTTTACCCACTTTTGCTAAAGTAAATTTCCACGCTGTGCAAACTGCAGCCTGAGTGTGGAGCAGTCATTTCCCCTGAGGGGCCTATGCAGGATCCGCGCTGCGGGGGGGCTTGGCCCGGTTTTGGGGTGAGAGCGGCCGGGTTGGGGTTTCGAGGGAGCGCGGCCGCTACACGGTCACTGGCCCTTTAAGACCTGCCGCTGTGACAGCACGGCGCACGACGTTCCGCTGAGGAAACCGGGCGGAAGTAGGTGGTGTTTTGCTACATACCCGGATGTTGAGGCGCCTTCTTATTGGCTGCCGGGAGCGAGGCGGGGCGGTCCCACGGGGTGTGGGGGAGAACCCGGAAGTGCTGAGGGGCGAACGGTAGCTGCGCTCGCCAGGTCAGGGCTGGGCCGGGACTGGGGAGGGCCCTGCGGGTTGAGGGGCCCCGACCTCTGCTGGGGGGCTCCTCCGAGCATCGGGGACGGCTTGAGGCGCCAGGGCCGCGGTGCTGCTGGGGCGTCCCGACCTGTCCTGAGAGACCGCGCCAGCAGGGCTCTGGTTCGAGGGTGTCTCGTATCGAGGCGCGGTCAGGGGGGTCTGGAATCTTCCCTTTAAGAAGGAGGACCTGCTCCTGAGTGTTTCGGCTGTAGGATATTCACCTTAGGAAGGAGAATCCCATCGCGGGGTGGGTCTGGCTGTGGGAACCTTCGCCTTGGGAAGGGGGATCTGCTTAGGGCTCGGAGATGTTTCCCCTCAGGACAGGGGATCCGGGCAGGCGGCTCTGCCTGGGCCATCTTTATCCCTTAGGGTAGAGGGATTCCTTTTGGGGGTAGTTTTGGGGATTCCACAAAAGATCCCCCTGTTGTGGGGGGCGGGGGCTTTGGTTGGGGGGTCCTTTTCTCGTTTTACCGGGGAAGATTTGGAGGGAACAGGCAGTGCGGGGGGGTCTTCCCTGCTCTCCCTTTTAGGGCGAGGGCTGCGGGACTTAGGGAGGATTCTGATTTTGGGGAGGGGTCACCCTCTGTCCTTGTGGGCTGCGGGATGTAGGAAGAGCTCTGATATTGGGGAGGGGTCACCCTCTCTCCTGGTGGTCTGGGGAGGGGCTGGAGTTTAGGGCCTGCAGCCTCAGGGGGAGGTGATTTGAGCACTTTATTTTGAGGCGTGGTGTGGGATTTCGAGGGAGGTTCCAAGTGTGGGTGGAGTCTGTTCTCGCAGGGGGAAAAGGACTGTGAGACTTGGCAGGGATTATTTTGAGGAAGGGGCTCAGAGCTCTGGCTTGGGGGAGCAGCTGAACCCCACCCTCAGTGGAGGTGAAGCCCCCCTCCCCCCCGAGCTGTGGCTGTCACATCCCAAAGGGTTTTGGCACAGGAGCCTCTGAGTCGCACAGGACAAGAGGCTCCTGGCTCTGCCTGCCCTTAGAAAGGGGGTGCTGCTCTGGGGTAACCCCAAGAAGGGCTCCCCTCATTCCCCCCAGTAAGGGAGGTGCCTCAGTAATTCCTGACACTGCATGTGGCAGCTGAGGTGCTCTGCTGGCTCCCATCTGGGTGCCCAGAATAATTGTCTTTTTTTCGGTTTGCAAATGAAACTGGAGGTGATTTCAGTGAGGAAGTAATATAAAAAAGTGGATTTTTCTTGGAAGGCTTTCAGGAAAGGTGTTAAGCCCACCCCCACAGGGGTGAGGACATTTTTACATGTTCTAGGAAATTAGTGCCATTTCACAGGGAGTTGAACCCCTCCCTTGGCCCAGAGGGGCTTTTCCAAGGAAAAACTGCTTTTGGTGGAGGAGGAGGAGGAGCCTTGTGGAGAATTTCTGCGCTTGCTGCCTCCACTTGGAATCCAGCAGCTCCTGTCTGTGGTGATTCCCACGTGGATCAGGTCATGGTGCATTCCTGGGGTGACAGGAGTGCCTTCCACAACATGGGCAGAGAGGGATTTGGGATGATCCCACTGGGTCAGGATGGATCTGGGGTGGGCCTGTTGAGTCAGGATGGATTTGGGAGGATTCTTTTGGGTCAGGATGGATTTGGGATGGAGCCTGTTGGGTCAGGATAGATTTGGGATGGAGCCTGTTGTGTCAGGATGGATTTGGGATGGAGCCTGTTGGGTCAGGATGGATTTGGGATGGAGCGTGTTGGGTCAGGATAGATTTGGGATGGAGCCTGTTGGGTCAGGATGGTTTAGTTGGCGTTAGGGCATGGGTTGGACTCAATGATCTTAAAGGTCTCTTCCAAACTTGTCATTCAGTGATTCAGTTATTCCTGTGATTCAGTTATTTCTGTGATTCAATGAATCTGTGATTTGGTGATTTCTGTGATTCCATTATTTCCATGATTCAGTGATTTAGTGATTCCATGATTTCTGTGATTCTGTGAATCAGTGATTTCCATGACTCTCTGATTCCATGACTTTCGTGATTCCATGATTTCCATGATTCAGTGATTCCGTGACTATGATCCCATGATCCCGTGACTCTGTGATCCCATGATCGCGTGATTCTGTCATTCCATGATTCCCATGATTTCTTTAATTCCATGATCCTGTGACTCTGTGATCCATGATCCCATGATTTCTGTGATTCCATGACTCTATGATCCCATGACCCCGTTCCCCACATTCCTGATCCCGTTGCTCCCTCCCGCAGAGCCCCAGGCTGGCCCATGTGTGTCACCATGCCGGGCCCCGGCAGCGCCGGCCTGGCGCCGGAGGAGCGCGTGCGGCGGCTGATCCAGGCTGGGAGCAGTGTGGAGGTGAGCGAGGACATCCCCCCCCGGCGCTACTTCCGCTCAGGCGTGGAGATGCTGCGCATGGCCACCGTGTACTGCGAGGAGGGCAACCTGGAGCACGCCTTCATCCTCTACAACAAATACATCACGTGAGTGAGGGGGCTGCAGGGGCTCCTGGGGCGTCTCCGGGTGCCACAGGTGGTGGGACTGGCCAGGACGTGTGGGAAAGGTGAGGCACAAAACCTCAGGTGCAGCTCAGACTGGCCAGGACATGTGGGAAAGGTGAGGCACAAAACCTCAGGTGCAGCTCAGACTGACCAGGGGATGTGGGAAGGGTGTGAGGCACAAAGCCACAGATACAGCTTGCTTGTGAAAGTTTCCAGAATTCATTATCCCAGAAAAATTTGACTTGGAGATCATCCAGTCCAACCCCCTGCCCCAGCAGGGTCACCTGGAGCAGGTGACACAGGGCCAGGTCCAGGTGAGTTTGGAATGTCTTCAGAGAGGGAGACTCCAGCTGTTCCAGGGCTCTGCCACCCTCCATGGAAAGAATTTCTTCCTCCTCTTGAGGTTGAACTTCTTGTGGTTTAGTTTAGTGCCTCACTGCTTGTCCTGTCACTGGGCACCAATGGAAAGAGTCTGGCAGCATCCTCTGACGGCCTTTTGGGATATTGGTATTATGGGAATGAAACTCCCTTGGGAGCCAGGCTGATCTTGGATCACTCTCAGCAGAGAGATTTTTATCGACTTGTAGGTCAAAGTTTGCAGGTATTTCATCACCTCAGTTGGCCTCAGTTTTTTTTTAGCTCAGCTGTGACATCCTAGGGCTGGGCAGGGATCTGTGGTCAGGGATTTTTGTATCTAGTATCTACCTAAAAGATTGAGGCTGAGTTGTGGTGTCTCTGCTAATCTACCTTCAGGGAAGAAGCCCGTTTCACTCCGAGCCCGGTTCACTCTGAGTCTGATTCACTCTTAGCCAGTTTTACTCTGAGCCTGTTTCACTCTTTACTCTGAGGTTACTACAGCCTTCCACAGCAGGGAGTTCATCCTTTGGGACCAGGGACCACTTGGGGATTTATTTTTACACCTCAGCGACATAACCCAGCCCCCTCAAACACAGCTGTGTGCCCGTAGGTTTAAAGGGATGAAAACTCTGATCCCAACGGTGTGGTGTCCTGTTCCTGTAGGGTTTTTTTCCCTAAATCTGTCCCTCCTGCTCCACCCAGTGCCATTGGTGTGGTCTGTGCTGTGCCCACTCTCCCCACTCACTAAAACAGGGTTGGCATCTCTGTGGGCATTTTCCCTCCCTGCCCCTGTGTGTGCAGGGTTGCTGCCCCTTAAACCCAACACATTTTTCTCTGATTAGCTTTCCTCCCCACCTCTCACTTCCTGAGCTTTTATGGGCATGGTGGCGAGGGCCTGGGAGGCTGCAGGGGGAGCTGGGAAGTGTAAAACCTTTGGGAAGGGTTCCAGGAGGGTTACGCAGCTGGGCCCGAAGAAGAAACTTTTTAACTAAACAAATGAGCTGGAGGCTGGTTCATAGTAGCAGCCAGAAGTGCTGGGTTGTGTTCCCAGCAGCTTTCAGATGAATCTCCTGGCATTTCCAGCCTGGCTGCTGGGCTGCCAGGAGAGTGCAAAACCTGACCCCTGACCAATGTGAGCTCCTGCCCTGGATTGTCCAAAGATAGGAGTGTGATGCCATCCTCATTTCTTCCAGGGAAGATGGAAAGCTGGAGCTTGAGCAATATGTTTGATGTTTTCTAGATGTCCTGATCCAGAGAGCAGGAGGAGGCACTGGCTATTCACTGGAGCCTCTCATGGATTTGCTCTGCTCTCCCTTTCCTAGGAATGGCGCCAGACTGGGGGAGCTGGGGGTGTTCAACCTGGAGAAGAAAAGGCTCTGGGGAGACCTGAGAGTCCCTTGTGCTGCCTAAAGAGGGGTTACAAAATGAGAGAGAGGGGTTTCTTGTACAGGCAGAGAGTGTCAGGCCAAGGGGGCATGGTTTTAAACTGCCAGAGGCCAGAGATGGATGGAATATTGGGAAGGAATTCCTCCTTGTGAGGGTGGGCAGGGGCTGGGATGGAATTCCCAGAGGGGCTGTGGCTGCCCCTGGATCCCTGGAAGTGTTCCAGGCCAGGTTGGAGCACCCTGGGACAGTGGAATGTGTCCCTGCCATGGCACTGGATGAGCTTTGAGGTCCCTTCAGCCCAAACCATTCCATGATTCTGTAACTATCTCCAGGATTTTTAGCACATGTCTTGTCACGTTGCAAGTCTTTCCTTGCCTGTCATCCTGAGCAGCTTCTCCTGCTTCTCTTGATCTAAGCGAGTGTTTTCCTTAATCACCAGCAGGAACGCTTGGGTTAGTTTGGTAATGCCAAACAAAAAGGAAAAAAGTAGCAAGACACGACTTTTCTGTAATACTTGGGCTCCTAGATTTGCTTGGGTCAGCTCCAGGAACTCGTGGGGGTGTCACAGGGCCTCCAGAGCCACCGGCTTGGCCTTGGCACTGGAGCTGGGCTTAAAACTAGTCCTGGCTGTGGCTGCTGGGTGCCAAACAGCTGCTGCTCTGCTGGACTCAGAAACAGGCAGAGGTTTGAACCAGCCCAAAACTCCTGGCCGTGGGAAGTTTTGGTCTTGCCAGGCCTCAGCAGGGCTGTCCATAGGAAACATGAGCTGTTTCAGCCCTTCCTCTGCCCCATCCCAGCCTGCCACTGCAGCTCCTGCCCTGGAATTTTCCTCTGCCTGCTGAGCCCTCCTCTCATCCTCCTGCCCAATTTTTTTCCCCCACTTCCTGACTTGTGGAAAGCCAGCTGTCTCTGCTGGTTTTTCCATCCTGCCCAGGCCAGCATCTGCTCTTAATCCTTCCTAATTAATCCCTTCCATTTTAATCTACAAGCTGCTGGCAGTGCTCGGGGCCTTGTTGTGTCTCCTCGGCACAGTGACCTACTTCACACCCCCAGCTGGGAGCAGGGACCTCACTGGGGCTTTGGGAGGGAGCCACGGCCTCTCCAGGGCTCCAGGCTGTGCCCTGGCTCTGCTGATCCTGCATCCTCACCAGGAGCATTCAGGGAGGCAAAAAGTCTGTCCTCATCCCTGAGGGCTTGGAGCAGCTGGCTTTGTTTACTGCACACACAGAGGTCTCTCAGAGTTTCTGTGCCCCCTGAGTTTTTCCTGCTTGGCTTTACTTGGTTGGTTTGTTCTGCTCTCTGTGGCACAGTCTATTCCCTTATTCTCCTATTTATTCCCTTTTCCCCTCTTTTCCCCTTTTCTCCTCTTTTCCCTTCAGCCCATTCTCCCCTTTTCCCCTGTGTCTGGGCAGGAGGCTGGAACATCCTCCTGTGGATGCTGAAGCAGGAAGGAGGAGGGCAGGGATTTGGGGTTATCCCCAAAGCTTTGTGGGTGCCCAGAGCCAGCAAAGCTCTGCTTGCAGGAGAGAAGGGCTTGGCTAAGCTCACCCTTAGCACTCTGTCGCTGCTGGGGACTTGGTCACAGATTAACTCAAGGTGTCTCCAGCCTGGGGAGCCTCAGAGAGCTGAGCCAGAGTGAACTGCCCCTTGTTTGTGGGATTTCCTCCTTGTTTTAGTGCTTGTAGAACTCCGTGGAAGGATCTCATTGTGGCCTTCCAGCACTTAAAGGAGGCTTCTGAAAAAAGAGAAGAGGGACTTTTTGACCTGGGCAGTGACAGGACAAGGGGAACAGCAGAGCTTTAGATTGGATGTTAGAAAGAAATTCTTCCCTGTGTGGGTGGGGAGGCACAGGGTGCCCAGAGCAGCTGCGGCTGCCCCTGGATCCCTGGAAGGGTCCCAGGCCAGGCTGGAGGGGGCTGGGAGCAGCCTGGTATGGTGGAGGCTGAGTGGGACGGTGCTGAGCTCAGTTTTGATTTCCCTCCCCAAAGCCAGAATTCTCTCTCCTGCCTGGAAAACCTGGGGTGCTCAGGCTGCAGAGCCCAAAGGCTCCTGGTGCAGCAGCTGGGGCTGTTGGGAACTTGCTTTTAGTTCACCTGCAAGTTTTTCCTGGCCAAGGTCTGAGTCAATTTTCCCTCCTGCACAAACTCTCTGTCCCTCTGTGCAGAAGGATGGGGAGCTCTGAGTCAGCCGAGTCCTTGAGCTCGGGTGGAATCCTGGGATGCTCCCAGGTGTGGACAGGTGCCCAAGCACCTTCCTGAGTCACCCCTGTGCCCTTGGTGGTTTAGACCAGGTTATTAATGGTTCTCTTCAAAACAAATGTGTTTATCCCTGGGGATCACCTCCAGAGGCCAGGTGGAAGGAAAACCTGTGTGAGGCGCTCCCTTGGGATTGAGTGAGATCTCCTGCAGAGATCCAGGGACTGTTATGGGGTGGAGGGTTCCTGCAGACAGACAGACTGCCCTGAGAGGGAGCACAGGGATCCCCCAAAACACCACTGACTGTCCTGAGCTGCAGCTTCTGTCCCGTTTTTCCAGGCTCTTCATCGAGAAGCTGCCCCAGCACCGCGATTACAAAAGTGCCGTCATTCCTGAGAAGAGAGAGACGGTCAAAGTAAGTGGGGATAGTGCCAGGTCTGGAATGGGAATGTGGTCAGGGTCATGCACCTTGGGCTTCTGTGGCTCTGGGATGAGTGATCTACACAAATGCTGAGAAGTCCTGACTTGGCCAAGTAGTTCTGACCCCTTGGGAGTTTAGTTCTGGGCCCCCCACACCAAGAAATCCATTCCAGGGCTGGAGTGTGTCGAGGGAAGGGAACGGAGCTGGGGAAGGCTCTGGAGCACCAGGAGCAGCTGAGAGAGCTGGGAAAGGGGCTCAGCCTGGAGAAAAGGAGGTTCAGGAGGGACCTTGTGGGTCTACACAACTCCCTGACAGGAGGGGACAGCCGGGAGGGTCAGGCTCTGCTCCCAGGGAACAGGGACAGGACAAGGAGAAACGGCCTCGCATTGCACCAGGGGAGGCCTGAGATGGATACTGGGAAAATTCCTTCCCCAATGGATACTGGGAAAATTCCTTCCCCAAAAGCATTGTCCAGTCCTGGAAATGGCTTCCAGCATCCCTGGAAGTGTTTCAAAACACCTGGGGACACGGATTAGTGGTGGACGTGGCAGCGCTGGGGGAATGGTTGAACTTGATGATCTTGGAGGTATTTTCCAATCTAAACAATTCCACGATTCTCAGAGTTATGGTTTGGGGGGTTCTTACCCTGTTGCACTTGCACTGGACTGGCTGTGGTGTCCAGTTTACCTCCTGTTGAGCAATGGGGTGTCCTTTCTTTCCTGTTCAACTCCCTGCTTTTTAAAGACCATGTGTGGTCCATGCTGGATGTCCCAAGCAGTGATTTTCCAGGGAATCCTTGGAGATTCCTCCCAGTCACAAGAAGCTGCAGCTCCTCTGCTCAGTGCTGTCCAGAAGAGGAAAGGACAGCACTGCCTGAGTTCTTGCTCAGTGATTTTGGTGGTGATTTTTAACTCCAGCTGCTGGGATTTTGTTTCCCAGGCTGATGCTGTGTTTCCTCCCCCAGAAACTGAAGGAAGTAGCCTTTCCCCGAGCCGAAGAGCTCAAGGAGGAGCTGTTAAAGAGGTACGCCAAGGACTATGCTAAGTACAAGGAGCAGGAGGTGAGTGACAGGAGACTGGAGGCCTGTGCTCCCCAGGAGCCCCTCAGCCTCTCAGGGTTTAGAAGCTCCAGGGCTCCCTGGGTGCTTGGGAATGTCCAGTCTGGGTGGCCCCAACTTTTTCCAGGCTTGTCCCCTGCTGTCACTGCAGGTGACTCTGTCAGAGGTGTCCCTGGCTCTTCTCCCCATGCATCCCAAGCCAGCCTGAGCTGGGGCTCTTTGCTTGGGTTGTTCTCTCTGTCCCACCACCACATCCAGAAATTCAGCAAGGATCTGAGGTTCTGTGGGCAAAGCAGTCACCTCTGCTGTCAGTTTGGCTCTGGATGAGTGTGACTTTAGAGACAGGATAAAGGGAGACCAACCTGGGATTGTAATTCCATGTAAGAGGGAGGGTAAAGCAGTGTTTTTCCTGCCCTTGGTCCAGCTGGCTCTGGATCTGTGCCCTGCAAGCTGAAGTTTCCTTGCAGAAAATGCTCTTTGCTGGTGACCTTTCGCAGATCCTTTAAGAATAACCTGGGAGTGGCTGGGGGTCTGCAGAGGCTTCGTGTTGTGCCCGGGGCTGGTGTCTCCCTCTCTGCTCCTGTCCCTGGGAATGTTCCTCCTTGGAGCAGGAGGAAGAAGAGTAATTTGTACACACTTTGGCTTTGCAGCAGCAGCTGGAGGAGGAGAAGACTCGGGTGGCCCTGATGAAGCAGCAGCAGGCAGAGCAGGAGCAGTTCCACGCCTTCGAGGAGATGATCCGGCGGCAGGAGCTGGAGAAGGAGCGCCTGAGGATAGCACAGGAATTTGGAAAGCCAGAGCCAGAGTCTATGGATGGACCCCTCATCCCTGGCGTGGAAAAGCCCCCAACAGATTTAATCCCAAAGGTTCCAGTCTCTCCAGTTCACCCAGCAAGTCCATCAGCGGGGACTGTCCCGTCCAAACCTCCTGTTGTGGACAGATCTTTGAAGCCCAGTGCTTTGGGGAGCACAGAGAACAGTTAGTACCTCTTGGAGCATCCCTTCTCCCATGCTGGGGCTGAGCCAAACATGGCCACTTTCTCTGGGAGGCTCTTGGAATGACCTGACCATGGCTCCATCTCTCCTGGGTGTTTGCTGTCTCGAGTGACTGGGTGTTGTCCAGTGAATGCTCATAGGGCTGGGGGGAGCTGTCTCCTCTTGGGAGTGTGCCCTCCCTGCTTTTCCAGCCCAGTCTCTCTGCTGTTCTAGGATCTGCAGCCTGTTTGCCTTTCCTCCACCCAAATACTTGCTGGAAATTGGGGTTTAGCTCCTGGCTGGGCTGATTGAATCGTCCCCCTGGTCAAATTCCACTAAATATACCAAATATTCCAAAATACTGATTCCAGCATGTCCAATGGCTGAGTCTTGCCCAGCAACACGTCCTGCTTTAAATAACATTTTCTGAGGGTGTGTGGTTTACTTTTTGCTGACAAAACACTCCTTTTGACCCCCCTTCTAGAGGATCCTTCCCATCTCCATCTCCCTTTCCCTGTTCTGAGAGAGGTGGTGCCTGTCCTTTATCAAGTGTCACAGTGACACATTTCCCTGAGCCTGCCACTGGAAGGGGACTTGATCTTCCCAGGTGGATTTTCTCCATTTCATCCCTTCAGATCCTGCCCTGAGAGACCACTTCTGCAGCATTCCTGACTGTGCTGCCCTCCTCCCCACAGATGCAGGTGTGGATGTCCTTCGCCAGGTCATTGTCCCCAGGGAGCTGTGCCAGAAGTTCCTGCAGCTGGCTGATGCCAACACGGTGCGGGGCGTGGAGACCTGCGGGATCCTCTGCGGGAAGCTGGTAAGGAAACAACCCCAATGGAGATGCCAAAAGTGGCACAGGGGCTGTTTGTCACAGTGCTATGGCTTTGGAGGTGGCTCAAGGAGTCTGATTTTTGTCCTGGAATTCTTCAGTGGGGTGTCAGGCTTCTGTGTGAGTGTTAGGGATGATGTGCCTCTCCTTTTCCTTGTTTTCATGTTAGGGTTTCCCCACCCTGAGTCCCCATTCAGCTTCTTCTCTCCCATTGGTGACATTCCTGGTGGCAGGCAGCTCCAGGCACTTGTCCTTTGGGTGTCCCAGCTGGTGGCCTCACACAGGACACTGTTATCCCCCAGACTTTGCGTGCCCAGGTTTTGTTGGCAGCTCCAGCCCATCTGCCCTGAGTCACTCCCAGAAGTTTGCTTTGAACCAAAACTGTTTGATGTAGCAACTTCCTGCAGTCCAGCTGCTTCCAGACACTGGGGATGGTTTAGGGATGAGGCATCATCCCCTTTTGAGTGGAGAGCTGGGTTTGGGGGGTGTCCAGGGCTTCTCTGAGCTCCTGTGGGTGCTCTGCACAGGAGGGAGAACGAAACAGGAAGAAAATCCTGCAACTCCTTTGTCAGTAACTTGGAGCTGCACCTGCAGATGGATGCTGGATGCATCCATGGGCTTGTTCCAAGGCTTAGGAAATTCCCTCATGTCTGGGGGGTTACAGCCTCCTGTGCTGCCACTGCCTTGCAGATGAGGAACGAGTTCACCATCACCCACGTCATCATTCCCAAGCAGCTGGGAGGCCCTGACTCCTGCACCACAGAGAACGAGGAGGAGCTCTTCATCATCCAGGACCAGCATGGCCTTGTCACCCTGGGCTGGATCCACGTGAGTCTCTTTGCCCTGGCACTTCCCTGGCCTCCAGCCCCAAGGGGAAGGACTGCTGGAGGAGAAGGTACTGGAGGAGATGGCAGGGAATGGGCAGCAGCCTCTGGTCGGGTTTCTCTCTCTGGTACAGTCTTGCTCACTACTCTGATTGAGAAATCCAGGCCTGGTTAATGTTTGGGTCCCTTCCTAAAGCATCAAGCCCTTTGAAAGGGAGGGAGGAAAGGTTTAGATGGGATATTGGGAAGAAACTCTTCCCTGTAAGGGTGGACAGGCCCTGGCACAGGGTGCCCAGGGAAGCTGTGGCTGCTCCTGGATCCCTGGAAGTGTCCAAGGCCAGGCTGGACAGCCTGGGAGCAGCCTAGGACAGTGGAAGGGGGCCCTGGCATGGCAGGGGTGGCACTGGATGGACCTTAAGGTCCCTCCCAACCCAACCCATTCTGGGATTCTCTGGAAGTGGGATCTCAGACATGAAGCTCATGTTTTCTCCAACTAAAAGCCGACTCTGGTGGTTCTGTGGGGGCACCCCAAGCTCCTTTCCTAGAGGGACACATCTCCCTTGCTGTGTCCCTGTGCAGCCCTGTGCTGCTGTGCAGCCCTGTGCTGCTGTGCCGTGAGCTGTGCCAGCTGCAGGCTCCTCCCCAGCTGCCCTGTGTCCCCGTGGAGCCTTTGGCAGTGGGATCCATGCCAAGCAAAGCTGAGTAATCTCTCGAAAGCAGCAGCTGCCTCAGAGCTTGGGCAGGGAAATGCTGCTGCTCCCAGTGCCTGCTCCAGGGCCACCTCTGCAGTGACAGCCCTGCCACATTGGGGACCCCCTGGAATTCCTTTGCTGGTCTTGGCAAAAAAAAAAAAAAACCCCTAAGCAGCAAGAGGAGCGAGGGCTATTGATGGCTAGAGGAGCTGGAACAGAGGCTGGACAGAGTTAAGAGGAATAAAATGGATATTTATTGAGGAGCCTTCAAAGGCCACACCCTGGCGGTACCAGTGCCACAGTTGTGGCCCTGCCTGGATGGCTCCAAGATGGAAGCAAAAGAGCTTGGTCATGAGATCTCATATTTTTATAGGTTTTAGTCTATTTGCATACAGAACTGTCAAATTAATAGCCTCAAATCATGAAGTTGCATCCTCCTTGCTTGCCTGCCCTCCTCTTTCCACATTGTTTATTCTTAGGTCCTGAAGTTTGAAGAGATTGTCCTTGAGTCCCCAGCTGGAATAGGAGTGTTCACCACCCTGTGAAAAGATCCTATAACCCTTAATATAAAACTAAAAGCTGCACACCCAAGCAGAACAGAAAAACTTAAAAGTTAAGGCATCACTATCAGCAGGAGTTGAGGTGTGAAACGTGGCTGTGAGCAGGAGCTGGGTGAGGTGGTGCCTGTCAGGGGTTGTACAGCCCTCCATGGAATGTGATATCCTCCATGGAATGTGATATCCTGGAGTGCTGTGGCACCATGGCATGGAGCTGCACTTCAGGAACGTGTGAAGTGCCCTGCAAGGACATTGTTATGGCTTCAAGGTGTGATTTTTCATGGGATGTGGCAGGAATGTAGAGCTCCTTTCGTAGGTAACTCATGTGGAGCACACGTTTTAACACAATCCAAAAAAAAAAGGGGCTACAAGACAGCTGGAAGGGACTTAGGACAAGAGCAGGGAGTGTGATAGAACAAGGGGGAATGGCTTCCCACTGCCAGAGGCAGGGTTAGATGGGATATCGAGAAGGAATTCTTCTCTGTAAGGTTGGAAAAGGGCTGGGATAGAATTCCCAGAGAAGCTGTGGATACCCCTGGATCCTTGGAAATGCCCAAGGCCAGTTTGGACGGGGTTTGGAGCAATGGGTGACAGTGGGAGGTGACCCTGCCCCTAGCAGGGGTGGCACTGAATGAGCTTCAAGGTCCCTCCAACCCAAACCACTCCACAATTCCACGAATTCCACCCCACGTGTGTCCTCTGTGCCCTGCAAGGAGCTGTCTCTCCTCTGCCACAAGGTTCCCTTGGCAGATCCCTCAGGAGGATTTTCCTGGCCCTCTCTAACTGCTGTCCCCATGTCCCTGTTGCAGACCCACCCCACCCAGACTGCCTTCCTGTCCAGCGTGGACCTGCACACCCACTGCTCCTACCAGATGATGCTGCCAGAGTCCATCGCCATTGTGTGCTCTCCCAAATACCAGGAGTGAGTATGGATTATTCCAGGAGTGAGGGTGGCTGATTCCAGGAGTGAGAGCGGATGCTTCCAGGAGTGTGGGCTGGGGAGACTTTTCCCTCTGCCTGGGCTGTCAGCCCCAGCCTTCCCCTCTCAGATTCCTGGCCTGGGGATGGAATGTCATACGTTTGAGCTGTTTCCAGGGGCTGTGTTTGGGCAGGGCTTGCCCACCCCTGACAGCAGGTTCAGAGCTGGGGAGAGGAGTTTCCCAGGAATTGGGGTGTCCCTCAGCCTCAATCTCTGCTCCTGCTGGAGATGGATGGCCCCAAATGTGCTCCAGGGGATGTGGCTGGGCCTGCAGAGGCTCGAGCTACAGAGCTGCTGTTCCTCTGCTCCAGGACAGGGTTTTTCAAGCTGACAGAGCATGGCCTGGAGGAGATCTCATCCTGCCGGCAGAAGGGGTTCCACCCACACCCCAAAGACCCCCCTCTGTTCACGGTGAGTTCAGTGGGGGCTGTGGGGAGGGGAGTTGCTGTGTTGTGTGCTGAATTAAATCCACATTGAGGTGCTGGGCTGGGCCCAGGAGGCTCAGCCTGGCAGGAGCTGCTCTCCAGTTCCCAGAGTGGAGGTGCAGGAGCTTCCCGAGGTTTTCCAGGTGTTGGAGATGGGATGCAGAGCTCCTGGCTGCAGCCCAGGGCTATTTGAGGGGGGATTTGTTTTTGGGGCCTGCCATGGTTGCTGTGAGGCACTGGGCAGGACCAGCAGTGGGGGTGATCCAAGGGCTGTTCTGGGAAAGCACTGGCTGCAGGTTGTGTCAAGAGGTGGAGGAGACTCACCTGAACTGTGGGAACATCTCAATAACCCCCTGCCCCCTGTTCTCTCTTCCAGACCTGCAATCACGTGTCAATAGTGGAGAGGGATGTGGTGCTGATGGACCTCCGATAAGCCTCTTGCCTTGTCCCTTCACAGGAACCACCCACCTTCCTTTAGGCCTAGGGAATCGGTTTTGTTCTCCTGTAGCAGATGATTTCTACCATGTAGTGATCCCTCTCCTCCCTCCCACTCTGTGGTGGAATCGGATCCCTGCCTTCTGCAGGAGCCCCTGAACCTCCGTGCCTGATGTGGGGCTGGCAGGGGCTCCACGTGTGGGGAGAAGCCAGCTGGGAGCTCAGAGACAGAAGCCAACACTAAAGCAGTTGTTTAACTCTAATCCAAGCCTTGAATGGCCTCCTGGGGAGATTCCCTGGGACTTGCTGCAACCCTGAGGTGTGGAAACCTCTCCAAGTGCTTTCGGGACTTGCCCAGTTTAACCCATGCCCTGTTTTGTCCCTTGTTCTGGGCTGCTCCATCTCAGCACAGCTTCCAAGAGCAGATAAATCTTTGCTATGGTTTAAAATCAAACCTTGCTGACCCCCCTGACCCCCACAGAAGCTCAGTGCTACTTCCTGGCACTCGTGTGTCTGCCCAGGAAGGGAAGAGGGCCCAACCTCCTTTGGGAACCCTCTTTCAGCATTTCAGGGCTGAAGATCCCTGGATGTGGCCCTGCTTTGCATCCCAGCAGCGTTTAGGGATTTCTGGGCACTTCATCCCTTTTCCTGGCTGGGGGATGTCCTGGTGTTACCGTGGAGGAGCTCAGTCTCCTGGCTGCCATTGCCACGCCAAGATGGGATTTCCAGCAGCTTTGACCATTTCCATTCCACTCTTAGATGGGATTTCCAGCAGCTTTGACCACTTCCATGGTCCCAGATGCCTGATTGTCTCTGCACATCCCAGAGCAGCTGTAAGCCTGTCCTTGCCAAATCCCAGCACTCCATGACGTCGCTGTTGTGTGGGACCCTCCTCGAGGTGCTTTAGTCGGGTGCCAAGCCGAGATTTTCCTTCCCCGTGCTCCAGACCGAGCTCCCGCCCTCGGGGAGGGGGAGGGAAGCAGCACATTCCAAGGTGGGAGGCAGCTGGGGCGTGCTGCACATCCCCAAATCCCACAGCGGGCTGGGATGGTCGGCACATGGCCGTGCGGGGAGGGGCAGGGGCCGAGCTGCCTTCCCACCTGGCATGCAAACATCGCCGTGCTCGTGTCCTGTGCTCGTACAGCCACCACCCCGTGCCTTTCACACATGGATGGGATTATCCGGGCCCGGCCTCCTGTGCCACTCCTTTGCTTTGAGCTCTCTCCGTGGGTGGGGTCTGCCTCGGGAGGGTGAGGGGCTTTCGTTTCTTTGGGGGTTTGCGTGACAAGTGCTGCTCCCAGCTTTTCATTTTTGGGAACAGGCTGGCCCCGGGGGTGGGAGGGGAGCGAGGAGCCTTCGGGGCATCTCTGGGAACTCGCTTTCAGCCCTAATTAATTTAAGCCATGCTCGGGAGGGGGTGCAGTTTCCATGTTGGATTGTTCATCCCTCAGCTCTGCACAGCTCCTCACCCCGAGGGCTCCCCTGGAGCAGTGTGGGGACACAGAGTGGAAAATCACATCTTGTAAAGCAGCAATTCCTTCAGATCTGTGGGGAATATCCCAAGGGATTCATCCCAGCTCCACATCCCAGCAGGTCTCAGGTGTGAGCTGGCTCCAGGAGAGGAGCTGGTGGTACATCACCACTTTGGTGTTGTCCCAGTGAACTGATAAACCTTCCCAGGCAATTTTCCACCTTCCTTGGAGCAGGGAGTTCCTCAGGTCAGAGCCCAGCTGCCACCTCCCTCCCAGCACCGCTCCCTGAGCTCCCAGCTTTTTTTCATTCCATTTTTTCACCCCAAGTCCCTGGGTTCCTCACTTTGTGTGTCAGTGAATGTCAAGATCCTGGCACTGCTACCGTGTCCCACGGACCCACCCTGGCTCTCCAGCTGTGCCAGATGTGACTGTCACACCTTAAAACCACCCAAAATTGGGTTGGAGTTGGGAGGAGCTGAACCCGAGCATACACTATACTGGCAGGAATGATTTGTTGGCGGGAACAATGTGGGCTGTGTGTTTTTCAGGGGGTTCCCGCAGGCAGAGAGCAATGCTTATCTCCACCTCAGCAAAGGGAATGGATCCAAATCCCTCTTTTCACGCGTTTGCCCATCCTCAGCAGCATCCCGAGAGCTTCCAGGCCTGAACATTCCCCCCCAGAGGGAGGTGCCGAGGGCTGGGCTGGCGCCGGGAGTTTTGAAATGCAGCGGCCAAGCAGGGCTCGCCTCTTGCTCGTCCCACGCCTCGCCCGTGCCGTGGGATGCCTGGCGTTCCTGCGAGCATCCCGGGCCCGCCGGCGGCTGGATTGGCTGTCGGGGGCCAAACCTTTCCTTTTTAGGCTGCTTTAGCGTGGGCTCCCGCTCGGGGCTGTGCTGCTGCCGGCCCTGCTCCAGCCCTGCCGGGCCGGGATGCTCGGGGATCCCCCAGGGATGGGGAGCACCCCGGGCTGCTCTGTCCCAGCAAGAGGGATGAGTCTGGAGCTGCTGAGGGGGGGTGGGGTTGCTGGGACCAGCCCAGGGGTCAGGGATGTCTCTGGGGTTTGGGAATGTCTCCCTGCCTGGGTTGGGATGGGATCCTGCCACCGACAGCCGTGCTGCCTCCACATGGGGCTCTCCAGCTCCAGCAACCCCCTTTTCCCACCCCCACTCTGCTGGATTTGGGGAATAATTTATTTTAAAGGGTTTTTTTTTTCAATGTGTCATATATGGCAGCCTTTCCCCTTGGTGACCTCATGTTTGGCACGGACCCAGCCAGGCTGAGGTGTGGTGTGGCAGCAGGACCCCAGGGTTGGGGGCGTGGGGGGGGACACCAGGGGCAGGGCCAGGGGACAAATCTAGCCCCTGTGAGCTGGGAAAGGGATAGGGAACAGCCTGGCAGAGCCATCCCTGGGGGACTATTGGAGCTGTGAATGGACTAGCAGTGTTGGGGACGCGCCCTGTCTCTGTCCTGCCCCATGGGTGACAGCCCAGATGCGACAGAGCCATCCCTGGGGGACACTGGAGTTGTGAATGGACTGGCAGTGCTGAGGGGACACCGTGTCCCTGTCCTGCTCTAGGGGGTGACAACCCAGATGGGACAGAGCCACCCATGGGGGACACTGGAGTTGTGAATGGACTGGCAGTGCTGAGGGGACACCGTGTCCCTGTCCTGCTCTAGGGGGTGACAGCCCAGGGCCTGTTCCCTCCCTCTGGAACCATGGGGGACACCAGGACCTTTGGTCCCTTGCTTGTGGTGGCACCCTGCAGATCCTTGTCACTGCTGCAGTGTTGGGATGTCCCTGCCCTGGGCACAGGTCGGGCTCAGCCTGGTGGGCCCCCCGTGCCTCATTTTCCCTCGAGCCCCTCCAGCTCTGGGGGGTGACTCCGGGGCATCTCTGCTGCCTCCCCCGGGTGCTCTGGGAGACTCCTTGATGAGGGCCCGTTGTCCTTAAAAAGGCAGCCAGGAGTTTGGGAGCTGCTGGTTGGCCTCTGCCAGGGCCAGGGGCCTTTGCAGCTCCGTTCTCACTGCCAAGGCTCGGCCACAGGGCTGGGGGTGGCCCTGGCCCCCCCGGGCAGTGCTGGGGACAGCACCCACCCTGTCCCATGAGGGCTCATCCTGCCTCCAAAATCCTGCCAGGAGGAATCAGAACTAGGCTCACTCTCAGTGCGGGGTCAGGATTTGCGCCCACAACCCCTGGCCTGGCTCAGGCCGAGGATTTGGGGCACGAGGGGCTTTGGGATACCAAAAGCCCAAAAATGGGGGCGGAGAGAGAAAACCGCAGGGAGAGGCATCGCAGGAGTGCTGGGTGCCAGGGATGCGGGGGGAGCTGAGGCCGGGAGGAGGCGACGCTCCAACCCCGCGCAGCTCCGGCATCTCAGCCACACCAAATTCCCCTCCCGGCTCCGGGGTGTCCCCACGGCAGGGCCCCAACACCCACCTCCACCCCGTGGGGTTTCTCCACGGGCTCCCCAGGAACTGGAGTCACTTCCACCTCCTTTTTCCCAGCACGTTGCTTATAAGGATTTGTGTCTCACTTGTTTATCGGAGCGGAGCATAAAAGGAACGGACTCACAACTGGGCCGTTGCCTCCCAAGCATCCCTACCATACATTTTCCTACAATAATTAACTGTGCTGGGTCCTACCACCAGCCCAAGGTCAATTTAATGAAATAAAACACCTTATATGGCCATATGGCCAACACACCATCACTGAGCCTATTTAGGGTCTTTGTTTAGAGCGGATCCGCCTCTGAGGTTCCTCGGGCTCACTGGTATTTATACCCACAGCACATCGGGGCTCGGTCCCAGAGGAAAGGAGCTCTCGCCTCTGTGGTGAGTACTGCCCTGCCCAGCCCTGCTTCCCTTCTTCCTTGGAGCAGGACAGGCAGCAAAAGCAGCCCGGGAGGGTTTTTGGGGTGGCCCCAGATTGGTTAGCATTGCCAGCCTCTGCATGACCCCACAGCTGGGGACCTCGCTGGAGGTGACAAGAGCTGGGCTGAGGCCAAAGCAGATTGTGCTCTTGCAGAAATCCCTATGATTTGGGGTTTTTTTTTGTTGTTGTTTGTTTGTTTTGCTTTTTGGGCTCCTGCAAGGTTTTTTCTGTTTCCCTCTGGATTTGGGAGCTCATCCTCTGGCCCAGGGGGCACCCCCGGGGAAGGGCGATTTTTTCCCCCCCCCCGTTTTTGGGAGTGGATGCAAGGTCAGAGCAGCAAAAGTTGCTGAGACAGAAGCAGATGAGAGGGCATCACCTGGCACCTCCCTGCCCATTTTTGGGGGGCACCAGCTGGGCATGACAGCACCGGAGCTCCCCGAGGAGGAGGAGCAGGGGGCTTTGGCACCGATTTTGGCTGGAGAAGGATGGAGGAGCAGCAGCAGTGTGGAGCAGCACCCACGGGAAACGAGCATCACCCCCCTGGGGGGTCAGGCTATCCCTGGGCACAGCCCACGGAGGATTTTGCTCATCCTTGAGGACTCCAACACTTCCAACCCCAAAGCCGGACGCGGTAGTGCGGGATGAGCCCTCATCCTCCCCTGGCTGCTCTTTAATGCCGCTTTCCCCCCGGCCAGCTTCTCCCCCAGGTCCCCCTGAGCACCAAGCGCTGCCAGCCCCACCATGTGCGAGGAGGAAACCACTGCCCTGGTGTGCGACAACGGCTCCGGCCTCTGCAAGGCCGGCTTTGCCGGAGACGATGCCCCTCGTGCTGTCTTCCCCTCCATCGTGGGGCGGCCCCGGCACCAGGTGGGTACCCAGGGGGGCCGGGGGCAGCCCCTGCCCCGCTCTGATCACCGGGACGTGGCTAACAAGGCCTCTCTCGCCGCCGTTAGGGTGTCATGGTGGGCATGGGGCAGAAGGACAGCTACGTGGGCGACGAGGCACAGAGCAAGAGAGGGATCCTCACGCTCAAGTACCCCATCGAGCACGGCATCATCACCAACTGGGATGACATGGAGAAGGTGAGACCCTGCCGGGGCAGGGAGCGGGCGTCAGCCCTGTCTTCAGTGCAGGGTGAGACCCCAATTCTTTGCCTGCCTTAGATCTGGCACCACTCCTTCTACAATGAGCTGCGTGTGGCCCCTGAGGAGCACCCGACCCTGCTCACCGAGGCACCCCTCAACCCCAAGGCCAACCGGGAGAAGATGACCCAGGTACGGCACTGCAGGACCCCCATGGATGGGGCTGGACCCTCCAAAACCACAGGGAGGGCTGTGGGATTTGGGGGTTTTGTGGAGTGGGTGAGTGTGGGATGGAGTGCAGGGTAAGGGCAGAGATCCCAATGGGAAGTTCCTGTGCCTGATGTCCCCGGGGGTCTCTGGCAGCACGTGGACCTGTGGGATTTGCCCCACCATGGTGTGCACAGCCCTATGTGGCTCTATGCACTGCAGTGACCCCTTGGCACTTCTGTGCCACCCCTTGATCCACGTTTCCCACACTGTGCACGGCCCCACGTGGCTCTGTGCACAGCAGTGTCTCACGTTTCCGTGCCATCCCTTGACCCTTGTTTCCCCATGACCCAAGTGTTTCCCAGAGCAATCAGCGGTCCCTGTCCTCCTCTGTGACAGGCACTGCCCCGCGTGTCCCTGCAGTGCCACCACCCCCCTGTTTCTCCATGCACTGCAACTATCTGTGTGTTTTTCCATGCAGTGCCCTGACCCCAGGAGGGCACAGCCCGCAGGGGTTGGGGTGGGGTGTGCTGGTGACCCCCATGCCCGCCCCTAACCCCCTGCCCCTCTGCTTTGCCCTCACAGATCATGTTCGAAACCTTCAATGTCCCTGCCATGTACGTCGCCATCCAAGCCGTGCTCTCCCTCTACGCCTCCGGCCGCACCACCGGTGAGTAGGGGACTGTGGGTGACAGGGACCAGGCCAGCCTGGAGTGTCCCCCTCACCTTCTCCCTTTCCCAGGCATCGTCCTGGACTCCGGGGATGGAGTCACCCACAACGTGCCCATCTACGAAGGCTACGCCCTGCCACACGCCATCATGCGTCTGGACCTGGCTGGCCGCGACCTCACCGACTACCTCATGAAGATCCTCACCGAGAGGGGCTATTCCTTCGTCACCACCGGTACGGGGCCGGGGCAGGGGACTGGGGGACGGGGACCCCACGGTGCCACCGTGGTGCCACCAGGCTGAGCCTGTCCCGCCATGGTGTCCCGCAGCCGAGCGGGAAATCGTGCGTGACATCAAGGAGAAGCTGTGCTACGTGGCCCTGGACTTCGAGAACGAGATGGCCACGGCCGCCTCCTCCTCCTCGCTGGAGAAGAGCTACGAGCTGCCCGACGGGCAGGTCATCACCATCGGCAATGAGCGCTTCCGCTGCCCCGAGACGCTGTTCCAGCCCTCCTTCATCGGTGAGCCCACCCCCATTGCCCCCAGACCCTGTTCCAGGCCTTGTTAATCACTGACCCCACCCCCAATGCCCCCAGACCCTGTTCCAGCCCTTCTTCATCACTGAGCCCATCCCAGTGCCCCCAGACCCTGTTCCAGCCCTTCTTCATCACTGAGCCCATCCCAGTGCCCCCAGACCCTGTTCCAGCCCTCCTTCATCACTGAGCCCACTCCCAGTTATCCCTGGGAGTGGTTGCCCCATCCCCACCAGCGGGCAAACAAGAAATGGCCCTTTGGGATGGGCCATGTAGCAGCTCCCATGGGTGCCCCACGGAGATATTTTGGGGCACCCCCCAGGCCCTTTGCACTGTAAATGGTGGCACAGACCCCTGGGTGCCCCTGTGGCTTTTTTGGGGAGCCCTGAGGAGGCACAGGTGGTGGGCAGGGGGGTGACAGTCCCCTCCCACCCCAGGCATGGAATCCGCCGGGATCCACGAGACAACCTACAACTCCATCATGAAGTGTGACATCGACATCCGCAAGGACCTGTACGCCAACAACGTCCTGTCCGGGGGCACCACCATGTACCCGGGCATCGCCGACCGCATGCAGAAGGAGATCACTGCGCTGGCTCCCAGCACCATGAAGATCAAAGTAGGTGCTGGGTGACCAAACCGTGGCCACAGCACCCCAGCCCCTGTGCTGGTGTGGGTTTGGGGGTCGGTCCTACAGGCTCTGTCTCCGCAGATCATCGCCCCGCCGGAGCGCAAGTACTCGGTGTGGATCGGTGGCTCCATCCTGGCCTCCCTGTCCACCTTCCAGCAGATGTGGATCAGCAAACCCGAGTACGACGAGGCTGGACCCTCCATCGTCCACCGAAAATGCTTCTAAGCCCCCTCCCTGCCCCGTGGGGGGCCCCCGTGCCCAGGCTGGGGTGTCCTGCTCCTCCTCGGACCCCGCTGCTCCTCCCCACCGCCCACTGCAAATTAAAAAGCCTTTTCTCCAGGCTCTGCACCTTTCTGGGACTTCTGGGGCTGGAATGGGTTGGGGGGCACTCAGGGTCATGGGGATAGGGTGGGCTGGGGGAGCCCTGACCTCACATTGGTGCCCATGTCCTGCTGACAGCCTTGACTATGCCTTGATGCACCCAACCCCATGGCAATGCCCTCCACTCCATATCAGTGCCCCCAACCCCATGGCAATGTCCTCCACTCCATATTGGTGCCCCCAACCCCATGGCAATGCCTTCCACCCTATATTGGTGCTCCCAAACCCATGGCAGTGCTCTCCACCCCATGTTGGTGCCCCCAATGCTGTGTTGGTGCCCCTGACCCTTTGCTGGGTCATCCACACCCTCAGCCTCACAACGGTGTCCCCAGCCCCACATTGGTGCCATCCCATTTCAATGCCCCCAACTATGAGCTGGTGACCCCAATCCCATGCTGGAGACCTCAACCACATGCCCTTGACCCCAACCCCATGTTGATGTCTTTGGCCCAAGGACATGCTGGGGACCCCAACCCTCTGCTGGTGACCTCAAAGTTGTTTTAGTGACCCCAATGTGGTTTTGGTGACCCTACGTGGTTCTGGTGACCCCAACTCCATGTTGATGTCCTCAGCCCCATGCTGGTGACCCCAATGTTGTTCTGGTGACCCCTACGTTGTTCTGGCGACTCCGATCTTCCTTTTCGTGCTCTGCGCTCTCTTCCCAGCCCCCGCATTGCTGTGGACCGCGTCTCATTTGCATAAATTACAAAATCTCCCCCNGGAGGATTTGGGGTGCGATGGGAGGGGGACGGCGCAGGCCGGAGCATCCCGGGGTGCGAATTAATGGCTGTAATTATCTTAATTGTCTCTGCTGTGGGGGGCACCCCAAAACCCCGAGCTCCTGGGAGTTGGGAGTGGGGACACAAAGGCTCCCCCCGGGTGAGAGATACCCAGGCTCACCCCACGTTCCCAGGAGCCGGCATGGGGGGGACACCCAAACTCACCCCAGGTGCCCGGGGGTTGGATTGAGGTCACCCAGGCTCACCCCACTTTCCCAGGAGCCAGGAAGGGGGCCCTCAAGGCTTACCCTGTATTCCCAGTAGCCACAGTGGGGAAACCCCAGGCTCACTCCAGTAGTTCTGAGATTTGGTGTGGGGGGACACCCAGACTCACCGCATGTTCCTGGAAGCCGGGGCAGGGGGACCCTCAGGCTCATCCCAGGCTCATCCCAGGTTCCCAGGGGCTGGCATGGGGGGACACAGTCTCATCCCACATTCCTGGAATCAGGGATGGACACCCAGGCTCACCCCAGGATCCCCGGATTTGGAGCAGGGGGACACTCAGCTTTACCCTGTGTTCCTGGAGTGGGAGTGGGGGGACACCCAGGCTCACCCCATTCTGGGATTTGGTGGGGGACACCCCACATTCCGAGAGTTCAGAGCTGGGGGCCGCCCAGGCTCACCCCACATCCCCAGGAGCCAGGACAGGGGGGACAGCCAGACTCACCCTGCTCTCCCTCTGCTCCCTCAGCCGTGGGGAAATCGACCTTCCTGAAGCTGCTGGGTGCCACCTTCCCGCGGTGGCACCTGGTGACAGAGCCCGTGGCACAGTGGCGCAAGGTGCCAGCCGGTGGCACTGCCCAGGTAACGGCGACTCTGGCCACACCCCGACTCTGCCAGCGCCCCCACGGGACCCCCTGATTCCCCACCATCCCTCTGCAGGCATCTGTGGGCTCTGCCAACCTGCTGCAGATGATGTACCAGGAGCCAGCCCGCTGGTCCTACACCTTCCAGACCTTCTCCTGCATCAGCCGGCTGAAGGCGATGCTGGAGCCGCCGGACGAGCGGCCCCCCGAGTCCCCCCACCCCGTGAGGGTCTTTGAGCGCTCTGTGTTCAGTGACAGGTACCCAGCACCCCAAAGAAAGGGATGGAGGGACTGGGAGTGTCCACAGCAGCTCGGTTGTGATGTTGGGTCCTCAGGATGAGCAGAGCCCAGAGCAATGTTTGATTACAGGAATGGGATTTTGGGGTAATTTGGGAGCTGCCCCATCCTCACCTGTGTCGGGTGGCAGCGTGAAGCCCTTTGGGTGATGCCAGGCTCGGTGGGCATTGCATGTGCCCCAGATTAGGGATTTTTGCCTTAATTTAACCACCTGCAGTTCCTCATCAGTGCAAAATAAAAGCTGAAAAAAAAAAAAGGCTGTGAAGCGACCTGGGCGTGGCAGGTGACGGAGCTGCCCGGTCCCCTCTCTCCATCCCTTCCCAGGTACGTCTTTGCCAAGAACCTCTTTGAGGCTGGGCACCTGCAGCCCCTGGAATGGGCCATTTACCAGGACTGGCACGACTTCCTGCTGCGGCACCTGGGGCCCCGCGCCGCCCTCCACGGCTTCCTGTACCTGCAGGCCAGGCCCCAGGTGCGTGCCGGGAGCAGGAGGCCTCCAGGCCCACCTGGATCCCGGCAGAATTGCCCAAATGTTGGGGGTTCACCATAAATCGCCGCCATGGAGGAGCAGGGCCTGCTTCTCTTCCCATGGGAATGTGGGCGGGACTTTTGCCGTGGATTCCAGGGCGGGTTTTGGGGAGAAGGGGCTTCAGCATCTCCCGGTTTGTGCTTCCCACATTCCTTCTCTGCCACTGACCCCCAATTCTCCTGCGTCCTGCTGTCCTCTCGTCTGTCCCGCTGTCCTCCCGTGTGTCCCGCTGTGCCCCAGACGTGCCTGGAGCGGCTGCGGCGGCGGGCGAGGCAGGAGGAGAGCGGGATCCAGCTCGGGTACCTGCAGCAGCTCCACGCCCAGCACGAGCACTGGCTGGTGGACAGGACCACGGAGTGAGTGCCAACCCGTGCCAGCTTTGGGGTGACCCCGGTTTTGGGGGTGGTTGTTTGGGGGGTTTATTCCCTCCCTCCATCCCTGTGTCCCTCCTGCAGGATCCACTTTGCGGAGGCACGGCGCGTCCCCGTCCTGGTGCTGGACGTGGACAAGGACTTCGAGCACGACGTGGCCGTGCAGGGCGTCCTCATGGCACAGGTGGGGTGGCACAGCCTGGTGGCTTCACGGTGCCGTAGAGCCACGCTGGCTCCGAGCCTCCGCCTCTGCTCCGTTTTCCTTGGGAAAAATAACTTCCACATCGTGGGTCTCAGGTGGTTGAAACCTCAGCTGTGCCAGGGCCGTCCTGGTGCCGCCCTTGCACAGTCCTGGTGCCACCCCAGTGCATTCCTGCACCATCGCAGTGCCAGGGCCATGCCAGTGCCATCCCAGTTCCATCCCACTGCCATCCTGGTGCCACCCCAGTGCATTCCTGCACCATCGCAGTGCCAGGGCCATGCCAGTGCCATCCCAGGGCTACCCCAGTGCCAGGGTCATCCCAGTTCCATCCCAGGGCCATCCCAGTGCATTCCTATGCCATCCCAGTATCATCCTGGTACCACCCCAGTGCTACCCCTGCACCATCCCAGTGTGTTCCTACACCATCCCGGTGCCACCCCTGCACTGTCCCAGTGCCATCCCAGTGCCATCCCAGTGCTATCCCAGTTCCATCCCGGTGCCACCCCTTCAGCCAGGCTGTCTTTGCAGGTGGAGGCCTTCGTGACATCGCTGAGTGCTGACACTTCGCCGTCACATCCCGACCCTGTCGGAGCGGGGGCAGGGACAGCGTCTGCCTGAAGATCCTGATCCCAAGGACAAGGGACACGTCCTGGTCCCCAGCTGCCCCCTCAGCCCCTGTGCTGGGCCAGGGGTGGGTTTGAGGCGGATCCTCAGAGCGGTGTGAGGAGTTTTGGGGGGCTCCCCGTGCTCAGGGCGCCAGGTCCTTGCTGTGACCCCCTCCCCGTCTTTAGGGATCCCCAGCTGGGAGACTCCCTGCGGTGGATTTCATGCACTGCTTGAATTCCCATGGGAAATCCCGGTGTTTAGGTGACACCCAACCCCCTTATTTAGTTATTTTGTCTTTTTTTCCCCTTAAATTGAGATCAAATCTCTGAGGAGCTGGTCTGTGTCTCGCAGCAGGGCTGTGGAGGGTGGGGGCGGCACTAGGGGGGGACATGAGGGGACAGTATTAATTATTCCCCCAGTTCTGGGGTGTCGTGACGGGGGAAGACAGTGCCGTGGGGCTCTGCCAGGCGTGGGTCAGGATTTAGGGGAAAACCGAGGGGATTTGGCACCTAAAAGGGGAGTGGGGGAGTGAGACCCTACAGAAACACGGGTGGGGCAGCTGCCCCACAAGAAGCGGGGGGCAGGATTGGGGTGGGGATTTTGGTGGCTGT
>VWZS01004474.1:102334-131096 GCA_013397075.1 Rhabdornis inornatus | reverse complement strand
GAGGACAAAGCGGCGGGGCCTGGGGAGGGACACACGCCCCGTGCCACCGCCCCCGTTTTGTGGCTGTTTTCCTTCTTTTATCCCTTTCCTTTCCCTCCAGCATCGCTTCGTGGGGGGGGCTGGGGGGGGTGAAGGGGGGGTAGTGGATAGAGGTGGGAGGGCGATAAGCCTTAAGGTGCACCCAACCCCCCCCCGCGCCACCCCACATCGTTATTCCCCCGTGTGCTTTCCGCCTTTATTAATCATTATTTATATTAACTCATCCCGGCCGTCCCCGAAATGTGCTGAGCTCAGAGGTGCGGCAGGGTGATGCGAACAAGGGCGATGAGGCTCCCCGCCGTGACGTCACCGTGACGTCACCCGGCCGGTGGCAGCTGTCATCCCTCGCCGTGACGAGGCCCCGGGGTCCGGCGCGGGCACCCCCCGCTTTCCGTCACGGCGTGGTGGAGGTGGGCAGAAAAACCATCTGGTCCTCCTCAGGGGGGTCTCACTCACCCGCCCAGGCGGCGATTTTGGTTATCCCAGTGCCAAGAGCGGCGCGGTTTGGCAGTTTTGGCACCCGAGCGGCTGCCGATGCTGGTGGCTCCGAGGGACGTCGCCGAGGTCAGGGGGAGAGCGTTGCCAAAAAAACGTGCGGCCGCCCCGAAGTTCGGAGTCGGCGGTGAGCGGCTTTTGGCACCACGTGTTTTTCGCAGGGATGGGGATGCTCCGGATCTCGCAGCCGGGGATGCGGCGGCGCGTGCGCCCGCCAACGCCAGAGCTGCCTCCGGAGCGGCGGATGCTGTGCAAAAAGATGGAAAAAAAAAAAAAAAGGAATCATAGATAGAACCGGTGGCAGGTGCCGGGGCGGTGGGTTCGGCGCCGTGCCGGGTGCCGGGATGCGGTGAGAGGTTGCATCATGCTGGGAAGGGCTGGGCAGCGCCAGAGCAGAGTCCTCGCAGGTTGTTACGGTGGCCCCATAAACGAGACCCAGTCTTGGCCTTTGGCACCTCGTTAGCGTTGATGAGGTTTGTTTTTTCGGATTGCCCGACATGGACTCTTTCTCGCAGGTAATTAAGGGGGAAGCATGTGCGTGTCCCCAGCATTTTGGCCTTTGCTTTGAGGGGCTTTGCTGGCCCGGCTGGGAATGGGGATGGCAAAGTGGTGGCACAATGGCTCTGGGACACATGGTTGTGCTTCGGGTCTGCGTCCCAAAAAGCCCTTGCTGGGGTGTCCCTGATGCTGGCACACTGAGAGTGAGCTGTCTCCATGGCACTGGGGTCTCCAGTCCCCTGCCTGCATGTGCTGAAGTCCTCAGTCCCTGTCCCCATGGCACCGGGGCTCTTGGTCCTGGTTCTGCATGTGCTGCAGTCCCCAGTCCTTGTCCTCATGGGGTCCCCGGTGCCCTGTCTGCATGTGCTGGGGTGCCTGATCCCTGTCTCCATGCCGTTGGGATATTCAGACTCCTTCCTGCGTGTCCCAGTGTTCCCAGTCTCCATTTCCACAGTATCGGGGTCTGTTGTCCTTTGCCTGTGTGTGCTGGGATCCCTGGTCCCCATCCATGTGACATTGGCGTGCTCAGTCCCCTTCCTGCATGTGCCAGGGTCCCCTGCCCCTGTGACAGTGTGTGTCCCTGTCCCCATAGCATTGGGGTTCCCTGTGGGAGTTTCCCAGTCCCTATCCCCGCTGCATCAGGATCCTTGGTGCCCTGCTTGTGTGCTCCAGTGTCCCCATGCCTATGGCAGTGGTGTCCCTTGTCCCCCACCTGTGCACGCTTGGGTCCCTGCTCCCTGTTTCTGCAGCATTGGCATTCCTAATCCCTTCTTTGCATATGCAGGGTCCCTTGTCCCATTCCAATGCCATCAGGGTCCCCAGTCTTCTACCTGCATGTGCAAGGGTCCCTTGTCGCTGTTCTCATGCCAGTGGGGTCCCCAGTCCCCTGCCTGCATGTGCAGAGTCCCTTGTCCCCATTCCAATGCCATCAGGGTCCCAAGTCCTCTACCTGCACGCACAAGACTTCCTTTTCCCCATTCCCATGCCATTGGTGTACCCAGTCCCTTCCCTGAGTGGACAGGGCTCCCTTGTCTCCATTCCCTTTCCTCTGGGCTCCCAGTGTTCTTCCTGCCTGTGCTGGGCTCCCTTGTTCCTGTGACATTGGGGTCCTCGGTCCCAGCGTGTGCCAGCTTTCCCTGTCCCTGTTCATGTGGCACTGGGGTCCCCATTCCCTGCCCCTGCCAAGTCCCGTGCTCCACGTGTGCTCAGGGGGGTCCTCTCAAGGGGATGTCATGAAGGAGTCGGCGCCAAAACCCACCGTCCCCTCGCTGTCCCCACTGTGAACAGGGATGAGAGAGATGCCCCCAGATCCCTCCTGGGAACACCCCCGTGCTCCCTCCTCTGCCAGCGCTTTAATCTCGGTGCTTTGAGCTCTGTGTAAAAGGGTGCCAGACCATTTCTGAGGATGAAAGAGCTTTTTTTATTTATCCCCCACTCCCCGGGCCGGCATCCAAGGGGAGATGAAATGAAACGGGAAGAGGCTGGAGGTGAAACAGCTGTGATCGGCTTCGTCCCCGTTCCACATCTGCCCGCCACACCACTGCCAGCCCCACAAACCCGGCTCAGCCCCAGTTTTCTCCTGTGTCCCGGGGCCACAGTCCCCTTTTCCTGGGCAGCAGGATGGCCTGGGATTTGCAGGCAGGGCTGTCGGAGGGAGTGATGTCGCGGGGACAATGCAGCGTGTTTGTTTGCTACAGCTAAAATGGCAGTTCTTAAGGGGGAAAAAAGAGAGCGAGAGTGAAGTGCTTCTGCACATCCAGTCGCCGCATCTTTTGATTAAATGAGATTTTGCTGTCGAAGGGGGGAGCTGGGGACCACAAGCTCCTGAGCCTGCAGTTCCCATCGCAGCCAAATGAGGGGGAAAAAAAAAATCCGAACCACCCCGAGCCCTGAAAATGCTGTTAAAAAAAAAAAAAGGATTGGAGCAAGTTGTAAATGTTGCAGCTGTCAGCACGGAGGCCGGGAATGCTGTGGGGTGGCCGGAGGGTTTGTCACTGCAGGGCTGGTGGCACAGCCCTGCTCACCATGGCTCTGCTTCGCAGCCTGCCTGAAAGGATGGAGAAGCATCCCAGAGCTGCAGCCCACGGTGCTGGGATGGAGCAGGGAGTGGGGAGCAGGATTAGGAGTGACAGAGTGAGGGGTTCCAAAGACCCTGAGCCTCTGAGGAACCCAGTAGTGTCACAATTAAAGCCTCTGCACTTAAGGCTATTGCACTGAAGCCACTGCAGTTAAAGCTCAGGTGCCTAAATCCGCACCAATTAATGCTGTTGCAATTAAAGCCCTGGCACTTAATTAACGCCGTGGCTGCACCAGCCCTTGTGGCAGTGCCAGCTTCTCGCAGCCATGCCAGGCACCTCCATGAGCCTCCCTGGTTGGGATGGTTGCTGTTGGAGCACACTGGGAATGGGCTGCTGGCCCACTGGGGCACACTGGGAGTGCACTGGGGCGCACTGGGAGCACGCTGGGGCACACTGGGGCACACTGGGAGTGCCCTGGGAGCACATCGCCTGTCCTCTGGATCACACTGGAAGCACATTGGGAGCACACTGGGAACACACTGGATTGCGCTGGGGGTGCACTGGGAGCGTCCTTCCTGTCCTCTGGAGCACATTGGGAGCATGGTGCCTGCCCTCTGGATCACACTGGGATCACACTGGGATCGTGCTGCCTGTCCTCTGGAACACACTGGGAGCACGCTGGGAGCATCCTGCTTGTCCTCTGGATCACACTGGGAGCACATTGGATCACACTGGGAGCACATTGGATCACACTGGGAACACATTGGATCACACTGGGAGCACACTGGGAACACACCGCCTGCCCTCTGGATCACACTGGGAGCATCCTGCCTGTCCTCTATCACACTGGTAGCACACTGGATCGCACTGGGAGCACACTGGGATTGTGCTGGGATCGCACTGGAATCACCCTGGGATCACACTGAGATCGCACTGGGATCGCACTGCCTCCCCCGAATCACACTGGGATCACACTGGGAGCACGCTGCCTCCCCTGCGGATCAGGCGCCGGCTGGAGCACGGAGCCCGGAGCACGCTGCCTGCCCGCACATGGCTTTTTTTAGGTTTACAAACATGAGGGCCCCGAGCACGCGGCGCTTGCCCCCCTTCTTCCCCGTGAGTCATCAGCCCCGTCACCGGCACCGGGGCCGGGGAAGCCGGAGGCGGCGTCGGCGCTTTCCCCTGTGGTGCTGCTGACCCCAGCGAGGGGGGAAAAAAAGGCAAAACCAGACTTTGTTTTTCTGTTCTTTCACCGTTCCCGTTTCCACTTTTGGCGATCAGGATGGGGAGGGTGCGGGTGGCGACGGTGGCGATCGCGGCTCGTGGGTGGTCTGTGGTGAGGTGGTTTTGGAGAGGACCACGGCGCTGCTTGGAGAGTGGGAAGAGTTGAAACGTCACTGGCTTCCCCGGCTTTCCTCACCCTTCGTTGGTTTTGTTTTTGTAGTGTTGGATTTAAGGCGATGCCAGTCGGTGTGGTTTTGGGGATGGATGAGAAAAAGCTAGTGAGACCCCAAAATGTTGGCAGAGGTGCTGGCAAAAGACTCCTGGGGGCTCGGCAGTGCCGGTGAGCGTGGAGATGCCAAACCCCCGCGCTGAGCTCATCAGCTGAGGTGGCCCTGGTGACTCAGCAGTGCCGGTGCTGACTCAGCGGCCCCGGCCCCCGGGGAGGCAGTAGGATAGCGGACGAGCTTGAAATTTTTGGGTAGAAAAAGGGACTTTTTTGTACAGCGCGCTGCAATTTGCTGATGCCGAGCCAGCATCCATGCTGCCAGCACATTTTCCTCGCCGTGCACCTTCCTCCAGCTTTGGGAGAGGGATTTCATCCAAAGGGGTCGCGTCTCCCACCTGCCACGGGATGCTTTTCCCCGCGGGAAACGGGTCATTGCGGCGAAACTAACTCCGGGTTTGGCAGGGGCGGCGTTTTCCCTGCTCCCAAATGGGGCAGGGCCCGGCTCCCACTCATCTCCCGGCTCCTGCCCGCCGGCCGTCGCGCCGCCGACTTGCCCGTGCTTGCCAGGTGGGAGGTGGCAGCACACACGGTTCTTCTCCTCCTCCTCCTCTGCCGAAGGTTGGGCTGTGCGGCGGCGTGAGGAGCCCCACGTCCCGGGGAGGGGGGGCACGGCAGCATCCCCCAGGTATGAGGGGATGGGGATGAGCTGGAGGGGAGCCCAGCACCCATGGGTGCTGGCTGGCACATCCCTGACTTGCACCTGGGGACGAGGAGGGTGCAGGGACTCCTCCTCTGTTCAAAGCGGGGGGCCAAAGCCTTAAAAACTGGGGTGCAGTTTGGTCAGTGCATGGCTGTGGAAAACCTCTCCTCCTTGCTCCTCAAAATCTGGCTTTCCTCCCCCCGGTTTGCAGTGCACGGGGGGCTGTGGGGGCTGGAGTGGTGGGAGGGGATGGAGCCTGGTCCTGTGGGCAATGCTGGCAGTTCGGCTGGGAAATTGGGCTGGAGTGGGATGGGAAATGCAGCTGGGCCGGGTGAGGAGAGGCCTTTCCCATATGGCCCATGTGCTTCCATTTCCTTCCCATGTGGGTCCTCTTCCTTCCCCACCACTATCCCCTTCCTGCCTGTCCCCTTTCCATTCTTCCCCTTGTTTCCCTTTCTCCCCAGCCCCATGTTCCTTTTCTATCCCCGTTTCCCCTCCTTGCCCACCCCCTTTCTTTCATTCCTTCTTCCTTTTTCACCTTTCTCTCCATTTCTCTTCCTTCTCTTCTTCTCCTTCCCTATCCTCTTTTCCCCCGTCCCCTTCTTTCCCTTCTCCTTCACCTTGCCTTTCTCCTTCTCCTTTCCCTTCATCTCCTTCCGCTTATCTCCTTCCTCTTTGCCTTAATCTCCTTCCCCTTATTCTTCTTCCACTTCCCTCTTCTCCTTCCTCTTTCCCTTCTTCTGCCCCCTCCCCTTCCTCTTCCCCTTCTTCCCCTCCTTCCTCTTCCCTTTCTCCCCTTCATCTTGCCCTTCCTCTCCATCCCGCCTTTCCCTTCCCGGACGGAGCTGCACGGTGATTCCGCCTTGCCAAGCCAGCCCCGGTGCCAATCTGGGAGCCGGCACGAGGGGAGCCAGCTGCGTTGAAACAAAAATAGTCCCGTGGGGGGTTTTTTGTTTTTTTCCCTCCTTCTTTTCCCTTTCAAGAGCTCAGCCCTTTCCCTGACGGGGCTCCGTGCCGTGCCAAGCCTTTCCCGGTGCCCGCGCCAACTGGCGGCTCCCGGCTGGGCTCCGCGCCGCGCTGGGCAGGAGCAGCGTGGGGGGAACACACGAACACACACCGGGGCTTGGCCGCAGCATCAGCTTCCCAAAAACTGCTCCAGCGGGAGGGAGCCTCGCTGGGAGTGGCTGCTGAGGCAGCGCTCGCCTGTCCGCGGCGCTGAGCGTCCCCGAGTGTCTCTGCTCCGTGTTCCTGCTCTGTGTCCCTGCTCTGAGTGTCCCTGCCCCGAGTGTCCCTGTTCCGTGTCCCTGCTCCATGTCCCTGCTGTGTCCCTGCTGTGTCCCTGCCCCGTGTCCCTGCTCTGTGTCCCTGCCCCAAGTATGCCTGCTCCATGTCCCTGCTCCAAGTGTCCCTGCTCTGAGTGTCTCTGCTCCAGTTGTCCCTGCCCCAAGTGTTCTGACCCCAAGCATCTTCATTCCAAGCATTCCCCTTCCAAACATTCCAACCCCAAGCCTTCACCGAGCATTCCTGTTTCAGACATCCCCTTGCTGAGCATTCCTGATCCCAAGAATCCTTGCCCTGAACACCCCAACCCCAAGCATCTGCACTCTTGAGTATTCCCACCCTAGGCATCCATTCTCCAACCATCCTGACCCTGAACATCCCCACCTCAAGCATCCCTTCCGAAAGGGAAAATACTTTTTGTGGTTGGACGTGGGAAAATTTTTTTTTTCCACCTTGAAGAACATCCTCCATCTCCCTCAGAAGCTGCCAGTACTGGTGGGATGCTGATGCAGGAGCTGGGAGTGGAACTATATCACATTCAACCAGCTCATCATACCCCAAAGGAGGAGGAAAAGGGGGTGGAATTGTTGCTCCAGCACCGTCCAGAGAGGAGTCGTGGCTGTGGGGGTCCCCAAAAGAGCTCCTGGGACTGGAGTAAAGCAGAGCCGGGCTTCCCGCAGCGTAAATCAGCTCAGCTCCCTCGGCATTGCCGTTATTCCGGCTTTTCTTCAGGCTAAATGAGGACAGGAGTGAGCAGCTCAGCCCCAGCGCTGGGGTCAGTCGAGGCCATGGAAACAGCTTGGAAAACACGGCGGGAGAGGCGGCTGTGGCCGCCTGCGGCGGCGGGAGGCAGCAGGACCGCGAGCCGGCACCGTGGGTACCCTGGCCAGGGGGAGCCGGGGGAAACTGGGGGCTGTCACCGCTCTGACTCGGCACCTTGGCCTTCCCAGATTTCCTTGGATTTCCCTTTTCAGGGAGAGTCGAGTTGGATTTAGGTCATCTGCTCTTCTGCTGGCAGCTGGGGGCTGTGGCTGGCTGAGGACCGGGAAGGGCTTTCCCATCTCTTGGGGTCTGGCGGTGCAGAACGGTGCTCCCCAGAAGCATCAGTGCTGTGATTCCAGCAGCACTCCCGTCCCTGGAACAGCCCTTTGGTGACACCAGCTCAGCGGGATGTTTTTATAGGGTCTCCAGCGCTCAGGGATGCTCAGGGCTTCCCCTGGCGGTGCCCCCAAGCCACCATCCCAATGGAGGATCCCCGGGGTTGTTGCCAGAGGAGGAAAACCACAATGCGAGTGCCGGGGCTGGCCGGGCTCCACCGCAGCGGGGCCGGCAGCCAAGCTCCCTCTTGGCTGGCCTGTGCCGCTGGCTGGCAGCAGCTCCCGCTGACCTCCGCGCCTCCCGGCCGTGCCCTCGCCGCAGCCCCGGCACACGATGCCCCCACGGCCACCCCGGTAAGGCTGGGAAGGGCTCAGCATTCCCACCGAGCTTCCTCCATGCTCCTCTGCCCCCAGATTCTCCACTTTTATTCAAATTGTGTGGGTTTTGCAGTGGGATGATGTCAAGTGTCCACTCCGTATGTGCCGAGTTGCTCCATTCTCTGCAACTCCTGACCTGTTTGGAAACGGGTTTAACAAGCTCCCAAAATATTTATTTTGGGGAATCTTTGGGACCCTGGTGTGGGGGACCAGGTGTTTTGGGAGGATGAGGGATTTAAAATCCATTTCCCTGCTGGCTTTGGGTGGGTTTTGTTTGTTTGTTGTACCAACAAAGGGTTGAAAGGAATAACTTGAAAAAGTGAAAAAGGGGAAAAATAAAGGGGGAAAAGCAGGTTTGGGACTCAGACTGTAAGGAGAATGGATGGATGGATGGATGGATGGATGGATGGATGGATGGATGGATGGATGGATGGACAGGGTGTCTGTCTGTCTGTCCCACCGGGGACCCCAGCTTGTCCCTGGTTTTTGGGTCTATTTGAGGCTGCTTTGGGATTTGGATTTATAGGACTGTGGAATATCCAGGTTCCTGGCAATGTAGGGGATGTTGTATGTATAGGTCACTGTATATATAGGGTTGTTGGGTATATAGGGCTCAGGAATTTAGGGTTGCTGGTTGTATAGGGTTGGTGGGTATATGGGATTGTGGAGTATCTTTGTGGCTGGATATATTGGGTTCCTGGGTTGCTGGATGTATAAGATTGCTGATTTTATAGGGCTGATGGATATACAGGGATGCTGGATGGATAAGGTTGCTGGATGTGTAGACTTGCTGGATATATGGACTGCTGGCCATATAGGATTGTTGGATGTGTTGGTCCCATGCTTGGGTATACAGGACTTGGATATTTAGGATTGCTGAGTGTTTAGGGTTGCTGTATATATGGGATTGTGGAATATTTAAGGCGCTGCGTGTCTGAGCTGCTGGATGTGCAGGTTGGTGGAGGTGTAAGGTGATTATATGGGGCTGCTGGATGTTTAAGTTTGCTGGACATACAGGTTCTTGGTTGTATAGGTTATATAGGGTGAGGGAATATATAGGATTGATGGATATATGGGTCACTGGATCTATAGGGGAGCAGGACCTATAGGGCACTGGGATCTGTAGGGCAATAAGATCTATGGGGAGTGGGACGTAGGACAGTAGGATCTGTAGGGCAGTGGATCTGTAGGGCAGTGGATCTGTAGGGCAGTGGATCTCGAGGGCAGTGGATCTCTAGGGCAGAGGATCTCGAGGGCAGAGGATCTCGAGGGCAGTGGATCTCTAGGGCAGTGGATCTCGAGGGAAGAGGATCTCGAGGGCAGAGGAGCTCGANTGGATCTCGAGGGCAGTGGATCTCTAGGGCAGTGGATCTCGAAGGCAGAGGATCTCGAGGGCAGTGGATCTCGAGGGCAGAGGATCTCGAGGGCAGAGGATCTCGAGGGCAGTGGATCTCGAGGGCAGTGGATCTCTAGGGCAGTGGATCTCGAGGGCAGCTCTCTCCAGAGCTGTGGCCGCCTCTCCCCTCCGGGTCCCCCTCGTGCTCCCCGTGGGGGTCGAGGCGGCTCTCGGGGTCCGGCCAAGGCCGGTGGGCGGCGGAGCCGGCGTGGGGCCTCCACTGTCCGTCCGTCCGTCCGTCCATCCATCCATCCATCTGTCTGTCTATCCATCCATCCATCCGTCCGTCCGTCCGTCCGTCCGTCCGCCGGCCGGTACGTGCGCGCGGCGCCGGCACTAATGGCTCCTGCAGCTGCTTTGGCAGGGGGCGGGGAGGGCCGGGGCTCCCGGGGCTCCCGCTCGGTCTCTCCTGGCCCGGACGGTGCCGCCGTCGCCCGCGGCTTCTCCTCCCTGCCGTGCACACGTAAGTGCCGTCCCCGAATCCGGCACCGCGCCCCCGCCGCGCTCCCCAGCGCTCGCTGCCTTACAAACGGCTCCGGACTATTCCCAGGGAGCGCAGCCCAGGCTGGAAACGCTCCAAGCCTGTGTGGTTTTGTTGGTGTTGTTTTTTTTTCCTTCCCTTTGCTTCCGTCTGTTTAAGGCATTTAAACTGGAAGGTGGGAGGCAAATTAAAAAAAAAAAAGTAGGAAAAACGGATTTAAAAAAAAAAAGTTTTTGTCCTTATGGGGATTTTCTCCCCTTTTATAGTGGAGGATGCAGAAGGGAATGTGCAGGAGCAGCTAAATTAACCTGAACCATATCGCTTGGTTTTCTCTTTATTTCAATTTATTTCCTCCCCTCCCCCCCTACCTCCTCTCCCCAGCTTTTATTCTTTCCTGGGGTGAATGGAAGGAGGTCCAGGAGATTTGGGCAGCCAGCACTTTTTCCGAGGAAAATAGGCTAAGGGCGGAAGAACTGGGGTTCACGGCAGAGAGGGGGGGATTGCTGCGGATGCAGCCAGAGTCGATTTTTAGGGGAGAAGCTGCGAGGTCTTTCCATCTCCCAGCCAACAGGGCCAGCAACAAAAGGAGGTGGATGGGAGAGCCAGGAAAAAAAAATTGTTTTATATATATGTGTGCGTGTGTGTGTGTGTGTGTGTGTGTGTGAGGGAGAGAGGGAGAGAGAGAGAAGTTTTTTTCCTCCACTGATTTTGGGAAGGTTGTGGCTTTCGGGTTAACCCTTTAGGAGCAGCGGGGGATGTTTGCTCCTTCTTTTAGTTCACACGATGGACTGACTGTTTTCCTACATTCCCAACCCGTCTCCGTAACCCTGTTTATGGGATGGGGCAGCCCAAGGTGCCTCCCTGGCCCTCTGGCTGATTTTTGGGGCTTCCCCTGCCCTTTCCCAGCAGGTTCCTCCCTGGGGAAACCCTTGGAGCCTCTCCCCACCCGGAGCAAAACAGGTTTGCCATCATTTCCCTGGGCTGGCATCACCGCTGCGACACTTAGGGGGCACCAGCGTGTCCCCTCGAACCCTTGGAGGGGTCAGAGCGTTTCTCTCCCCGGCACTTGGGAAAATCCCCTTTGGCTGGACATGAGGAGGAGGAGAAAGATGACGGCGTAGGAAGGACGGGCGAGGCCGGGTTTGCAAAGGAGAGCGGAGGCGTGCTGTCCCCACCCTGCCCGGCCTGCGGGGCAAGCGTTTTCTCCCCAGACCTGCCGGACGGGTCCCATCGCTTGCGGCTCCGCGGATGCCCCGGAGGCACCGGAGCCCCTCTAAAAACCCACGGCAGCACCGGGGTGATGCCGGAGCGATCGCACTGTGCTCCCCTGGGGGTTTCCACCGCTCGGGAAAAGGGTTTTTTTTTTGGAAGAGTGGTGCTGGGAGTGGTTCTTCCGTGGTTTCGCCGGAGTCAGCAGCCGCCTTATCTCTCCAGCGTGGCTCCGCTCACGCTCTCAGCGAGGAGAGTGAGGGACTCCGTGGTGCCTGAAGGGTTAAAACAGCCACACACAGGCACTTGAACACCGGCTTCACTCGGAGCCGTAACTTTGTATTTCGGGTCTCCCCACGAATCTGAGCTGCGGATCCTTCCCACGAGCCGCCGTCCAGAGGCAGGAAACTCTGCCCACAGCCTCTGCTTGCTTTGGCACGATTTTTCCAGTGAACTTTGCTGTATTTTTAGCATGCCGGAAGCTCCCCCTGGTTATCGGCAAACGGCCCGAAATCCTCAGTGCCGAGGTGGGACAGCACCTCAGAGAACATCAAGACCCACTCCATCCCTGGCAGAACTCCTTGGAGGGTCTTAATCGGGGTGTCCAGCCCAGAGCTGGGGTGTTTGGATCCCTGGGTGCCACCGCCTGGCGCTGGCGTGGCCGGGTGGCTTTGGTGTGTCCCTGGCACGCCACCGGTGCTTCCAGACCCGTGTTGATACAGCACCGGGTTATTTGAGGTGAAAGCAGCCCCTGGCACCGGCGTAGCCAACTCGGCGGCTTCCTGCCGTTCCGCGGCCCCCCGGCTGCTCCCGGCCAGGATGTTGGCTCATGGCACAGCTCCAAAAACCCCCTCCTCTCCTCATTGTGCTGCTTCCTTCACTGGGGGCAAACGATGTCACCGCAGCCAGGGACACCCTCCCTGTCCCACCCCGTGCGTGTCGCGCTCGGTGGGTGATGGAAATCCCGTGAGCAATTTCGAAAGCGAGTGGCGGGGAGAGGACGTGGGTGGCCCGGAGCCGCCTTCCGAGTCGAGCTGCTCCTCTGTCAGCCGGGCAGAACCCGCGTGGCTTTGCCGGCGGCAATCGCTTTCTCGCGTGGCTCATCTGCGTCTTCATCCCTCTCCCCCAGTCAGAAAATGAGACGGGGAAAGGGGAACTAAAGGAAATGGAGGGAAAAAAATAGGGTTGGGGGCACTGGCACGTGGGGATGCTCATATCTCTTCTCTCCCCCTCCTCACAGAGAGGTTCGGCGGGCGACGTGGTTGATGGACCCAGCAGAAGCCAAATGGAAGAAGGGCCAATTAATTATGTGGAAGAAAGGCGGCTGAACGAGGGCAGCGGGCTGAGCCTGGTGAATGGGGGCCGGCCGGAGGCGGGGGGTACCGTGCTGATGGAGCCCAGCGGGTGGTCGCCGGGCCAGCCGCCCACTGCTGGCAAAGCCCACTTGGAAGACGTCCGGAACCTGGTGGCCTTTTCAGCGGTGGCCGAAGCCGTTTCCTCCTACCGGCTCCCGCCGCCGGGGTCGCCGTCGCTGCTGTACGAGAAGTTTGACTCGGAGATGAGCCGGGGCGGGCTGGGCACGGCAGACGGGGTGCCACGGGGAGAGGACCTGCACGCCCTCAAGGCCGCCCTGGCTTTGGCCAAGCACGGTGTGAAGCCCCCCAACTGCAACTGCGACGGCCCCGAGTGCCCCGACTACCTGGAATGGCTGGAGCAGAAGATCAAGACAGCTCTCGGGGAAGAACTGGACGGCCTCCCCTTTTCCCAGAGCGCGCTGACCATCGCCAAGGAGAAGAACATCAGCCTGCAGACCGCCATAGCCATCGAAGCCCTCACGCAGCTCTCGGCCGCTCTGCCCCAGCCCGCGGGCAATGGGCAGCCCCCGCCGCCGCCGCCACCCGCCGCCGTCCCCTTCGGCCCCGGCCCCCTCGGCCCGCCGGGGGCCGCGTGGCAGCGAGGGGATGAGCCCCGGTACCCTCCGGAGCCGGGAGCAGCACCTGAGCCATTTTTCGGCGCGGCGCCTCCGCGGGGCAACTTCACAGCCACTTGGGGGCTGGAGGCCGAGGGGGCAGCAGGGGCTGGAGACCCCATGGCAGAGCTGGAGCAGCTGCTGGGTAGTGCTGACGACTACATCAAGGCGGCTTTCAAGAGACCCGAAGCAACAGCCGGCAAAGTGGCAGCCCCCAAAACAGAACCCCCCGAACGAGCACCCAGCAAAGAAGCACCGGGCGGCCCCCGCTTGCCGCCGGGACCGCCGGAGCCCGACCTGCACAAGAAGACGCAGCTGGTCCTGCAGCAGCATCTCCACCACAAGCGCAGCCTCTTCCTCGAGCAAAACCTGGCGGCGACGGCAGCACCCCCAGACCGACCGAGCAGCTGGTGGGCTCCCAGCGCCCCGGCCGCGCCCCCCAAGCCCTTCGAAAAGCAGCCCAAAGAGAAGAAGAAGAAAACGCCGCCCGAAAAGCCCCCGCTGGCCAAACCTCTCCGCAAGCAAGTGCAGATCAAGAAGGCGAAGCAGAAGGACTCGCAGCCGCTCTTCCCTCCCCTCTGGCAGATCAGCCTGGAGGGGTTTCGGGCGCCCGCCGAACCCCCCGCTGAACCCCCCGCTGAAGAGATGCAAACGGAGCTGCCGCCGCCGGCCTTCCCGCACCAGCCTCTTGCACTACCCCTGCCCGCCGCATGCCCCCCGCCACCAAACCCCCTGGACGGTGTCCCCCCGGCTTCCGACTCTCAGGAAAGGGGTGCCCCCAGCGGGGGCCCCCAAATTCACTCGGCGCCGGCGGGCTCGACTGGCTCAGAGGAAGCGCCGGCTGCCCCCCCGCCGGCCACCTCAGCTCCCATCATGGTGGATGACAAGTTGGAAGAGCTCATCCGACAATTTGAAGCCGAGTTTGGGGAGAATTTCAACTTGCCGCCTCCTGAGACGCCTGCTCCGCTCGCCCCTGGGGCTGCTGAGCTGCTGGGGGGGCCAGCACCAGCCCCGCAAGGGTCCTCCCCCGTCACCACCGCTGCCACCACCACGGCTCCGAGCAGCGCTCCCCAAGCCGGACCCAAAAGTGTCTCTCCAGGGAAGGGGCTACTGTCAGAGCCACCCTTCACTGCCCGCTCCCCCAAACAGATTAAAATCGAGTCTTCTGGTGCTATCACCGTGGTGTCCACCACGTGTTTTTACTCTGAGGAAAGCCAAAACCCGGACACAGACGATGTCGACAGAACACCCACCAAGGACGAGGTGCCGCTGACGCCGACCCTGAGCGGCTTTTTGGAGTCTCCGCTGAAATACCTGGACACGCCGACCAAAAGCCTCCTGGACACCCCAGCCAAGAGGGCACAGGCAGAATTCCCCACCTGTGACTGCGTTGGTGAGTGAGCAGCTGTGCTGGGGGTGGTGAGGAGGGAGGCAGAGTGAGGATTGAGGGCTTTGCAGGATGGGATTGGCCTGGGTGGATGCTGGAGCAAAGCCGTGGTGCCAGCAAAGCCCCAGGTTCTGGGGAGGTAAGGCACTCACGTGGTGAAACCCTGGTGCTGTGGAGCTCCCTTTTGCTTTCTCTTCTCCTCTCTTAGTTTTGCAGTTGGATGGAAATCCCAAGTGCCTGCCTCCGTCACCGTGGGGGTGGCACTGGTGTCACTGGCTGTGCCAAAGGGGGGGTTGGATGAGCAGCAAAACTGCTGGGTTTTCCTTCTATTTAACCTTAACCAGCTCAATCCCATGAATCCATGGTGGTCCCAGTGCCAAAACCCATGTAAACCTCCTCTCACCTGGTTATTCCTGGTATTTTCAGCCAAATTAGCTGGTTCAGGTTGCTTTGAGTAACTCAAACTTTGGCTTGATGCTTGTGCTTGTCACTGGAGAAATACTTGCTGCTGGGGTGCTGCCTTGTTTGCTGGCCAATCCTACTGGGATGCGTTGGAAAATCACCAAATTCTCAGATTTCTGGGGGGTTTTTGTGTGGTTTTTCAGGTGTGTGTTGGCATTTGTTAGACTTTGCCACAAGTGCTAGAGAATTCCTACCCAGTCCTTTCAGTCCACCTCCATCTGAGTGTGGGGAGCTGGATATTCCCTCCCTTATATTTAGACTGGACCTATGCACTCCCCTGGGAGCAGCAGGGTGAGGATTTGGGGCATCCAGCTGGAAAAATTACCCCCCTACTGCTGGAAGAGGAGGCCCTGGGCTAAGCACAAGCTGCACTTTATTAGTGGGGTTTATGATTATTAATTTATTTACTTGTAAATGGCAGCAGGAATGAACCCAAACTCCATAGAGAGGAGGGAAAGCTTTCCTGAAGCTACTCAAACCCAATCTGCCAGGAAAAGATCTGTTTAGGGGCAGGGAGAGGGGGGGGTCCCCCCCTTCCACTTCTCTGTTTTCTCAAGGAAAAGCTGTGGGAGAAAGAAATGCAGCAGGAGCTGGGCTTGGTGCTTTATTGGGCTCGGTGCTGTTGGAGGCTGTAATAAAATGAGCCTTTTCCACGTGTCCCGTATTGATCCCTGTCTGGACAGCTGCAGCCCAGCTGAGCCCGGCTTTCTCCTCAGCCTGGCTCCCAGCCAGCTGGACATGAGGGGAATGAAAATCAGGGCAGTGAAGAGCAGAGGGATGCAAAGACAGACCAGTCCTGGCCGTGGTGCTGCGCACATCCCAGCACACGGCGTTGGAGCACCCCCGTGTGTGTGCCAGAGGGATCCATCCCACCCCCTGGGGCTTTCAGGGCATCCATGGCTTCCCACTCCGGGTGCCCTGAAAGCCCCCAGGGGTTTGTTGTGTGAGGGGAGTGTTGTTTCAGGGCTGTATCCCAGTGTCCTTCTCCTGAAGCCCCAGGATCTTCTTCTGGCAGCCCCTGGATCCTCCTGCAGCTCCAGCATCTGTCTCCTGTAACTCCAAGATCCTCCTGTAGCTCCAGTGTCCTTATCCCATAGCTCAAATCCTTCTCCTGTAGCCCAAATCCTTCTCCCGTAGCCCATATCTTTCTGCTGTAGCCCAAATCTTTCTCCCGTAGCCCATATACTTTTCCTGTAGCCCAAATCCTTCTCTCATAGCCCAAATCCTTCTCCTGTAGCCGATATCTTTATTCTATAGCCCAAATCCTTCTCCTGTAGCCCAAATCCTTCTCCTGTAGCCCCCTCATCCTTCTGCCTCTCCGCCATGCAGCAGCTCTTTCCTCGCACGGGCTCAACCAGCTCAGGGCATCCCATGAGCATCCCCAAATCCTCTGGGAAAAGCCTGAAGCAGGCAGCAATAACTTCCTGCCCCCAAATCCTCCTGTGATGTCTTTGGCAGTGTCCAGNCCCTGGTGCTGTGGAGCTCCCTTTTGCTTTCTCTTCTCCTCTCTTAGTTTTGCAGTTGGATGGAAATCCCAAGTGCCTGCCTCCGTCACCGTGGGGGTGGCACTGGTGTCACTGGCTGTGCCAAAGGGGGGGTTGGATGAGCAGCAAAACTGCTGGGTTTTCCTTCTATTTAACCTTAACCAGCTCAATCCCATGAATCCATGGTGGTCCCAGTGCCAAAACCCATGTAAACCTCCTCTCACCTGGTTATTCCTGGTATTTTCAGCCAAATTAGCTGGTTCAGGTTGCTTTGAGTAACTCAAACTTTGGCTTGATGCTTGTGCTTGTCACTGGAGAAATACTTGCTGCTGGGGTGCTGCCTTGTTTGCTGGCCAATCCTACTGGGATGCGTTGGAAAATCACCAAATTCTCAGATTTCTGGGGGGTTTTTGTGTGGTTTTTCAGGTGTGTGTTGGCATTTGTTAGACTTTGCCACAAGTGCTAGAGAATTCCTACCCAGTCCTTTCAGTCCACCTCCATCTGAGTGTGGGGAGCTGGATATTCCCTCCCTTATATTTAGACTGGACCTATGCACTCCCCTGGGAGCAGCAGGGTGAGGATTTGGGGCATCCAGCTGGAAAAATTACCCCCCTACTGCTGGAAGAGGAGGCCCTGGGCTAAGCACAAGCTGCACTTTATTAGTGGGGTTTATGATTATTAATTTATTTACTTGTAAATGGCAGCAGGAATGAACCCAAACTCCATAGAGAGGAGGGAAAGCTTTCCTGAAGCTACTCAAACCCAATCTGCCAGGAAAAGATCTGTTTAGGGGCAGGGAGAGGGGGGGGTCCCCCCCTTCCACTTCTCTGTTTTCTCAAGGAAAAGCTGTGGGAGAAAGAAATGCAGCAGGAGCTGGGCTTGGTGCTTTATTGGGCTCGGTGCTGTTGGAGGCTGTAATAAAATGAGCCTTTTCCACGTGTCCCGTATTGATCCCTGTCTGGACAGCTGCAGCCCAGCTGAGCCCGGCTTTCTCCTCAGCCTGGCTCCCAGCCAGCTGGACATGAGGGGAATGAAAATCAGGGCAGTGAAGAGCAGAGGGATGCAAAGACAGACCAGTCCTGGCCGTGGTGCTGCGCACATCCCAGCACACGGCGTTGGAGCACCCCCGTGTGTGTGCCAGAGGGATCCATCCCACCCCCTGGGGCTTTCAGGGCATCCATGGCTTCCCACTCCGGGTGCCCTGAAAGCCCCCAGGGGTTTGTTGTGTGAGGGGAGTGTTGTTTCAGGGCTGTATCCCAGTGTCCTTCTCCTGAAGCCCCAGGATCTTCTTCTGGCAGCCCCTGGATCCTCCTGCAGCTCCAGCATCTGTCTCCTGTAACTCCAAGATCCTCCTGTAGCTCCAGTGTCCTTATCCCATAGCTCAAATCCTTCTCCTGTAGCCCAAATCCTTCTCCCGTAGCCCATATCTTTCTGCTGTAGCCCATATCTTTCTGCTGTAGCCCAAATCTTTCTCCCGTAGCCCATATACTTTTCCTGTAGCCCAAATCCTTCTCTCATAGCCCAAATCCTTCTCCTGTAGCCGATATCTTTATTCTATAGCCCAAATCCTTCTCCTGTAGCCCAAATCCTTCTCCTGTAGCCCCCTCATCCTTCTGCCTCTCCGCCATGCAGCAGCTCTTTCCTCGCACGGGCTCAACCAGCTCAGGGCATCCCATGAGCATCCCCAAATCCTCTGGGAAAAGCCTGAAGCAGGCAGCAATAACTTCCTGCCCCCAAATCCTCCTGTGATGTCTTTGGCAGTGTCCAGCTGGGCTGGTGGCTGGGAGAGGTTCTGGACAGGAGCCCTGGGTGGGAGCTGGTGGAGAGCAGGGGATCCAGGATGAAGTTTGGAATCTGAATTTCCCACTCATCAGAGCTCCAGTGGCCAGAGCAGGTTCCCATGGTCCCTGCCAGGGTGCTTGGAAGGGCTGTGGCTGCTCAGGGGTGTTTTTGAGTCCCTAGAAGGGGTGGGTGTTTATGGGTGAGGGTCCATTCCCCAGCAGCATTTCAGTGCTGGCAGAATCTTCCAGAGCAGGGTATGAGGAGTTGCTGTTTAACAAACCCTTGGTTGTTGATCCAGAACTGCTCAGTTTGAGGGAATTGGGGTGTTTCGAATCCTTTGGGGCAGCTGGCAAAGGTGCAAACACCAAAATCTCTGTCCCTGACTCCCATCTCTGCAGAGCAAATCGTGGAGAAGGATGAGGGGCCGTACTACACCCACCTGGGCTCGGGGCCCACCGTGGCCTCCATCCGGGAGCTCATGGAGGAGCGGTAAGAGCCCCTCACCACGGAGACAGCATGGGGGCTGGGAGTGTGGGAGGGGCTGGGGTCCTGTCAGGGCACTAGGGACTTGAGAGGGTGAGTGGAGTCCTGTCAGGGTGAGTGGGGGCTTGAGAGGGTGAGTGGGGTCCTTTCAGGTGAGTGGGGTCCTGTCAAGGTGAGAAGGGTTCTGTCAGGTGAATGGGGTCCTGTCAGGGCACTGGGGATTTGAGAGAGTGAGTGGGGTCCTGTCAGAGGAGTGGGGTCATATTGAGAGAGGGGGGCATGGAGAGTAAGTAGGGTCCTGTCAGGGAAGTGAGTGTTTGTGAAGATGAGTGGGTGTTTGTGAGGGTGAGTGGGGCCCATGAAGGCAAGTGGGGCTCTCATACATGTGGGGGCTGTGGGGCTGATGGCTGTGCCCTTGCAGGTACGGCGAGAAGGGCAAGGCCATCCGCATTGAGAAGGTCATCTACACGGGCAAGGAGGGCAAGAGTTCCCGGGGCTGCCCCATCGCCAAGTGGGTGAGTGCCTCTCATTCGCCTTGCAGCCTCCCTGAGCTTGTCCCTTCCATGCCTGGGGACCAGCAATTCCCCCGCTGGTATGGCCTCAGTGGGCAGGGGAGGGCTGCTCGATTTGTGGCTGGAAAGGAGGAAGTGAGGGAAACTCCTTGGGGCTTCCCAGCCTTGGCACCTGTGGAACAGCGTGGCCAGTGCCAGCCTCCCAGAGCCCCTGGGATGAATGCAGCCACAGGAACACACCCAGCTCTGCCCCCACACAACTCACATGGCACTGGGGAAGGCATCCAGGACACCCAGGACCCACCTGTGGGATCCTCTCCACCTGGGAGGTGTTTATTGGAGCAGTCTGACTTGGCTCCTCTGTTTCCCAGGTGATCCGCAGACACAACCAAGAGGAGAAGCTGCTGTGCCTGGTGCGACACCGGGCCGGCCACCACTGCCAGAACGCCGTCATCATCATCCTCATCCTGGCCTGGGAGGGCATCCCCCGCACGCTGGGGGACACGCTGTACCAGGAGCTCACCGACACCCTCACCAAGTATGGCAACCCCACCAGCCGCCGCTGCGGCCTCAACGACGAGTGAGTCCCACTGCCAGCACTGCACAGCCCAGGCTGGGGAATGGGGTGGGGGAATNTGGGATGTGGGAATGGGATGCAGGGTCCCTCCCGTTCCCAGAGCTGCCGGCACCGCGTGGCGCTGGCGGCTGATGCTCCTGCTCCGTGTCCCCCCCGCAGCCGGACCTGCGCCTGCCAAGGCAAGGACCCCAACACCTGTGGTGCTTCCTTCTCCTTTGGCTGCTCCTGGAGCATGTACTTCAACGGCTGCAAATACGCCCGCAGCAAAACTCCCCGCAAGTTCAGGCTGGTGGGAGACAATCCCAAAGAGGTGGGTGATGTGGGTGGAGCAGGGTGGTTTGGAGCTCCTTTCCTCTCAGGATTCTGAAAATAGGATTCCTTGTGGGGTTTTTTATGGACTAGAGAGATGAGGAAGAGAATGGGGCATCTGTAGAAATCCCAGGGAAGAGCCAGAGGGTCGAGCAAGTGAAAGCTCAACAGACAGTGAGGCTGGAGGTTGAATGGCCAAATCGTCACGAGGAATTTAAGCCACGTGCTTTGTGCTATGGTGGATGTGGTGGGAAGTGTTGGGTGTGGTGTCTGTGGGCTCTGAAACCCCTGGGTGACATCCTCCTCTATTCCCTACCACAGGAAGAGCTGCTCCGGAGAAGCTTTCAGGACTTGGCCACTGAGGTTGCTCCGCTTTACAAGAGGCTGGCGCCACAAGCCTACCAAAACCAGGTCCTGGTCATCCCATCCCTCGGCAATGGTGGCCACACAGCTGGAATGGGTGTTGGGGGATTTTGGGTAACCAGCTCCTCCTTCCACAGGTCACCAATGAGGATGTAGCCATCGACTGCCGGCTGGGCTTGAAGGAGGGGAGGCCGTTCTCGGGGGTGACAGCGTGCATGGACTTCTGTGCTCACGCTCACAAGGACCAGCATAACCTCTACAACGGCTGCACCGTGGTAAGCACGTGCCAGGCAGGGCTTTACGAGGTGCTCCCCCCTAATTTGAGATGCTCCTGTTTGAGGGGCTCCATCCCCACCTGTCCCATTCGTGTGACTCCAGGTCTTTGGTATGGGCACATCTCACATGAGCTGCTCAGGTCTAACCGGGACCAGCACTTACTTTTGTCCAACCCAAACCCCATGGGAGGTTTCTAAATAGTGTCTGGGGACCAGAGCAGGCTGGGGGGATGCCCAGCTGGTTGTGGCTTCACGTCAGTGTGGGGAAGAAGTGGGAGGTTTGGCTTGTCCAGCACAGGCCACATCCATCAGCATCCTACTGACAGCACCTGCTCTGGCCAGGTCTGCACGCTGACGAAGGAAGACAATCGTGTGGTGGGGAAAATTCCCGAAGATGAGCAGCTGCACGTCCTCCCCCTCTACAAGATGTCCAGCACGGATGAGTTTGGCAGTGAGGAGAACCAGAATGCCAAGGTGGGCAGCGGGGCCATCCAGGTGCTCACGTCCTTCCCCCGCGAGGTCCGCAAGCTGCCTGAGCCCGCCAAGTCCTGCCGGCAGCGGCAGCTGGAAGCCAGGAGAGCTGCTGCCGAGAAGAAGAAGCTGCAGAAAGAGAAGCTGATGACGCCAGAGAAGATCAAGCAGGAAGCGCTCGAGCTCCCCACGCTCCAGCCAAATGCAGGTAACGGGGGCAGAGGTGAGGTCCTGCCGCCCTGAGCCACCCAGAAAGCGCGTGAGGGGATGGGGTTGTGGTTGGGCATTTTCTTGGGCTGCTGTGTTGTGGTGCTGGATGGCATCTATGTGCCACCTGGGTTTTCATGAAGGTGTGAATTGATGCCGGTGCGCCAGGTGATGGCAAGTGATGCCAACCTCTGCTATTGGCTGGCAAACCCATCACTGTGGGATTTCTGAGTCTGGCCAACAGTTTTGGGGTCCTGGCTCCCCTCCAGCGGCTTCCTCGGCTGGCAGGTCACGGGGGCTGTGTGTGCTGTCCCACAGGTATGGCGTTGAAAGGCGGGATACCCCCGCAGCCGCTGAAACCTTCCATCAAGGTGGAACCCCAGAGCCATTACAACACCTTCAAGTATAACGGCAACGCGGTGGTGGAGAGCTACTCGGTGCTGGGCAGCTGCCGGCCCTCCGACCCGTACAGCATGAACAGTGTTTACTCTTACCATTCCTACTATGCACAGCCCAATCTGCCTTCCGTGAACGGGTTTCACTCCAAGTTCGCGCTTCCCTCCTTCGGGTATTACGGCTTTTCCAGCAACCACGTGTTCCCCTCACAGTTTCTCAATTACGGGGCGCCTGAGAGGAGCGGGAGCAGCTGGGTGAGCAACGGCTACGAGAAGAAGCCCGACGTCTCGGCACTGCAGGAGAACCTCAACCACCCCTACGGGAACACCAATTTCCCTGAGCCCATCCCGCACAGCGTGCGGAGCAAAAACCATCACCAGCGCACCTACGAACGAGCCAACCGCTATGCCAGCCAGCAGAAAGCAGCGGCGGCAACGGCCGGGGCGCACAGGACTAGCTCGGGCTCGGAGGAGGCACCGTCGTTTGCACAGAACTGTTTCAGCAGCCGGCCCATCAAGCAGGAGCCTCCGGACCCCCCACCCGCCATTGAGCCCCTTCCCAGCGCTGCGGCCATGCCCGGCACTGGTTTAACGCTGCCGGCTGTCCCTGCGCACAGCACAGCACCAGAGCAGCGGTGGAGCCCCTTCAAGGCACCCCGGGGCACAGCTTCCCCTGAGAGGACTAGCACGGCCGAGGACTCGTGGAGCACGCTGGCGCCAGGGTCAGGCGGGCGGGAGAAGCTGAGCGCCTTCGACGCAGCCGTACGCTTGCCACCACCAGAGAAGCAGTGGTCCAACGTCCTGGCGGGAGAGCCAGCGGCGGCAGCGCACGGCTCGGGCTTGCTGCCGAAACCTTGGAGCCCCTGCAAGCTGGGGGAGATGGCACTGGCTGGCACGGGCACCCCGAGCCTGCTGGGATCACTAGGGTTCAGCTCGGCTCTGCCACGGCTCCCCAGCTTCCCCGAGGAGCCATGGGGCTCCGTGAAGGTGGAGGAGCGGAGGACACCGGCACCCAGCCCGGGGCTGCCGGAGAAGCCGTGGGAGGCAGCGGTTGGTGAGAAGGGGGCGGCAGGGCCCCGCCGGGAGAAGCCATGGGACCCCTTTGGCCTGGAGGAGGATCTGCCGGAGAAGGCGGTGAAGGAGGAAGAGGAAGAGGAGTGGTCGGACAGTGAGCACAACTTCCTGGATGAGAACATCGGTGGCGTGGCCGTGGCGCCTGCCCACGGCTCCATCCTCATTGAGTGCGCCCGCCGCGAGCTCCATGCCACCACCCCGCTGAAGAAACCCAACCGCTGCCACCCCACCCGCATCTCCCTCGTCTTCTACCAACACAAGAACTTGAACCAGCCCAACCACGGCCTGGCGCTGTGGGAGGCCAAGATGAAGCAGCTGGCGGAGCGGGCTCGGGCCCGGCAGGAGGAGGCGGCGCGTCTGGGGCTGCCGCCGGACGCCAAAGCCTTTGCCAAGAAGCGCAAGTGGGGTGGCGCGTTGGCGACAGAGGCGCCCAGCAAGGAGAGGAGGGACTCAGTCCCCACACGGCAGGCGGTGGCCATCCCCACCAACTCCGCCATCACTGTGTCCTCCTACGCTTACACCAAGGTGACGGGCCCCTACAGCCGCTGGATCTGAGACGGAGGCAACCGCCATGGCCCCATCTTACCTCAATCCTCGGCAGCGCCGGAGCCCGGCGTTGCTTCGTGGTGCTTTCTCCTCAGACGTGGGGGAGAATAAAACAAAAGTTAATAGACAAAACCGAAGTGAAACACAACAACCACAAAAAAAAACCCCAAAAAACGCCTAACCCATAGGAAACGAACCCAACGCGTGCGCTTGGGAGCAGCGCAGCCGGCGCGGGCTCACGCCGTCGGAGAGCTGCACCTGGCAAGGAGTTGGCAAACCAAGCAAAACTTGGTTAAAAAACCCGAGAGGAACGATGCTGTTTGATGATTTTAGGTAATCTCATATTTATATTTCCATGTTTTTTAATCTAGCCTCGGATGAATTTCCTAGCCTCCTTTCACAAGGAGAGGTTTTTAATTCCACTTAAAATGGCCTATTTGTTGGATTTGATTTTATTTTATTTTTTACTCTGATGACAACGACAAAGCCGATCTTCAAAAGAGAAGCCAACATTGAAAAACCACCCTAATCATGAATCCAAGCCAACTTGAACACCAAACCAGTTTAAAGGCAAAAGATGACTCCCTCCAGCTCCGCCACGTGGGGGCTGGTGGGACCGTGTGCTTTACTGTCAGCCAGACACGCTGAACATCTGATTATTTTTATTCCAAGGACCTAAAAACACCACTTTTGCAGCTCGAGGAGTCCTTTCTGACAGCAACGGGAGCCAGTGTTGTCCCAGGACGGCGCGTCTCTGCTCGGCTCCTCGCTTCCGGCAGGATCAGTTCTGCCGCCACAGAGCAAGCCAGTGTCTCTCCTGGCACCGGAGACCTCAGGACACGTCCGGGCTGGGGAATGCTGCTGCCGTGGGGCCACACTTGGGCTCGGACTTGGGGCTCCTTTGCCCTCAGCCCCAGGGCAAGCGGCAGCGGTGGCGTCTCCATAGGAGCCGACGGGACAAAAACAGAAGAAGAAAAAAATGAAAAATACAAAAAACAGGAAAAAAACACAAACCAACCCCAAACTGTGAATAGCGAGTGTTGCTCTCTGTACATCACTGTTGCTAAAGTCTGGTGCTTTCTGTCTCCGGGGGACTTTCTCCGTGCAATCGGCTTTGGGAAGAGCGAATCCCAAGACTTGGCTGGCCAAACCCACGCCGGGTCCGCCTTCCCTGCCGGTGCCGGCGAGCCGCGGCCAGCACCGCCGGGGCTCGGTGCTCTTTCTCTCCCTGGGTGCCATCCCTCCTTCCTACAGATCACCGTTCTTCCCGCAAAAAAAAAAAAAAAACAAAAATGAAACGAAACCCCAACCCAACCAATAACCCAGCAACAACGACAACCGCGTGGTGCTTTTCAAACACTCTCAGCCGAGACTTCCCGCCCGGCACCGGAGCCGCGCCGGGATGGATGGAGGGCGGCCGAGCTGCCCCGCGGCTCGCCTGGAGCGTGGCGTGGCTGGAGCTGGGGCTGGCATCCCCGTGGTGGGGAGGGGTCGTTGCTTTTGCACTTTGAGGTGCCTTTTGGAGAGCCAGCGAGGCAGCGCCGACGCCGTCACCGTGCGGGATCACCTCGTGTTTACTGTCACCCTCCTTCCCTCGCGCACGGGCACGGATCAGCAGGATCTCGGTAAAACAGCCTGAACATTTACGTGGTCTGATTTTAAACCTGTAAATAGGGAAAGAAATTTTTTTAAAAGCACTTTCACCTAGATTTAAAAGAAAAAAATGAAAGCGAAACTTAAAAAGCAAACAACTCCCCTCTTGCCTCTCCCCCCACTCCCCCCAACTTGAAGCAGTATGTTTTAAACAAGATTATCGTGGGAGAACTGTAAATACTGGCAGAATATTTAACATGCTTTGTCCGTCCTTCATCATTAATGAATTTTTTTTTTGGTTCGTTTTTTTAACCGTAATCTGTAAAGTCGCGTATATTTGACAAGGAAACTCAACGAGCTATTCCCGCTTTTCTTAAAAATACCCAATAGCATATCAGGATTGTAAGAGTCGACGGCAAGTCAGATTTTAGGGATGCCTGAGGGCGATGCCGGGGCCCTGCCGTGTCACTGTGGTTCGGGACGCGGAGAGGGGACCCGGCTGATCCGGGGCCGGATTCGGGTGCCGGCCCCGCTGGCGTCGCCCGGGGTCTCAGGCTGGCGTGACGGGGGTGCCTTGGAGGAGGAGGAGGAGCGCTCAGAGAAGGCGATGGTCCGTGTAACCTGTCTAAGTCCTGCTTGCTCAGAGGTTTTTCGGTGCAGGGAGGGGTCGGTCCGGCGCGGCGTTGGCTCCGGCGGGTTCAGCCCGGGAGAGCGGGGAGCTGCCAGCGCCGCGGGTCGGGGAGCGAGAACTGCTGCAGTCTCACGTTTTTACACTACATAAACGTCTAACCTACCTCAACTCTCAGTCATTACAAATTCGCACGCTTCAGACTTCTACACAAACTCGAAATCTATGCACAGCTCTTTACCCCTTGCTGCTGAGAGGCTGTTTCCAAGCAAAATCTTTTCCCTTTACCCGTCCCGGTGGCCGCGCTCATCCCGCCCCGTGCCGAAGCCACGGGGGTCACGGAGCTCGGGGGGAGGGATGTTTTTAATGAGTGGGATGTGGGGACCTGATTTTGCAGCAGGTCGTGGCCACAATGGTGCTAGAACAACACCCGCGGTAGAAACCCCAGGGAGGGCTCGGCACGGGGAGCCCCGACCGGCTCCTTCGTCCCGCTTTGGTTTTTCTGGCCGCAATGCTTCGCCTCGGGCAGGAAACGGGGGATGCAATTTGGGTCCCCCCCCATCTCGATGCTCTCGGGATGAGGCATGGGAAGGAGAAGGAAACCAGAATCCCTGAGGTGCCTCAATTGCTGATTTTTCCTTTTAATACTGGAGTACACTTTGCGGGCTCTATAAGGCATATTTTTATTAAATGAAATCTTGTAATACAAACGGTGCTATGGTGTTTTAACAAACTGTATCACGCTTCTGCCTGATTCCATCTCGCTGAGGTGCTACTAATGTATATATCAAATTAAGGAGCTAAGATTTAAGAAAAAAAAAAAAAGAAAAAAAATTAAGCAATGTCGTTGAGAAGGAAGTTTACTATTCCGGAGCGACAGCTCGAGGCGTGCCGGGAGCCGGTTGGGTTTATGCAAACTGAAAGAGGTGCCGCGTCCGAGGTGTGCCACCAGCCAGCGCCGTGGTGGAGCCGTTCCCTGCGGGTGCAGGTGTGGGTGTGAGCCCAGGATGAGGCGCTCAGAGGTGACGTCCGGGGGGCTCGGCCAGGTGTGGTCATGGTGCTCAGCCAGATGTGTGGTCATAGTGCTTGGACAGGGTGCTTGGCCAGGTGTGTGGTCATGGTGCTTGGGCAGGGTGCTCAGCCAGGTGTATGGTCATGGTGCTTGGCCAGGTGTGTGGTCATGGTGCTCAGGCACACATGGTGGATGTGGTGCTTGAATGTGGTGCTCGGACACAGTGCTTGGTCACACATCATAGACTCGGTGCTCAGGCTCAGTGCTTGGCCACACATTGTGGATGTGGTGCTCAGTCGTGGTGCTCAGCCAGGTGTGAGGTCTCAGTGCTTGGACAAGATACTCAGCCAGGTGTGTGGTCATGGTGCTTGGCCAGGTTTCTGGTCATGGTGCTCAGCCATGTGTGTGGTCATGGTGCTTGGCCACAGTGCTTGGACGGGGTGCTCAGACGTGGCATGTGGACATAAGTGCTCGGACATGGTGCTCAACCACACATGGTGGGTGTGGTGCTTGGATGTGGTGCTTGGACACGGTGCTTGGTCACACATCGTAGACGTGGTGCTCAGACTCGGTGCTCAGGCTCAGTGCTTGGCCACACATTGTGGATGTGGTGCTCAGCCATGGTGCTCGGCCACCGCTCATGGACGTGGTGCTTGGATGTGGTGCTCAGGAACGGTGCTCAGCCACACCTTGTGGACATGGTGCTCGGCCGTGGCGCTCGGCCGTGGTGCTCAGTGTGGTGCTCAGACGTGACACATGGACGTGGTGCTCATTCCCAGTGCTTGGCCACACGTAATGGACGTGGTGCTCGACTGCGGTGCTCGGACATTGGTGCATGGACATGCATTGTAGACTTGGTGCTTGGGCATGGTGCTCAGACATGGTGCATGGACATGGTGACTGGACATGGTGCTTGACCACAGTGCGTGGACATGGTGCATGGACATGTTGCTCGGGCGTGGTGCTCAGCCATGCACCATGGACGTGGTGCTCAGACGTGCTGTGTGGACATGGTGCATGGACATGGTGAGTGGGCAGAGTGAATGGACATGGTGAGTGGACATGGTGATAGATGTGGTTGAGTGGACATGATGAGTGGACGTGGTGCATGGACCTGGTGCATGGACTTGGTGCTTGGCCATGGTTCCTGGGCACGGTGCTCTGCTGTGGTGCTTGGCCATTGTTCCTGGGCACGGTGCTCTGTCGTGGTGCTTGGACATGGGCCATGGCCGTGGTGCTCGGCCACGATGTGATTGACCACGTGTTGTGGACATGGTGCTTGAGCATGGTGCTCGATGGTGATGCTCAGGCACGGTGCATGGACACGGCACTTGGGCACACACCTGGGCATGGAGCAGGGACATGGAGTATGGGCATGGAACATGGACACAGTGCTTGGCCACGGCCTGTGAATGTGATGCTTGGCCATGGTGCATGGACACGGTGTGTGAACGTGGTGCTGAACCGGGGTGTGTGGACACAGTGCTCGGCTGTGGGGCTTGGACGTGGCATGTGGACATGGTGGTTGGGCACAGTGCGTGGACACAGTGGTTGCCCAGAGCACGGACAAGGTGGTTGGGCACAGAGCATGGGCACGGTGGTTGCCCACCCTGCACGGGCACGGCGCACAGCTCGGTGCTGCTGGGGCACCTCCATGACACTGCACAGACTCCCAGCACTGCCCGGCCAGGCCCAGTTCTGGAACTGTTCCCCTACAGCACCAAACCCACACCAGCCCCGTGTCCATCCCTGTGTCCAGCACTGTGTCCATTCCCATGTCCATCCCTGTGTCCAGCACCACGTCCATCTCTGTGTCCATCTGTGTCCAGCACTGCATCCATGGTTGTGTCCATCTCTGTGTCCANCTCAGCCCCCCCCCAGCCCCCGCCAGCGAGTCCGGGGTGAAGCTTTTCCGAAATCAGGGATCCTTTCGCAGCGGTGTTTCCTCCTTCATTTCCCCCTCTTCGTTTTCGCCCTCTTTTTCCCTTTGCGCCCGGGTTTTTCCTCATTTCTCCGCATCCTTCAGGGATTTACAAAACCGCCGGAATTTCAGCCTCATTTTGATTCCGGGAGCGAGGAGGTTTTTTGGCAGGTGGGATTTTTTTTTAATTTTGTTTTTTTTGTGTTGTTTTGTTTTGTTTTGTTTTGTTTTTTGTTTTTTGTTTGTTTGTTTCGGGTTGTTTTTGTTTTT
>VWZS01004474.1:87973-98811 GCA_013397075.1 Rhabdornis inornatus | reverse complement strand
CGGGTGCTGCGGGAGAAGTTCCCGCGGGCATCGGCCATCAAGGTGGTGGATATCTCAGGTAAGGAAAAGCTTTGATTGTCCTCAAACACCCCCGCCAGTGCCCAGCCCCCCCGGGCTGCGGGGATCCCCAGAGGGTTCCGGAGTGTGAGGACACGGAGGGGCCTCACTTCGGCTCAAGCTTTGCCTTGAACTGACTGGAATTTCTCAGGAGGCTGCGGCGCCATGTATGAGATCCACATCGAGTCAGAGGAGTTCCGGGAGAAGCGCACGGTGCAGCAGCACCAGATGGTGAACCAGGTCAGGGGGCTCTGGGGGCTGCCCTGGGGCACTGGATGGGAGAGAGGGAACGGGAGAGAGGGAATGGCTGTGAGGGAGCAGGAGAGAGGGAACTGGAAAGAGGGAGCAGGAACAGCTGGAATGGGTGTGAAGCACCCATCAATCCTGGCCCTGCACAGACACCCCAAAACCCCTCCCTGGGAGCAGTGTCCAAATGTTCCTGGAGCTCTGGGGCCGTGCCCATTCCCTGGGGAGCCCGGGCAGTGTCTGAGCACTCTCTGGGGGCAGAACAGCACTGGGGAGTTGTGCAGGGTCCCCGAAATCTTTGGATTTGGTGCAGAAACCCCACAGGGTCTGGTTTGTGCACATGCAGCACTGGGAACTCTGTGTGTGACTCTGCACAAGGGCCACATTTTTTATCTGATCCCAGCACCTCCAGTCCTGTGGGGCTGAGGGTGCAGCACCTCTGAGTGTGGGGCCCACCCGGCCCAGAGCTGCCCCTGAGAGCTGCTTGCCTTGCAGGCCCTGAGCGAGGAGATCAAGCACATGCACGGCCTGCGCATCTTCACCTCGGCCCCCAAGCCCTGAGGCTGCTCCCAGCACCAATAAAGAGCTCCAGGAGGGGCCCCGGGCTGCCCCCCTGGGGGTGAATCCCACCCCGTGTTGTGTGTTCAGTCAGGGCCCCATGGGAGCATGCAAGAAGAGGAGAAGCCCCTCTTCCTCTGAAAGAAGAGCAGGAAGGAAGTTTATTATTATTATTATTGCCTTTGCCACACAGGAGGGGCCCGTGGGACATGCCAGAGCTGTTCCTCCCACCAAGGGACAGGGGACAGGGACAGCCCACCCTGGGGCCAGGCACTTTTCCTCACCCCCCACGGGGAGCTTAAGGCTCTGGGCCAAAGTGCACCTCTTTTATCCAAAAAAAACCCCAAACAAACGAAAAAAAAAAGCGCTTCCAAAAATAAGCTGAGCTGCTCCAGGTGTACTCTTGGGCTGGAGAGTCCAGAGAGGAGCTGTGGGCAGCAGCTGGAACAGAACCTGCTCCAGTGCAGGACAGAACCTGCTCCACCTCCGCCCAGCCCAGCGGGGGCTGTGCAGCAGCACTGACGCCACTCAGTGCTGTCCAGTCTCTGGAGCCAAGCGTGGAGGTGGCTGAAGAAGCAGAAAAGGAGCGGCCAGAAGGGTCCTCCCGGGTGGGTTTTATCTGTCCTTGGAGCCCAACTTCTCAATCAGCTCGTGCAGAGGAGCCAGCTCCCGCCTGTCGATCAGGCTGAACTCCTGGCAGGAGATAAGGAGACACAGGAAGGGAAGGAAGCTGGAAAAAGCTGCTGGTCACCCTGCATGTGGCTCCTGAGACCAGCACCTGTTTCTTGTGGAGAAATCCAATTTCAGGGCAGGAAAATTTCTGCCAAGTTGCTGTGCACAGCAAGTCACAGAACAGGCTCGAAAAGTAAAAAAAAAAAGTGCTAGTGCTGCTCCTTCCAAGTCGATTCCCAAGCTACAAACCCTCTGAATTCTCCTCCAGTTCTGGTTTTGTTGGCTGCAGATTGGTAATTAAAACCCCAGAGGGAAATTTGAGCACTTACAACCAACAACAAAAAGAACCAAACCCCACGAAAGCCCAACACCACAAAGGGCTCAGTTGGGTATGGAGGGAGAGCTGAGTGTTACCACCAGACATCTTGGAGGTTTCAATCCAAACGCCAAGAGGGAAGGTGCAGTCCCTCCCAGCTCACCTGCACAAAGAAGATGAAGTGCTTGAAGGAGGTGTTGAGGTGAGCCTCCTCCTGCAGCCTCATTACCGAGTCGAAGTGCTGGTGGTAGATGTGGGCGTAGACCCTGAACAGCCGCTTCAGGATGGTCTTGGCCACCGACATGAAATTCTTGGGGAAGGGGACCCCTGGAAGGCAGGGACAGGTAGGGATCAGGGCATGGCTCAGCCAGGAGGCGCCGTCCCAGGGCACACAGCTGCACCCACCAATCTTGGAAGGGAAGAGGGTCTCGTCATCCAGCTGGTCCTGCACCCACGTCATCAGGTAATCGATGTACTTGGGTGCTGAGCACTTGATGGGCTTCTTGATGTTGGTGCCGTCGGCCCAGTGGTACTCGTACCTGTGGGGTGGGGGATTCAGCCCTGGCTCCCACAGGAAAAATGGGATTTTGGGCCCTGGAGCAATGCCTGAGTCACTGAGGGCTGAGGAGAGCAGAGCTTGGCTAAACAAGCCGTTTCCTGAGCCAACAGTCAGGGATGACTGGTTTTAGCCTCAATTCTGGAATATCCTGATCCACTGGGATCATCAATCCAGCCCTGGCCCTGCACAGACCCCCAGCAATCCCTGGGAGTACTGTCCAAATGCTCCTGGAGCTCTGGCAGCCTCGAGGTTGTGCCCATTCCCTGGGGAGCCTCTGGGAGAAGAACCTTTCCCTGATCTCCATCCCAAATTGCCCTGGAACAGCTCCAGCCATTCCATTGGATCCTGTCCCTGCTCCCAGAGATCTGCAGTGCCCCTCAAATGTTAAAAATGACCCTCAGCTCTGTGGCAGCCTCCTCTGACATCACCGTTTCCTTAAAACGAGCCAAAAGCTGACCAAAGGAGCACCAGGGCCATCATCACCCTTCCCTGGATTAATTCCCCTCTGTGGCTTTCAGATCCAGCAATTTGGGCCACACAAGACTTCTCCCACAGCCTCTAGATTGCAGGGCAGACCCTGGGATCACCCCACAACAACACAACCCCCTGTTCTCAGAGATGTTTTACAAGATCCCTGAAAAGCAGCAAAACCCTCTCTGTTTTTCACCCAGGCACAAGTGCAAACGAGCAGGAAACTGTGACAGGAAACGGCCCCGAAAATAGAGGCAGGAACTGGCAGAGCAGATCCTGCAGGGTAGGAGAGTCCCACAGCACCCACAAGGCGCTGGGCCCACAAACTGAGAGCTCTGCAACCTCCTGAAGAGGATTCTCAGCTCTGGCTTTGCCCTGGCAAAATACACAAGTGCAGAACCAACCCCTGGCATCCCTGCAGGAATTCATACCTAAAATCAACCAGGTGGCCCCAAAAAGGGTTCACTCTCTTCTTTCCACCTGCCCCAACCTTCTCCCACAGAGCAGAGCCACCACATAAGAAAACGAAAATTAAATTACTGAAATTAAATAATTAAATTAAAAGGTGATTTTAATTTAATTATTTAATTTTAATAATTTTAATAATCTAAATGTGCCTCCTGAAAATTCACCACATTCACTGGGAAGTGAATTCATCACTTCACCTGGGAAGTGTCCCAGGCCAGCCTGGACGTGGCTTGGAGCAGCCTGGGATAGCAGGAAGTGTTCAGTCCATGGGATTGGATGGGATTAAAGGTCCCTTCCAAACCAAACCATTCCAGGATTCCTTCAGACTGCCAGCAAGACCAGTCCCTCCCAGTTAAACCAGACCTCTCACCAGCTTCCAAATTCAGGGAAGGATGAGAAAAAAAAAATACACACCCGGATGGAGCAATCATAAATGAGAGCAGAGGAGCAAAACGTGGCACCTCGATCCCACCTGGACACGTCCCATCCTTTTCCAGCTCTGCCTGCCCCTCACCTGGGCCCTGCAGACATGACAGGGCAGCTGCTCTCGGTGCAGAACTCCGTGATGGTCCCATACAGCATGTTGATCTGGTTGAAGAAATCAACGGCTGCAAAGGGAAAGTGCCCTGGAGTGAGCCAGGTGTGAGCACAGCGAGGCTGCAGCACCTCCCAGGGCTCCCTGTCAGTGTCCCACTAAAGTCTTGGCAAAACCAAACTTTTCCTCTACAACATCACCCAACTTCCAGACATTTCAGCCATCCAGGGATTTGCATTGATTTGCCCATTTTTCACCCTCAGCTCTACTTGGCATTCCGTGGAAAAAGTAGGTTTAGCTTCCTCAAGAACCTGATGGATTTGGTAATACAGGACAGACCTTCCTCAGGCTGAGCAGTCCTGGCCTGAAACTCTACATTCCTTGCTCAAAATTACTTTTTTCTCTCTCTAACCTCCAAAGAAGCAAAGATGAAGGCCAGGGGGAGCAGCTGCTCAAACCAAATTGGATCTGAAAACAGAAAACAAAAAAAGAAACTCCACAATCATGGAGTTTCTTTCATGATCTACTTTCTCCATGGATCATTCGTGCTGCAGCTTTTACAGCCAATGGTGCTGATTTTCTAACTCCCAAAATAACCATTCACAAATCAAAATCTCCTCCGTGAGCCTGAACTGCTAAAAACCCACCCCAAAACCACAACGGTGCAGCTTTGGTGCAGCTTTGTCTCTTCCTCCTTGCACAACAGCCCCCTGACGTGGGCCCTGCTTCCGCTGCTTTTATCCCACCTCAGCCACCCCAGCCTGGGGAATTCAGGGGTTTGTTTGAGGATAAACCCCGAGGTTTTGGGGTTTTCCCCTCTCTCAGAGGACTCACTGTTGACAGCAATCCACTCGTTGAGGTCCTCCCCCTCGGGCAGCATCACGGCCTGCCGCAGGTTGCCGCTGCCCAGTGTGGCCTCAGCGTGTTTGAGGAGCTCATACTGGTGGGATCCTTCTGGAATGTTCTTCTTTGGCTTGAATGTTTTTGAAGAGCGGCTCCCACTGAGAAGGGGGAGAAGCATTTCCAGTTTGCCACAGAATCATGAAATCAGTATGGTCGGAAAAAAGGTTCCCCAAGATCAATGAGGCCAGCGCAGCACCGTCCCCAGGGTCACCACTCCTCGAGTGCCACATCCACCCGTGTTTGGGACACCCTCTGGGATGGGGACTCCATCGCTGCCCTGGGCAGCCTTTCCAACCCTTGCAGCCAAGAAATTTCCCCTCAAATCCAATATAAACGTCCCCTGGTGCAACTTGAGGCTGTTTTCTTTGGTCCTGCCACAGTTTCCCCACAGCTGAGGAAACCCTTCCTTGTACATTCCCTCCCCAGGATTCTCTTCAAGGGCTTCCCACCTCCACACACACTCATGAACCACCCCAAGCACAAACCACTCCACTTAAACCTTCCCCAAAGTGCGCTCCTGTGCCTTCCTCAGCTCCTGGACTCCCCAAATATTCCCCTCAAAAGCCCAGCACTCTTCTCGCGAATCACTTCACCCCCTCCCCATGGCACCCCCAAAATCCTTCCCCTCCTCAACCCCTTCAAAGAACAACCCTCCATCCCTCCACAAACGATTCCCCCACCAATAACCTCCCCCAGCCCCTTCTCCCTCCGCTGAAGCCCCTCGGGGCTGCCCTCAGCCCGGACACTCACAAGAGGAAGCTCATGGCGAGATGGGGCAGGCAGGGCTGAGCGGAGAGGAAACAGGGTGAGAGGAAAGGGGATGAGGGAGAGAGAAGGGGGATCGGGAAGGGCTGAGGGAGAGGACTGAGGGAGCAGGAAGGGCTGAGGGAACGGGCGGAAGGAAGAGGCCAGGATGCGGGAGCGGGAAGGGCTGAGGGAGCAGGAAGGGCTGAGGGAACGGACTGAGGGAGACGGAAGGACTGAGGGAATAGACTGAGAGAGAGGGAAGGGCTGAGGGAGGGGACTGAGGGAGCGGGAAGGGCTGAGAGAGCGGACTGAGGGAGAGGGAAGGGCTGAGGGAAGGGAAAGGGCTGAGAGAGCGGATCGAGCCGAGCCGAGCCGGACCGGGCCGGGCCGCGCTGAGGGAGCGGCGGCGGCTCCTGACGGGACCCGCCCGCGCCAACAACTCTCGCGAGAACTCCGGAAGGGGCGGGAACCTCGCTAAGGGGGCGTGGCCACGCATCGCGCTTTTTGCTATGGCCACGCCCACGCGGGGCCGGGCCAAGAAATGCGCGCCAAGAGGGGGGATGGGACCCCCAGAAATGGGGATGGGACCCCCCGAGACCCCGCCCCATGGGCCTGGGGCCGCCAGACATGGGTCTCGGACCCCCAGAGACCCCATCCCGTGCACCTGGGCACCCCCAGAAATGGGGTTGGGACTCCTGCACGTGAGGCATGTGATGAATCTGTCATCATCCTGGTGTAAGAGAAAATTGACAGGAGAACTTAATAGCCTGAGTTACCTTTCTTTAGGATTCCAACAATCCCTTTCCCTCAGCAAGAAATGAAGACGAAGAGATGAACGTGAAAAAAATAACACTTTATTAACAAGCGGGAAGGCAACAGGTAGACCCAAAATTCCCGAGGATCCCTGTTCCCAACAGAGACACTCTGCCCCATGGGTCTGGGCACCCCAGAAATGGGTCTGGGACCCCCAGAGACCCCACCCCGTGGGCTTAGGACCACCAGAAATTAGTTGGGACCCCCAAAGACCCCTGCCCCTGAGTCTGGGCACCCCAGAAATGGGGCTGGATTAGAGTTAACGCTGACCTCAAACCCCGCCTCACTTCCAGCTCCTTCCTAAAACTGCAGCCCTAAACCAAAGCCAACGTTTAACCCTGACCTTACACCCCATTCCAACTCTAACCCCCACCCCAGCCCCAATTCCAGCCCCTTCCCAAATCCTCAGCCATTGCCAGGAAGGACTTTTTGCCCATTCTGGCAGCATAAGGCTGAGGGAGAAGAATGAATCTAAAAAGCCAAGCCCAGACCTGTACTGAGAATTATCCCTGGATTTTTCTACTTAAATCTCTCTGCCACCCTTTTGCTTCCCCCCCACCCATTTTCTTTCCCTCTCCCTCAACCTGACATTTCCCATTAAGCAAAACCCATACCACTCTTCAGATTTGACCTTGTTCACACTTTAAGAAATAATCAGTCCAAGCCTATTATGCGTTGTCACATCTCTTTCAGTTTTATTTTTGTTTCATCCAGAGCCCGGGGAATGCTCGAGGGGTCTCCGTCCCTCTCACACTGGAGGACACTTTAGAGGACTCGGGGGGGTGTCCCTGTGCCTCTTAACCCATTGGAGCCTTGAAGCCTGGCCATCACTTCAAGGCTCAACAATTCCCTAAGTGTGATAGGGATGGAAGAGATCTCTGGCTGTCCGGTGCTCCCTTCCCTGGGGGAAGACCAGGGGTTTGTGCTTTGGTCACATTTCCATTTTAAGTGCCGCATTGGGAGAGTTAAGATCAGCCAAATTATCAGCCAAATTAATTATCAGCCAATCAGCCAAATTATGAGCCAAATTATGAGCCAAATTATGAGCCAAATTATGAGCCAAATTATCTTATCTGCTGTTGATTTTGCTGTCTGGCAATCTTAATTCAACTGGTGGCCCCAAGATGCTCAGTTCAAAGCTCGTCCCTCTGGCTTTGGGCGGTCTGGGGTGTCTGTCGCTCTCACGCTGGGGAATTGGGGGGGATCTCTGACGATCACAGATCTAAGGAGGCCCAGGGAGGGTCACTCTTCATTTTATCACTCTTCCTCTCTGTCCTCCACCCATAATTGGGGAGATCAGATGGTCCCTGTCTCCCTCCTTAAAGGGGGTGACGTCCTGAGAATCCCCCAGCATGACAGCAATAGACACTCCCGCAGCCCCAGGGGCACTGGATCCCCGGGGGGAGAAAGACAAATCACCCCCAGCCCCCCCAATACAGGCGTAGAGACCCCCCCAGGTATGACAGGGATGGGGACAACCCCGGGCCTTCCCTGCTCCTCACCCCAGGGGAGGGCTGGGGGGGTTGTGATTTGTTTCACAAGTAATTTGTTTCATTTTCATCTCAAGGGACTCCTTGGGAGAGTCGATATCAGCCAAAGCATGAAACGCTTTGTAAACATGTTGTAAAATTATTTCTGCCAAATTTACGTTGCCCGGAGACTAGGGGATGCTCAACAGGTCTCTGTCCCTCTCGGCCCGGGGGATGCCTGTAGGGGCTCTGGGGAAGTATCCCTGCCCCTCTCACCCAACGGGATCATCGGGGAGGTCTCCATCCTTCTCACCCTGGAAGAGTGCCAGGGGGTCTCCATCTTCCTGCCACCGGGGGATGGGGGTCTCTGTCCGTCTCCTCTTTTGGGGTCTCATCTTTCCATTTAGGGGCACCAGGTGGCCTCCATCCTCCTCACTTTACCGAGGGGGCCAGGACTGCCTCCGTCCTCCGCTATGGAGGAGCTGGGGCTTCTCCATAATCTTTACCTTACTCTCGCTTAGGGATCCTTTTCTTCTCCCTCCTCCAGCTACGGAGGGGTCGGGGTTTACTCCAAGCCTCCACCCCTAGTGGGTGGCGACCGGGCCATCCCGTCCTCAGCCCCGTGATCGGGGGGGTCCGGGCTCTTCTCCGTCCCCCAACTAAGGAGGTAGCGGGTCTACTCCAAACCTCCACCCCTAGTGGATGGCGGCCGGGCTGCCGGCCCTCCCCCGGGACGGAGGGGCGCGGTGGTCGCGGGCCCTCCCCCGGGACGGAGGCGCCCGGTGGTCGCGGGCCCTCCCCCGGGACGGAGGCGCCCGGTGGTCGCGGGCCCTCGTCCTGTGTGGGGATGAGGGTCAGGTCATCTCCGTCCTTCTCCCATTACTGGGAGGGGCCGGGTGGTCTCTGTTCGTGCTTACCTTGGTGTGAGCAAGGGTGGTCTCGGTGGAGCGGAGTCACCGGCGGGGTCTCCGCACCCCTGGTTACCACTTGCCCTGTTGGAGGGGCCAGAGCATTTTGCAGGGATGAAGATCAGGTCATCTTTACCCTTCTCTCCTTACTGGGAGGGGCTGGGTGGTCTCTATTTGTGGTTCATGCTTACCTCGGTGTGAGCAAGGGTGGTCTCCGTGGAGCGGAGTCACCGGTGGGGTCTCCGAGCCCGTCGTTGCGGCTCCTCCTCTATGGGAGGCCGGGTCACCTACGTCATCACCCACTGTTGGGATTAAGGGTGCAGGGTCATCTCCGCCCGCTTCCCATTACTGGGAGGGGCCGGGTGGTCTCCATGCCTACCTTGGTGTGGGGTGCGGTCGTCTCCGTGGAGCGGAGGAGTCTCTGGTGGGGTCTCCGGGCCCATCGTTGTCGCTTCTCCCCTACGTAAGGGAGAGAGGTCGGAATCATCTCCGTTCTCTCCCAGTGTTGGGATGGAGGGGGTCAGGTTGTGTCCGTCCTCCTCTGCAATAGAGGGGAGTTGGGTGGTCTGTGTGCTCACCTTGGTGATGATTGGGGTGGTTGCCATGGAGCGGAGTCATCGGTGGGGTCTCCGCACCCTTCGTTGCCATTTCCCCGCTATGGGGGGCGGGGAGGGATCGGGATCATCTCCACCCCTGCCCACTGTGGGGATAGAGGGATCAGGTCATGCCCGTCCTCCTCTGTAGTAAAGGGGGCCGGGGGGGGGTCTCTGTTTGTGCTTACCTTGGTGATGGGTGGGGTGGTCTCCGTGGAGCGGAGGAGTCTCTGGTGGGGTCTCCGCGCCCGTCATTGCCGTTCCTCTGCTATGGAGGGCGGGATCATATCCGTCCTCTTCCTGTGTGAGGATGAGGGTCAGATCGTATCCATCCGTCTCCTCTTACTGGGAGGAGCTGGGTGGTCTCTGTGCTTATCTTGGTGATGGGTGGGGTGGTGTCCGTGGAGCGGAGCCATCGGTGGGGTCTCCGCGCCCTTCGTTCTCTCCTCCTCCTCCTCCGCCTCCGCCTCCGCCTCCGCCTCCGCCTCCGCCTCCGCCTCCGCCTCCGCCTCCGCCTCCGCCTCCGCCTCCAGGTCCCGAACACTGCCGTAACGGCCCAGGGGGCCTCTTTATATACCCAGAACAAGCCCCACCCCCCCGGAGACAGCCAATGGGAGTCGAGAACCAAGCTTGGGGGCGGAGCAAGCAGCGTTCCACATTGTGAGGACGCAGAGAGGAGGCGTTGCCAGGGCGTGACAGAGCGATCTGATTGGTCGGGAGGAGGAGGGTTCCAAAAGGGGCGTTGCTCGAGCCCAGGGTGGGGGGCCCAGGTGTGAGGGCGGGGTGGGGGAGGGGCCGGGGTCACACCGTGATTTTGGGCGCAGTTCCGGGCGCTCCCAGCCCCTCCCCAGCTCTCCTGGAGCCCCTTCAGGCCCTGCAAGGGGCTCTGAGCTCTCCCTGGATCCTTCCCTTCCCCAGGTGAACATTCCCAGCTCTCCCAGCCCGGCTCCAGAGGGGCCCCAGCAGCTCCATATCCTCTAGGTGGGGTCCCAGCTCTGCAGGTGGAGTCTCACCTGAGCGGGGCCCAGGGGCAGAATCCCCCCGGAGCTGCTGCCCAGGCTGGGGATCAGTCCAGGGCACCTCTAGGGTCATGTCCAGCCTCAGCCACCCACACCATGCCCGTTGCGGGAGCTGCGGAGGTGACACCGATGATACCAAATAAACAATATGATGGTGTCTATGTTATTTTCCATCCCATTTGGAGCTACCGCGGTCGCTCTCAGGTCAGAATTCCGGATTTCAGCTCAGCACCAGCGACTCTTCCACACCCGGAATTCGATTCAGGTGAAAACTTGAATCAATCATTTTTGGCGCTGAACCCCATTGGTTCCACTGGGAGGGGCGGGGCTTACCGCTGTCTATAAAGGGCGGCAGCGGCGCTGCCCTCGGTGCTGTTCCCGCCGCCGCTGAGGTGCGGTCCCGCCATGGCCTGCCCGCTCCGGCCCCTCTGCGCCCTCGGCCGCGCCGCGCTGGAGCCCCGCGCCCGCCGCCTGCACCTCAGCGCCGCCCGGTACGGCCCGGGA
>VWZS01004474.1:43656-87939 GCA_013397075.1 Rhabdornis inornatus | reverse complement strand
GGGGGGCAGGTGGGAGCAGCGCCCGCCCCGCTCCGCCCGCTCGCTGAGGGCTGTGTAGGGGCAGGCCCAGCCCCGTTCGGGCGCCCTCCGGGCTGGGGTCGCGGCCCCTTGGCCCCTGCGGTTCGGGGCTGAGCGGGAGGGCCCCCAGCGGCCGCGCCGGGCGCTGCAGGCTGATGAAATCCCGCGGCTGCCTTGCGTGGGAGTGTGGGGCTGCTGGTGGGAAGGGGCGGGGAGGGAGCGGCCCTACAGCGGGGCTGCCCTGGGGTGAGAGGGATGGAAGTAATCCCTGATGGTCCCCTGGGGTGAGAGGGACAGAGACCAGCCCACAGCGGGGCTGCTCCGGGCCGGGGGGATGGAGACACCCCGATCATCCCCCAGAATGAGAGGAGCAGAGACCCCAGTCATTCCCCAGAATGAGGGGGACACCTCGGGCTCTGGGGTGGGAGGGACTGGCCCACAGTAAGACTGCCCTGGGATAGGGGGATGGAGACACTTCCGATCATCCCCCGGGTTAGAGGGACAGAGATCCCGATCGTCCCCCAGAATGAAAGGAACACCCCGGACACTGGGGTGAAAGGGACAGAGACAGCCAGATCGTCCCCCATAAGGACAGGGACAGAGACTGGCCCACAGTGGGGCTGCCCTGGGGCCAGAGGGATAGACAGAGACACCGCGATCATCCCCCAAAATGAGAGGGACAGAGACCCCCCAGGCACTGGGGTGACCGGGACAGAGACCGCCCCCCGAGCATTCCCGGGTGTGACAGGGACAGAGACCCCCGAGCATCCCACCCTGCTCCAAACCGTGTTCTGAGCTCCCTCTTTGCCCCCGAGAGCCTCTGGTGCTTCTCCCTCTGCGTGGGAGCCCAGGGCAGCCTGGTCTCCAGTCTTGGGGGAAGATCCCGGTGAGTTTTGGAGCAGTCCCCAGGAATGAGCACGGCCCCCGAGGCTGCCAGAGCTCAGGGAATGTTTGGACAACACTCCCAGGGATGCCCAGGGCGGGATTTTGGGGTGTAGTGCCAGGATTTGGATCAGTGATCCTGGTGGGTCCCTTCCAGCTCGGGATATTCTGATTTTGCCTCATTTGGTCGCAGCTTTGATGCTGGAACCGAGCCTAAAACGTGCTGCTGCCAAAGTCCCTGCCAAAGCACGAGGGCTGGAGCTTTTCCCCTCTGGTTTTGCTGCTCCTTCCTGCCCGGGGCTGGCAGCCGGTGGCCCCGGGGCTGTGGTGACACTTTGGTGCTGCAGGGGGGATGCCGTGGTGATCTCGGGGAGGAAGCTGGCCCGGCAGATCCGGCAGGAAGCGCGGCACGAGGTGCAGCAGTGGGTGGCTGCAGGCAACAGGAGGCCCCACCTGAGCGTGGTGCTGGTGGGGGAGAACCCTGCCAGCCACTCCTACGTCCTCAACAAAACAAAAGCAGCGGCTGATGTGGGTGAGTGAGAGGATTCCTTCCAAAAAACGTGTGGTGTGGTTGGGAATCCTCAATGCTAGAAGTTTTTTCGGATGTACCCGCCTGTTGGCTTTTCACCTTCATCCAGAATTTGGGTTCTTGTGGGTGGCCGCTTGTGCTGGGGTGTGGTTAAATGTGATCTCTTGGATCCTTCAGGGCAACTCCAGCTCTGTGATTGGGGTTTTTCAGCTCTGCCAGAGCCATAAAAAGCACAGGAGGGGATTTTTGGCCTCCTTTTCCCATCTTTTCCCTCTCTGCTCCCTGACTCCTTCCCATCCTGCAATCCTGTCAGGGGCAGTCAATGGTGTCATTTAACCCGGGTCCTGAACAGCTGAAGCTGCTTTTGGAGCTGCCATTTTTAGGCAAACATCCCTTTACTACTATGTCCAGAGGCCTCTCAGGCCCTGTGGTTTTATTTTTTTGGGAGCAGCCTTTGCTTGGGTTTCTCCCTGCTCTGGGAGGGTCCCAAACACCCTTTGCCAGGCCTCCAGCCCCACGTAATCGTCCTCAACAACAAATCCCAAGACTTGTGAAGGTGTTTCCAGCCTTTGAGCGGCACAAACCCATCCTGGGCGTGCTCCTCGCATATTTAGCCAGGCAGCGAACCGGGGTGGTTTAAATCCACAAAATGTGGGAGGATCACCCTTTTGTGCGTGGCTGACGCTGTGGGTGTGGCGGTTCCAGGGATCAGCAGCGAGACCATCCTCAGGCCGGCCTCCATCACCGAGGAGGAGCTGCTGGAGCTCATCGGCAAACTCAACAGTGACGCAGCCGTGGACGGGCTGCTGGTGCAGCTTCCCCTGCCTGGTGAGCAGCTCAGTTCCCCCCTGCTGCATTCCCAGAACGCTCCCAAGGGTTGCAGGATGGGGAGCACGGAGAGGGGATCCTGCCCTGATGCTCCCCCTCAGCACCAGCTGCCTGCAGGGTTCAGTCTCTGTGGGCTATGGAATCTATTCCTAGCTGGGAGTTTGAGCTGGGTGTGGCCTTGGGGCTGTCTGGAAATCCCTTGGATGTGAGCAGGAGTGTTTCCAGTGCCCTGTGCTGGGAGCTGGCAGCCTGCAACTGGGAGTGCTGGGGAGCTTCAGGCCCCAAGCTCTGAAGGGGCTCCAGGTTCAGAGCTCTGGCTCAGGGTCACAAATGCAGCTCAGGGCTCAGGGTCAGAGCTCCAGTTTGAGGTTGCAATTCCAGCTTGAGCACGGGGGTTGGAATTCCAACTCAGGATTCAAGGACAGAGCTCCAGCTTGGGGTCATAATTGCAGCTCGAGATTCAGGGTCAGAGCTCAGGGCTTGGGATCATAATTCCAGCTCAGGGTTGCGTTTGCAGCTCAGGACCTGGAGTCAGAGCTCCAGTTTGAGAGTCACAATTGCAGTTTGAGGTCACAATTCCAGTGTGAGGTCACAGCTTGGGCTCAGGGTTCTTAATTCCAGCTCAAGGCTCAGGGTCAAAGCTCTCATTTGGGGTCACAATTCCAGTTAATGGTTCACGGTCAGGGCTCGGGGCTTGGGATCATAATTCCAGCTCAGGTCACAATTCCAGTTTGGGGTCACAGTTCCATCTCAGGACTCAGAGTCACAGCTTGGGCTCAGGGACAAAATTGCAGTTTAAGACTCAGGGTCAGAGCTCCAGTTTGAGGTCACAACTTGTGCTCAGGGGCACAATTCCAGCTCAAGGCTGGGGATTAGAGCTCCAGTTTGGGGTGACAATTGCAGCTCAAGGCTCAGGGTCCCAATTCCAGTTTGGGGTCACAATTCCAGCTCAAGGCTGGGGGTCAGAGCTCCAGTTTGGTTTCAGAGCTCCATCCCAGGGCTCGGGGTTACTGTTGCAGCTGAGGATCAGAGCTGCAGGGCACAGCTGGAGCACAGCTGGTCCCTGAGAGCTCCCTGCCCTCTGCAGAGCACATCAACGAGCGCCGGGTGTGCAACGCCGTGAGCCCGCACAAGGACGTGGACGGCTTCCACGTGCTCAACGTGGGCCGCATGTGCCTGGACCAGGACTCCATGCTGCCAGCCACGCCCTGGGGCGTCTGGGAGATCATCCAGAGGACAGGTGAGAGCAAATCCTGCACAATGTGGCTGGTTCCTGGGAATTCCAGCTCAGGTGAGAGGAAATGCTGCAGAGATTGGCCAATTCCTGGGAATTCCTGCTTGGGTGAAAGCAAATGCTGCAGAGTTTGGCTGGTTCCTGGGAATTCCTGCTTGAGTTGAATGATTCCCAGCTGGAGAGTTCAAAGGTTGGGCATGATGGGTGACAGGGTGACACCTGAGCTCTGTGTGACAGGGACAGCACCCAGGGAATGGCTGGAGCTGGGCCAGGAGGGTTTGGGGTGAGTTTTGGGAGAGGTTCTGCCCCCAGAGGGTGTTGGGCTCTGCCTAGGGAATGGACACAGCAGTGGGGCTGCCAGAGCTCCAGGAATGTTTAGAATTTGGGGTGTCTGTGCAGGCCCAGGGCTGGATCAGCAATCCTTCCAGGTCCCTCCCAGCTCAGGACAGGCTGTGACCATGTGATTTGTCCCCTGCAGGGATCCCCACGCTGGGCAGGAACGTGGTGGTGGCGGGCAGGTCCAAGAACGTGGGGATGCCGATCGCGATGCTGCTCCACACCGACGGCAGCCACGAGCGCCCTGGAGGTAGGAGCGGCGTGGCCTCGGGCAGGGACCCTCCCCACTCTCCTCTTCAGCCTCCTGAAGCACTCCCAGCAGTTCCCAAGGACCCTCCCCACTCTCCTCTTCAGCCTCCTGAAGCACTCCCAGCAGTTCCCTGGTCAGGGATCTGGCCCAGGGTGAAGTAATCCTGGACATGATCTTAGAATCACAGGGTTGTTCAGTTTGGAACAGGTCTCCAAAGTCCTGGTGAAATCCAGCTGTCACTCAGCCATGGGCACCACCAGCCCACGGCCTCAAGTGCCACATCCACTCGTGGCGTGAACCCTTCCAGGCCTGGTGCCTCGCCCCTTCCCCTGGATGGCCTCTTCCAATATTTTACAACCTTTTCATGATGGATTTTTTCCTGATATCCAACCTAAGCCTCCCCTGGCACAGCTGGAGGCTGTCCCTGTTCCCTGGGAGCAGAGCCTGACCCTGTCCTGGCTGTCCTCTCATGTCATTGTGGAGTTGTGGAGAGCCAGAAGGTCCCCCCGTGCCTCCTCCAGCAACTCCTTGTTCTGTCCCACCTCAAATCCCTGCCTCTCCCTCCAAGGGCTGTTCCTGGGGTTCACCAGCAGCCCCTGATGTTCCTGGGGAGCGGAGGGTTGGCCTTGAAGGTGAAGGTGAATCATTAAAACCGATATGTTCATGGACAAAGCCTCTCTAGCTAATTAAAGTTAGAAAGTGGTATGTTTATTAAGACACTCTAGGGGGTAATCTCCTAGAAATATGGCAGCCCCTAGAAGGTTCCTTGCTCTCTATTTATTTTCCAAAGTCTTACATTCCACACATTTGCATAAACCCAGCACCTCCCACCCCTGCTCTATATTAAAATGAGGATAATAGTCCTTCACATGTGCACAATTCTTCTCTTGAATTGGGTCAGTGGTCTTGAAAGATGAAGTAAGGGAAGTCATCAGGTTTCTGTGACCCTCTGGCACAATCCAAGGTCCCCTGCTTATGGATTGGTATGAAGTCCAGGTGTTGGCCATTGTTCTGCTGGTTTCAATTTGCTCTTATAATCCTCTTCTATAAACCAAACTGAAATGAGCTCATAATGGCGAACAATACCTCTGTTATCTCAAGCTTTAGTAATTATTAACCTATCATTTGTTTATCTGACTTATCAATATGGGTTGCTTCTAACCTTTAGCTGCAGTCTTAGCTCTTTAAAGTCACGACTTAAAGATGCAGAGCAGTGGCTGGGTGTGGGAGCTGTGTGTGAATTGCTGTCCCTTGTCCCCGCAGGTGACGCCACGGTGACGATCTCACACCGCTACACGCCCAAGGAGCAGCTGAAGCAGCACACGATCCGTGCTGACATCGTGGTGGCAGCTGCAGGTTGGGGGGCTCAGCAGGGCTGGGGGGGTTCCTGCTGGGAATGCTGGCCGTGGAATGTCCTGGGGGCTCTCTGAGGGGCTCTCAGGGCTCTTTGGGATCTCCTTTGGTGGAGCAGAAAAGCTGCGGTTTTGGTGTCCCCAGTTTGGGGTTCTGCCTTTGAAACAGCAGCTGGCAGGGAGCAGCTGATCCCAGCTCTGATCCCAGCGCTGATCACCCCCTGATCCCAGCGCTGATCACCCCGTGATCCCAGCCCTGATCACCCCCTGTTCACATCCTTATCACACCCTTATCACAGCCTGAACAGCCAGGGAGAGTCATGGGCTGGGGTGGGAGGGAGTCCAGCAGGATCATGGATCCAGCCCTGGCCCTGCACAGACACCCCAAATTCCCACCCTGTCCTACCTGCACAGACACCCCAAATTCCAAACATTCCTGGAGCTCTGGCAGCCTCGGGGCTGTGCCCATTCCCTGGGCAGTGGGCAGTGCCCAGCACCCTTTGGGGGCAGAACCTTTCCCAAACCCCACTGGCCCAGCTGGAAATGGAGTATGGATGGAGAGTGCTGGGGGAGGCTCTGGGCAGGGGTGGGCTGGCTGTGACCAGGGGAGGTGTGAGCAGAGCAGGGGGAAATTCCAGGGGCAGAGATAAAGCCAGGCTGGGAGTGGATCCCCCCATATCTGGCAGAACCAGACCCTCACCCCACCCTGAAACGCTGGCTTAGCCCCAGGAAGTTTCTCCCTCCCTCCCTGGCCCAGCCAAAGCTGAGCTCAGCTGGGCTGGGGTGGATTTGGGAACTGCCCCAGCTCCTCCTGCCTCGGTATGGGTGGAAAATGCAGCAAAGAGCCACAGAGGTGAAATTTTGGAAGATTTCCTCTTGCAGAGGGAGTCAGGTCCTGGCTGCTCTGCCAGGACTCCCTGAGCAGGAGGAGGATTCCTGTTCTGTGCTCAGAGATTATCAGGGAACATTATCACAGAATTTGGGCTGCAAGGACCTTAAAGGTCATCCTGTTCCAACCCCCTGCACAGTTCCCAGCAGATCAGCCCTGTCCAGCCTGGCCTTGGACACTTCCAGGGATGGGGCAGCCACAGCTCCTCTCCCAGGGAGAGATTTTTTCCAGAAATCCAGCTGAGTTTTCCCCTCTTGCAGCTGGTCGTGCCACCAAGGGGAGATTTGTATTTCTTAGGATGGTTTAGGTTAGAAAAAAACTCCTTAAGATTCTTGAATCCAAATTATTTTGGGAAGCAGGAAGGTGGAGGTGAGTTGGAACATCCTTGAAACATTGGGATGAGAGGGATCAAAGGGGCAGGTTTGTATTTCTTAGGATGGTTTAGGTTGGAAAAAACCCCTTGAGACTCCTGAATCCCAATTATTTTGGGGAAGCAGGAAGGCCCAGGTGGGTTGGAACATCCTGGGAATGTGGCTCAAGGGGGATCAGGGGTAGATTTGTATTTCTTAGGTGGTTTAGGTTGGAAAAAACCCTTTAAACTCCTGAATCCCATTCTTTGGAAAGCCCAGGTGGGTTGGAACATCCTGGGAGTGTTGGGATCACAGGGAGGCCGAACCCTTCTGAGCCGTGGCCGTGTTTTCCAGGTGGAGGCCGAGGCTCCCTGAGCCATGGCCGTGTTTTCCGTGTGGAGGCCGAGCCTCTCTGAGCCGTGGCCGTGTTTTCCGTGTGGAGGCCGAGGCTCCCTGAGCCGTGGCCGTGTTTTCCGTGTGGAGGCCGAGCCTCCCTGAGCCGTGGCCGTGTTTTCCAGGCATCCCCAACCTGATCACAGCCGACATGATCAAGGAGGGGGCGGCTGTGATTGACGTGGGCATCACCAGGGTGCAGGATCCTGTCACGGCCAAGCCCCGCCTGGTTGGAGACGTGGATTTTGAAGGTGAGGAAGAGCTCTCGATCCTTTTTTTGGGTTCTGGGGAGGGGGGACAAAGCCTGGCTCATGTCACTGAGCTCAGGGATATCACATGGGGACACTCCAGAGGAGCCTCCTGAGCCTCAGCGCTCCAGTCCTGACCTCTGCTCCAGCCCTGCTCTTGGATTTGACATTTCTGTGCTAGAGATCGGCTTTTAGACCTTGCTTTTGGTGCTTTTAGGCCTGGCTTTTAGTGCTTCCTGGCCCAGCTTTTTGGTACTTTTGGGGCTCCCGGGTCTGGCTTTGTGTGCTTTTGGGCCTCCCTCCTTGTGTTTTTAGGCCCAGCTTTTTTGATACTTTATGGCCTGGCTTTTGGTGTTTTCAGAGCTTGGCGCTTTTAGGCCTGGCTTGGCACTTTTGGGCCTGGCTTTTTGGTGCTTTAAGGCCTGGCTTGGTGCTTTAGGCCTGGCTTTTTTGGCGCTTTTGGGCCTGGCTTTTTGGCGCTTTTAGGCCTGGCTTTCTGGCGCTTTTAGGCCTGGCTTTCTGGGGCACTTTTGGGCCTGGCTTTTTGGTACCTTTAGGACTGGCTTTTTGCTGTTTTGGACCCCTGTGTTTCCAGGCCTTGCTTGGTGCTTTCAGACTTTTACGCTTTTAGGCCCAGCTTTCTGGGGCGCTTTTAGGCCTGGCTTTTTGGCACTTTCAGGCCTTGGTTTTTGGTGCTTTTAGGCCTGGCTTTTTGCTGTTTTGGACCCTTGTGCTTCCAGGCCTGGCTTGATGCCTTTCCCCACCTTGGCCTTAGCAGTTAAGCTCCTTTCACACCCAGGCTGGACTCAGTGGGCCGTGCCCTCCTGGCCAACAAAAACCCACCTGGGCCCCATTCCTAAAGCGTTAATCCTGACACAACCTGCGTGGCTTTAGGCTGGGAAGCCTGGCCTGGCCCTTAAGCCGAGCTTTTCCCCTCAGGGGTGAGGAAGAAGGCGAGTTACATCACGCCGGTGCCGGGCGGCGTGGGGCCCATGACGGTGGCCATGCTGATGAAGAACACCATCATCGCTGCCAAGAAACTGCTGAAACCCAAACAGCTCGAGGCTCTGCCTGCCTAGCCTGGGGCCCTTGAGCCGGGCCTAGCCAGGGGCCCCTGGGAGCTGGGCCTAATGAGGGACCCTTGAACCAGGCCTAGCCAGGGACCCCTCAGAGCTGGGCCTAGCCAAGGGCCCCACAGAGCCAGGCCTAACAAAAGGGGCCCTTGAGCTGGGCCTAGCCAGGGACCCCTCAGAGCTGGGCCTAGCCAAGGGCCCCACAGAGCCAGGCCTAACAAAAGGGGCCCTTGAGCTGGGCCTAGCCAGGGACCCCTCAGAGCCAGGCCTAATGAGGGGCCCTTGAGCCAGGCCTAGCAAGGTGCCCCTCAGAGCCGGGCCTGGACAAGGGCCTCTCGGAACCAGGCCTAGCCAGGGGCCCTTGAGCTGGGCCTAACCAGGGCCTCTCCGGCCCATGACATTCCAGACTGACTCCCAAACAGGCCGATAGAAAATGCAATATTTTTTATTTATTGTCTCGCACGTGGGGCTTTCCCCACTAGCAGGTCACAGGTATTTATTGGAAGCTTGGTTGAGCTGGGATTATCCAAACTCCTGTTTGTGTTTGAGCTGGGATTATCCACACTCCTGATTTGTGTTCAGACTGGGATTATCCACACTCCTGATTTGTGTTCAGACTGGGATTATCCACACTCCTGCTTTGTGTTTGAGCTGGGATTATCCACACTCCTGCTTTGGGGTTTGAGCTGGGATTATCCACCCTCCTGTTTGTGTTTGAGCTGGGATTATCCACACTCCTGCTTTGTGTTTGAACACTCCTGTTCAGTGTTTGAGCTGGGATTATCCACACTCCTGTTTGTGTTTGAGCTGGGATTATCCACACTCCTGAGCCAGCCCAGCTCCTGCAGGAGCTGGTGGGGATCCTGGCAATCCCAGCTATCCCATGGGATGCTCACCTCAATGCTTCTGTTCTCCAAATCCTGGCATTCCCAATTTCCTCCTCAGCTCTGGAAGTTTAGTTTAAACTCTTCTGTAGAGGAATTACTTGAAAAAAAAAAAATTCAAATGAAAGCCATATTTGAGTGCTGGGCCTGTGCAGGCCCTGGGCTGATGTAACATGTTCTGGAGTGCAGCTAGGCTGAGCTTTTTTACTCTTTGGATGGTGAATTTTTTAAAAGCCTTTTTCTTTTTCCTAACCAAAGAACAGCTGGGGGAGGGAGAGGGTTGGAGGTTTCCTGCACTGTGTTGTAAAGTGTGAGTGCTCAGTGAGTAGTGCAGGCTGGCTAAATAAAGTGTGAGAAGACAAAAAAAAAATCCTGTTTGTGCCCTGATTATTAATAATTACTGAGCAATTATTTCGCTTCTGGAAAGGAGAAGGGGTTGTTTAAAAGCCTTTGTGAGCTGTCTGTCAGCAGGGCTCTCACCCAGAGAGACAAAACTGCTCCACCTGGGCTGAAAAGTGGGAAAATCTCATCCTTTCCTGCCTGGACAAATCCTGCCCAGCTTCCTGAGTATTTCCTGGCTAAATCCACAGCAGGGGATGAAGGAATTTGTTTGCAGGATCTGATTATCTCTGAGGATTGTCCAGGTGAATCTTGGGCTTTCCTCTTCCCAGAGGAGCTGATCCCACCTTTCTCAGAGCAGGAAAGGTTTGTTGTGATGCCGGACTCGACGATCTTGGAGGTTTTATTCTGATTTTTAGGGTTCCAAAAGGCTGGAGGTGCCGCTGGTGCAGCCCCAGTTCTGAGCCCTTCCTGCCAAAACCCCGTGGGGAGGGAAATTTGGGATTCCTGGACGTGCCCCAGAAACACACAGAGAGCTGAGAGTCATGGAAACGAGGTTTTTATTAGGTTGTATCACCGAGAAATACAAAATGGTTCAAGTGGTGCCGTGCTGGAGGCGGCCGAGCTGAGGCTGCTGCACTTTGTACAAAAAAACTCAAAAACCCTCAGGGGGAGCTTTGCCAAAAAAGGGACCAACTGAGCCCGAAGCAGCCTGCAGTGGTTTGAGCTTTGCCTAAAAAGGGACAAACTGGGCCCAAAGCAGCCTGCAGTGACTTGAGCTTTGCCTAAAAAGGGACAAACTGAGCCCAAAGCAGCCTGCAGTGGTTTGAGCTTTGCCTAAAAAGGGACAAACTGAGCCCAAAGCAGCCTGCAGTGGTTTGAGCTTTGCCTAAAAAGGGACAAACTGGGCCCAAAGCAGCCTGCAGTGGCTTCAGCTCTGCCCTCTGGCACAGCTCCCAGAGCCCACAAGCCTGGCAAGCAGAGAAAAGCGAATTGAACCTGCTGGAGGAAAGTGTCAGAGCCCAGCTGGAGCACGCTGCAGCGAGCACAGGGTGGGGACAGGAGCTACGAGGGAACCCCTCGAGTTCTGGGTGCTCCTGGTGAGCTGTGGGCACTGCCAGGCATGACCAGGAGCTGCCAGAACCAAAAACTGCTGGAGTGGGAAATGGCCAAGAAGTCTTTGTGGTGTTTGAGTATTTACAGGGATTGTCCTGTGCCCAGTTCAGACCAGTTTGAACTTGTGTGACTGGTCCCAGCTGCAGTGTTGAACTGGTGTCCCAGTTGTGGTGTGTGACTGGTCCCAGTTGCGGTGCTGAACTGGTGTCCCAGTGCTGCTGGTGTGAGTGTCAGGTCGGTTCTGCTCATGGGAAGGGCCTGGGGGCTCTGGGGGGGGCAGAACTGGAGGGTTCATCCAGGACAAATGGAGACAACAATGATTTGAGGGAGCAGTGTTCCTAAACCATGGCTGGGCCTGGGCCATGGGTGGAAAAAATTCCTTTAAAGCCTCGGCACTGCTGGAAAAATGGCAGAGCCTGCCTGGATCCCAACCTGCTCCTGAGGACCCCGAAATGCTGCTGGGTGGAACTGGGAGCACTGGGGGGCCGTGGCTGGGGCTGGGGCTGGGNNNNGGGGCTGGGGTGGGAGCGGAGCCCCTGGGCAGCAGAGCCTGAGGGAATCCCTGGATTCCCCCAGCCAGGGAATTCCTCCAGGAGAATCCTGGGATTCCCCCAGCCAAGGGATTCCTGCAGGAGAATCCTGGGATTTCCCCAGTCAGGAGATTCCTCCAGGAGAATCCAGGGATTCCCCCAGCCAGGGGATTCCTCTAGTCAGGGGATTCCTGCAGGAGAATCCTTCGGTTCCCTCAGCCAAGGGATTCCTGCAGGGAGAGAAGGGCTGGAGGAGGGCTGGGGCTGGGAGAGGTCAGGGCTGAGGATGTAGGGTGGGCGACCAAACAGCTTCACTGCAGCCACTGTTCCCATTTCCCTGCAGAAACCAGCCTGGATTCCATCAGAAACATTTCCTGACTCCCTCAGGAACCATTCCCAAGTTCGTCAGGAACCATTTCTGACTCCCTGCACAAACCATTCCTGACTCCCTCAGGAAGCATTCCTGACTCCCTGCAGGAGCCAAGGCCCCATTCCCTGCCCGGTTGTTCCCCTTTGTTCCCCGCAGGTGGTAAAACCCTTCACCCTGAGCTGCTCCTCCTCCTTCCCTTCCCTCCCTGGGCACCAGCTCCTCTCCATCCTGCCATGCCTCCTCCTCCTCATCCCAGGAGCCTCCTCCTCCTCCTCCTCCTCCCCATCCCAGGAGCTTCCTCTTCTTCATCCCCATCCTGCCCTGCCTCCTCCTCTTCATCCCTATCCCAGGAGCCTCCTCTTATTCATCCTCATCCCAGATGCTTCCTCCTCTTCATCCCCATCCTGCAGTGCTTCCTCCTCCTCCTCCTCTTCCTCCTCTTCCTTTTCCTCCTCCTCCCCATCCCATCTTCCTTCTCCTCCCCATCCCAGGTGCTTCCTCCTCCTCCTCCTCCTCCCCATTCCAGCAGGGCCAGGTTCCTCCAGCCTCGCTGCCACTCCCAGGATGCCCAGCAGGGTTTGGAGCAGCCCCCAGTCACCCCATTCCCTCCCCAGGACGGGGCTCCCCAAGAGCCACGTGGTGATTCCAGGGGTCTGGGAGCAGGGATGTGCTCTCCGCATCCCCCTCAGCCCCACAAACCTCATCCCACCCCAAAAGAACCCACCAGATGATCCCCCTTTGCCATCAGCACATCCTGGCTGCTCCCACAGCCCCGAGCACCTGCAGCTCCTCCAGCCAGAGCAGGGCCAAAATCACCAATTCCACCTTTCCAGGGCCAAAATCACCAATCTCACCTTTCCAGGGCCAAAATCACCAATCTCATCCTTCCGGGGCTAAAATCCCCACCTTTTCAGGGCTACAATCACCAATTCCGCCTTTCTGGGCCAAAATCACCAATTCTACCTTTCTGGCACCAAAATCACCAATTTCATCTTTCCTGGGCCAAAATCAGCAATTCCACATTTCAGGGCTAAAATCACCAATCCCACCTTTCTGGGGTTAAAATCACTGATTCCACCTTTCTGGGGTCAAAAATCACCAATCCCACCTTTCCTGATCTAAAATCACCAATCCCATTTTCTGGTGCCAAAATCACCAATTTCACCTTTCCAGGTCCAAAATTACCAATTCCACCTTTTCTAGGCCAAAATCATCAATCCCACCTTTCTGGAGCCAAAATCACCAGTCCCACCTTTCCTGATCTAAAATCACCAATTCCACATTTCTGGGGTTAAAATCACTGATTCCACCTTTCTGGGGTCAAAAATCACCAATCCCATCTTTCTGGAGCCAACCTTTTCTAGGCCAAAATCTCCAATTCCACATTTCAGGGCTAAAATCACCAATCTCATCTTTCCAGGGCAAAAATCACCACCTTTTCAGGGCTACAATCCCCAATTCTGCCTTTCTGGGCCAAAATCACCAATCCCACCTTTTCTAGGCCAAAATCACCAATTCCACATTTCTGGCCTAAAATCACCAATTCCACCTTTCTGGGGCTAAAATCACCAACCCCACCTTTCCAGGGCCAAAATCACCAATCCCAACTTTCCGGGGCCAAAATCCCCACCTTTCCAGGGCCAAAATCACCAATTCCACCTTTCCTGATCTAAAATCACCAATCCCATCCTTCTCGGGCCAAAAATCACCAATTTCACCTTTCCGGGTTCAAAATTACCAATCCCACCTTTCCTGATCAAAAATCACCAATTCCAGTTTTTTGAGGCCAAAATCACCGATCCCACCTTTCTGACCAAAATCACCAATTCCACCTTTCCTGATCGAAAATCACCAATTCCAGTTTTTTGGGGCCAAAATCACCGATCCCACCTTTCTGACCAAAATCACCAATTCCACCTTTTTGGGGCCAAAATCACCGATCCCACCTTTCCGGCCCCGTTCCGCCGCCAGCGGCGATGCCGTCTCCCAGCGGGAAGAGAGGGAATTCCGGAGCGCGCGACCCTAAAATCTACCGGAGCGCCGGGACCGCCGGGGCCTCGTGCACCCGGCAGAGAGAAATGAACCCAATTTCCTTTATATATATATATGAATATGGCGCTATCGATATATATATATAAATTAAAGCTCGGCGGCGCCGCGGGGCTATAGCGTGGTCTCGCTGCCCACGTCCCGCGGAGCCTTTTCCGTGTCGCTGTCCTCGTAGTCCGACTCCATCTCGATCTTCACCTGGGGCACGGCACAGATGGGGTTTCGGGAGTAGTTAAAGGCGGGAGACGACGGGCACGAGATCTTCAGGTGGAGGGTGATACTGGGGGGCGGGAGGGGAGGGGGGGGTCAGCAGCCAGGGCGGCTGCCCCCACCCCAAACCCGCCCCGGGGGAGGCTGAGGATTGAAGATCTGGAGCTTTTTATATCGTTTTTCATCAATTTGCCATGTATTTAAAATACATTTTTCGTATATATTTTTANTCCATATATTTTCCATATTTTTATACGTTCATATATTATTTCTATATATTTTTAATATATTTTCTATTATTCTATATTTTCTATATAATTATTCTATATATTTTAAATATATTCTCTTCATATATTTTTAATATATTTTCTATATATTTTCATATGTTTTTCATATACATTCCGTATTTTTTAATCTATTTTCATATAATATTCATATTTTTTAATATATGTTTTTCATATATTCATATGAAAATATATATATTAATATTCATATATATATTCATTCATATAGATTATTCCTACATATTTTTCATATCTATTTAATCTATTTCTCATGTATATTTTTCATATATTCATATATTTTGTAGACTGTTCACACACAGATTTTTGGCATTTTTCCTACCCTTTCCCTTAGCTTTTAGAATAATAAATGAACCCTTTAAATTCCTATTGGAATTCTGTTTAGTCTTGAGGAGAAGAAGCCTGGCACGGATATTTTGTTTTCCACCAGAACTCCAAAGGCAAAGAAGCCCCATTGGAACAACTCCAATGTCCCAACCTGATAAAATCTGTAGAAACTCTGTCCTCCTGAAAACTTTCCTTTAAAAACTTCATTTTATATCATCATTTTAATGCTGTTTGGAAAAGTTTTGTGTTTTATTCCAGGCTACCGCTGAGAAATGAAAGAAAATCTGATGTTTTCCCATCAATCCGCAGAATTCGCAGAGGATATTCCCAAAATTTCGGGATTCAGAGCCTGAAAAATCCCCTTGGCTGTCACTGAGCAGAATTTTTGTAGCTCCAACCCTGTAGAGGGGATGAGAAAACCGCCCCAAATCCAGAGGGATGCTGCGAAAATCCACCTGGATATTTGGGAATTGCTCAGGGATGGCGGAGCCAGGAGGATCAAGCTGGGAGGATCCCAAATTTCTCCCCAGGGATGGGGATGGGGAGGGGGATCCCGGTTACCTGCGATCCATGTCCGAACCGTTCGGGGAGGTGTCAGAACGCAAAGCTCCAGGTGGAGGCCCTCTTTCCTAGGGGGACACGGAGCTGAAACACTCCCCAGGTGATCCCAAAAATCCCCCTTGGCCCCCACTCCCTGCTGCATCCTGGGGCCAAAATCACCAATCCCACCTTTCCAGGGCCAAAATCACCAATTTCCCTTTTTTGGGGGGCCCAGAATCACCAATTCCACCTTTTCTGGGCCAAAATCACCAATTTCACTTTTTTTGGGGTCCAAAATCACCAATCCCGCCTTTCTGGGGCCAAAATCACCAATTCCACCTTTCTGGTGGAGAACTGCTGGGAATCACCGATGTTGGGGGCGGTCAGCGAGAGGAAAGGCCCTGCCAGCCGTGCCAGCCTCATTTGAGGAGTTAAACTGAGCTAAAACTCACTGGGATCCTGGTGCCGCCTGGAATGAACCCCCCCAAATTTACTCCCAAGATTTTTGGTGAAGGTGGAGCCGAATCTGCTCTTTCCCAAGAGGCTTTTGGGGGCTCCAAACCATCCTAAACGCAGATATTTTCCACAAACCCCCATCAGCACCAGCTCAGGGATGGTGAAACCCAGGAGATTCCCGGATTTTTTTTTTTTTTTGAGATTTGAGGAAATCTTGGTGATCTCCAGGTCCTGGGATGAGCGGTGCTCTCTCCTGGATTTGCCCTGATCCCGGTGACCCAGGAGGGACCCGGGTGCGTGTCCAGCGGGGTTAGTGCCGAGCGGAGCCCACGGGAGGGGTTAGGAAGAGGCTCCTGGGCTCGTTACTTACGGCTGAGGCAATGGGGGCCCCCGTTTCGGGGCTGCGCGGGCAGGGGCTCCATGGGGATCTTAATGACTGAGGGAGGTGGGAACTGGGGAAGAAACGGGGAAATTCCTGGTGAAGGCAGCGCCTGGGGAGGCTCTGAGACTGCCTGGAGCTCCCAAAGGGACCCAAAACCTCCAGAGGAGGAGGAGGAGGCTTTGCCTTCCTCTTCCCAAATTCCGGGGCAGGAGTTGCACAGAGGTTTTGAGTGATGGGTGCTGTGCCCTAAACCAGAGGATTTGGGCTCTTCTCCCCGAGGGTTTCCTTTTTTTTGCTGTGATTTTCCAGCTTCTGGGACATTCCCTGGAGCCTCCTGCCAGCCCCTGAGCCCCTCACTCCGCCGGTTCTGTCCGTGCAGTGGAACAGCTCCAGAAATCCAAGACCTTCATCCTAAACCTGGAGGTTTCAATGGGAATTTTCCCTCCCCAGCTCTGGTATGTCCCCACCATCCTCGGGAGCCCCCCGGTGACCCCGTGCCCACCTCCTCATCGCTGCTGCTGTCGCCTTTGTTGCCTTTTTTCTTCTTCTTCTTGTCGTCCTCCTTCTTCTTCTCCTTCTCGGGGATGATGTTGTCGATCCAGGCCAGGTCATGTTGGGAGAAGACGAAATCCAGGAGCCGCCTCACCAGGATCAGGGCCAAGATCTGGCAGGGGAGAGGTCCAAGAACATCTCAACCCAATATCTGGTGACCACCAAGCCAAAAATCCCCTGAATCCCAAAAAACCCTTTGGATCGAGGATGGGATTGCCATGACGGGGAAGATGATGGCAGGCTTGGTGGGACCACACCAAAAATTTCATTAAATCCCAAAAAACCCTTTGGATCAAGGATGGGATCACCATGATAAGGAGCATGATGGCAGCCATGGTAGGACCATGTCAAAATTTCCTTAAATCCCCAAAAAATGCGTTTGGGGCAGGGCTGGAATTTCCATAACAAGGAAGATGATGGCAGCCATGGTGGGACTACACCAAAAATTTAATTAAATCCCAAAAAAACCCCTCTGGATCGAGGATGGGATCACCGTGACGGGGAAGATGATGGTGGCCATGATGGGACCACACCAAAAATTCCATTAAATCCCAAAAAAACCCTTTGGATCGAGGATGGGATCACCATGACGGGGAAGATGATGGCAACCATGGTGGGACCACACCAAAAATTTCATTAAATCCCAAAAAACCCTTTGGATCGAGGATGGGATTGCCATGACGGGGAAGATGATGGCAGGCTTGGTGGGACCACACCAAAAATTTCATTAAATCCCAAAAAACCCTTTGGATCAAGGATGGGATCACCATGATAAGGAGCATGATGGCAGCCATGGTAGGACCATGTCAAAATTTCCTTAAATCCCCAAAAAATGCGTTTGGGGCAGGGCTGGAATTTCCATAACAAGGAAGATGATGGCAGCCATGGTGGGACTACACCAAAAATTTAATTAAATCCCAAAAAAACCCCTCTGGATCGAGGATGGGATCACCGTGACGGGGAAGATGATGGTGGCCATGATGGGACCACACCAAAAATTCCATTAAATCCCAAAAAAACCCTTTGGATCGAGGATGGGATCACCATGACGGGGAAGATGATGGCAACCATGGTGGGACCACACCAAAAATTTAATTAAATCCCAAAAATCCCCTCTGGATCGAGGATGGGATCACCATGACGGGGAAGATGATGGTGGCCATGATGGGACCACACCAAAAATTCCATTAAATCCCAAAAAACCCTTTGGATCGAGGATGGGATCACCATGACAGGGAAGATGATGGCAGCCACGGTGGATTTGAGGATCCAGAGCACGGCCAGGCAGACGATCTGCACCAGGGTGAAGAGGTGGATGCGGCGCAGCGGGACGTGCCGCAGGAACACGTAGTCGGGCTGGTGCTTGGCTGGCATCAGGAAGAGCTTGCAGCGATCCCAAAACTGCCCAGAGAGGAAGGTCTGAGTTAATCCTCAGCCCCACCCCACATAAAAACCCTGTTTAGTCCCCAGAATAGCAGAAGAGCTTGAACTGATCCCAAAACCAGCCGGAGAGGAATTCCTAGGATTAATTCTCTGCCCCATCCCACAGAAAAAACCCGCTTTTAATCCCCAAAATGGTGAAAGAACTTCAGTGATCCCAAAACCACCCAGGGAGGAAGGCCTGGGATTAATCCTCTGCCCCACCCCACAGGCTGCCCAGGAAAAGCCTCTTTTATTTCCCCCCAAATGGGGAATTTGTGGGGTTTTGGTGTTTCTCGGAGGGTTTTGGGTATCTGTTGTCCCATGCGTGGAAATTTTGGAGTAAAAATCTTCCTTTTTGAGCCAGTGTGGGACAGTCTGTGGCCAGTGAGGAGGAGGAGGAGGATGAAGATGAGGACAAGGAGGAGGATGAAAACAAGGATGACGAGGAGGATGGGGAGGATGGAGGAGGAGGAGGAGGACGAAGACAAGGATGAGGAGAAGGACAATGAGGAGGAGGATGAGGATGAGGAGGACAATGAGGAGGAGGATGAGGATGAGGAGGACAATGAGGAGGAGGATGAGGATGAGGAGGACAATGAGGAGGAGGATGAGGATGAGGAGGACAATGAGGAGGATGGAGGACAAGGAGGATGAAGATGAGGACAAGGAGGAGGATGAAAACAAGGATGACGAGGAGGATGGGGAGGATGGAGGATGAGGAGGAGGACGAAGACAAGGATGAGGAGAAGGACAATGAGGAGGAGGAGGATGAGGACAAGGAGGATGAATAGGACAAAGAGGAAGATGGAGGATGAGTATGAGGATGAGGATGAAGATGAGGAGGAGGAGAACAACAAGGAGGAGGATGAGGACAATGAGGACAACGAGGAGGATGGAGGACAGGGAGGATGAGGAGGAGGATGAAAACAAGGACAACGAGGAGGACGACGAGGAGGATGGAGGAGGAGGAGAATGAGGAGGAGGACGAAGACAAGGACGAGGAGGAGGATGAAGAGGAGGAGGAGAATGAGGAGGAAGGGCACTCACCTGGATGCCGTTCAGCGACGCCACGCCCATGTAGAGGAAGACCCCATAGAGCACTGGCATGGGAATGTACTGGGAACAGGGAAAACACACAGCCCTGAGCCCAGGGAAGGCAGCAGCTCCTCCCCAGGGCCAGGGCCCAGCACTGGACGTCACCAGGACCGGGCAGGATCCGGCTTTTTTGTCCCCATGTCCCCAGATCTCTGCAGGGAGGGGGGAGTGGGAATGTTTTACCTTCAGGATAGGAGCCAGGAAAACCGAAATCCCCGTGAGCACGAAGACGATGATGCCGGTCACCCTCTGCTCCCTGCAGTGGGGACAGGAGCAGGATCAGCCTGTGCTGGGTTCCCCACCCCAAGGAACCACAGGATCACGAGTGGGGATGGGATTGATCCACTGGGATCATGGATCCAACCCCAGACACCCCAAATTCCCACCCTGTCCATCCCTGGAGCCCTGCACAGACACCCCAAATTCTAAATGTTCCTGTAACTCCGGCAGCCTCAGGGCTGTGCCCATTCCCTGCACAGTGCCCAGCACTCTCTGGGGGCAGAACCTTTCCCAAAATCCAGCCTGAGCCTGCCCTGCCCTAGCTCCAGCCATTCCCTGGGTGCTGTCCCTGTCACACAGAGCTCAGGGTCTGTCCCTCCTCTCCCTCTCCCGAGGAAGCTGGAGCTGGGGTCAGTGTCCCTCAGTCTCTCCAGCTGAACACCCCAAGTGCCCTCAGCCATTCCTCGTGTGGCCCCTCCAGACCCTTCCCCACCCTCGTGTCCCTCCTCTGGACACTCTCCAATAATTTATTCTCTGTTTTACATGGCATCACCCAAAACTGGGTGAGTCTTGTGTTTTCTGAGGCCACCCCAGCCCAGCCCAGAGCAGAGCAGAGCAGAGCAGGACAATCCCTCCCTGGCCCTGATGTCCCTGATGCCCCCTCCAGGACAGGACAATCCCTCCATGACCACACTGTCCCTGCTGTCCCCCGGGACATGACAATCCCTCCCTGGCCCTGTTTTGCCTGGTGTCCCCTCTAGGAGAGGACAATCCCCCCCTGGCCCTGCTGTCCCTGCTGTCCCCTCCAGGAAAGGACAATCCCTCTCTGTCCCTGCTGTTCCCCAGGACAGGACAATCCCCCCCTATCCCTGCTGTCCGCTCTAGGACAGGACAATCCCTCCNTGCCCTGGGTGCTGTGGGGGATCCCTGGGGTGCTGTGGGGGATCCATGGGGTGCTGTGGGGGATTCTGGGGTGCCCTGGGTGCTGTGGGGGATCCCTGGGGTGCTGTGAGGGATCCTGGGGTGCTGTGGGGGATCCTGGGGTGCTGTGTGGAATCCTGGGGTGCCCTGGGTGCTGTGGGGGATCCCCCGGCAGTCTCACCCTTNGTCCCCAGGACAGGGATGTCCCCTCAGCTCCAGGGCACTGCTCGGACCCACCGTGACCCCCCCAGGACTCACCTGACCCCCAGGAACTGGGGCTGCTCCCCCGGGGCGCTGGTCTCGGTCTCCATCTTGAGGCTGTCGATGTGGGCGATGGAGATGACGGTGGCAGCCACGTACCAGGGCAGCCCCATGAAGGAGCACACGGCCATCAGGATGCCCACCCAGAACAGGTCCAGGTGGTACCCGGCTGCCTTCTGCAACACAGCACAGGGGACATTGTGGGGTCACCCCCAGCCCAGCACCACGGGGTGCCCCCCTGGCTCCCCCCGAGGCCTCCAGCAGGGCCTTGGTGCGCCCCAAACAGCCTTGGGGCACCTGGTGTCACCCTGATGTACCCCACACAAAAATGGGGCACCCTGTGAGGGATCCTGGGGTGCCCTGCGTGCTGTGGGGGATCCACAGGGTGCTGTGAGGGATCCTGGGGTGCCCTGGGTGCTGTGGGGGATTCTGGGGTGCCCTGGGTGCTGTGGGGGATCCCTGGGGTGCTGTGGGGGATCCATGGGGTGCTGTGGGGGATTCTGGGGTGCCCTGGGTGCTGTGGGGGATCCCTGGGGTGCTGTGGGGGATCCATGGGGTGCTGTGGGGGATTCTGGGGTGCCCTGGGTGCTGTGGGGGATCCCTGGGGTGCTGTGAGGGATCCTGGGGTGCTGTGGGGGATCCTGGGGTGCTGTGTGGAATCCTGGGGTGCCCTGGGTGCTGTGGGGGATCCCCCGGCAGTCTCACCCTTAGCTTGTGCTCCTTCCTGTTGACGATGACGGCCGTGATCTGCTGGTCCATGAAGATGAGGATGGTGACAAGCAGGGCGGGCAGGGCGCTGGCCAGGTACACCCACCACGGGTTCTTCCCGAAGGGGAACACGAACCAGCCCCGGTCCACACGGGTGGGCTGGGGAGGACAATGGGGTCGGAACCTCGGGAACGCGGCACGGGTTGGGAAAACCCAAGGGATGGAGTTTGGGGACAACCCCAGCACCCCATCCCAGATCCATCCTAAATCCCGTGCTTCAAACTACCCCCAAATCCTCATTGGGATCTCATTGGGGTCACCATTGGGATTCTCACTGGGATCCCCATTGGGATCCTCATTGGGATCCTCATTGGGATTCTCATCCCAATTGGGATCCTCATTGGGATTGTCATTGGGATCACCATTGGGATCACCACTGGGATTCTCATTCTGATTCTCATTGGGATCTTGACTGGGCACACCATTGGGATCCCACTGGGATCTTCATTGGAATTCTCATTGAGATCACCATTGGGAACCTCCATAGGATTTCCATTGGAATTCTCATTGAGATTCTCATTCTGATTCTCATTGGGATCCTCATTGAGATCACCATTGGGACCCCATTGGGATCCTCACTGGGACCCCCATCGGGATTCTCATTGGGATCTTCATTTGGATTCTCATTGGGATCACCATTGGGATCACCACTGGGGTCCTTCTTGGGATCACCATTGGGATCCTCATTCTGATTCTCATTGGGATCCTGATTGGGATTACCATTGGGCTCCCACTGGGATCCTCATTGGGATAACCATTGGGATCACAATTGGGATCCTCATTGCGATCCTCATTGGGATTCTCATTGGGATCCTCATTGGGATTCCCATTGGGATTCTCACTGGGATCATCATTGGGATTCTTATTAGGATCACCATTGGGATCACCATTGGGATCCTCACTAGGATCACCATGGGGATCACCATTGGGATCCCCATTGGGATCCTCAATAGGATTTCCACTGGGATCCCCACTGGGATCATCATTGGGATTCCCATTGGGATCATCATTGGGGTCCTCATTGGGATTCCCATTGGGATCCTCAATAGGATTTCCACTGGGATCCCCATTAGGATCCTCACTGGGATTCCCATTGGGATTCCCATTGGGATCGTCAGTAGGATTTTCACTGGGATCACCATTGGGATCCCCATTGGAATCCTCACTGGGATCTCCACGTCACCCACTGGATGGGGGAGGATAAATCCTTCCAGAATGGGATTTTACAAATTTTGGGGTTTTTTACCTTGAAATCGGTGGGCACTTGGAGCTTTGGGGTGTTGAGTCCGAAAAGCACGTCCAGCCCCACAAACATTAGTATGGACATAAAGATTGAGAAGTCACTAATGAGCTTACGGAGCTGCCAGCGAGAGGGGGAGAAAGAAAAGGGAGGAAAAAATGGAAAAAAGGGAGGAAAATGATAAAAAAAGGAGGAAAAACAAAAAAGGAAGGAAAAACAACAAAAAAAGGGAGGAAAAACAACAAAAAAGGAGAAAAAAAGGAGGGGGAAAAAGAGAGGAAAACCACAAAAATGAGGGAAAAAAGGAGGGAAAACAATGAATAAAGGGGGAAAACAACAAAAAGGAGGGGAAACAAAAAAATTGGAGAGGAAATTTGCAAAAAAAAAGAGGAGGAAAACCAACAAAAAAGGAGATAAAAAAGGGGGAGGAAAAACAACAAAAAAAGAGGAAATACAAAAAAAGGAGGGTGAAAAAGGAAAAACAAAAAAAAAGAAGGAAAAACAACAAAAAAGAGGAGGGAAAAAAGAGGAAAAACAATAAAAAGGGGCGGGAAATTAACAAAGAGGGCAGGAAAAACAAGAAAAGGGAGGGAAAACAATAAAAAGGGAGGAAAATTACCAAAAAAGTTGGAAAAATAATAGAAAAAGGAGGGAAAAAAGGAGGGGATGAAAAACAAAAAAAAGGGGGGGAGGGGAAAAATAGAGGAAAAGCAACAAAAAAAGGAGGGAAAAAAAAATGGGGTGAGGAATAATAATCAAAATGGAGGAAAAACAACAAAAAAAAGGAGAACAAACAACAAAAAGAGAATAAAGAAAGTCAGAAAATTAGAATATTGTTAGAAAAGACAAAGTAGCTTTAAAGATGGTGCCTGGAGCTGCGATATTCCCAAAAAAAACCTGGAGAGGAGCTGGAAAAAGAGCGTGGGAGGGGAGGAGGCCGAACCTTGATGATACTCGGGATGTGGAGTTTGGGGGTGTCCAATCCGAAACAGGCGTCCACTCCACAGAAGATCAGGATGGAGAAGACATTGGAAAAATCAGCAATGAAAGCCCTGACCTGGAGGCAAGACAGGGAAATGGGGTTGGAAAGGGAATTAATGGGGTGGGAATGGGAATTAACGGGGTGGGAATGGGAATTAATGGAATGGGAAGGGTAATTAATGGGGTGGGAAGGCAGTTAATAGGGTGGGAAAGGGAATTAATGGGATAAGAAGAGAATTAGTGGGGTGGGAAGATAATTAATGGGGTGGGAAAGGGAATTAATGGGGTGGGAAAGGGAACTAATGGGGTAGAAAGGGGAATTAACAGGTTGAAATGGGAATTAATGGGGTCGGAGGTGGATTAATGGGGTGGGAAGGGAAATCAACAGGGTGGAAAGGGAATTAATGGGGNCACAAAAATGAGGGAAAAAAGGAGGGAAAACAATGAATAAAGGGGGAAAACAACAAAAAGGAGGGGAAACAAAAAAATTGGAGAGGAAATTTGCAAAAAAAAAGAGGAGGAAAACCAACAAAAAAGGAGATAAAAAAGGGGGAGGAAAAACAACAAAAAAAGAGGAAATACAAAAAAAGGAGGGTGAAAAAGGAAAAACAAAAAAAAAGAAGGAAAAACAACAAAAAAGAGGAGGGAAAAAAGAGGAAAAACAATAAAAAGGGGCGGGAAATTAACAAAGAGGGCAGGAAAAACAAGAAAAGGGAGGGAAAACAATAAAAAGGGAGGAAAATTACCAAAAAAGTTGGAAAAATAATAGAAAAAGGAGGGAAAAAAGGAGGGGATGAAAAACAAAAAAAAGGGGGGGAGGGGAAAAATAGAGGAAAAGCAACAAAAAAAGGAGGGAAAAAAAAATGGGGTGAGGAATAATAATCAAAATGGAGGAAAAACAACAAAAAAAAGGAGAACAAACAACAAAAAGAGAATAAAGAAAGTCAGAAAATTAGAATATTGTTAGAAAAGACAAAGTAGCTTTAAAGATGGTGCCTGGAGCTGCGATATTCCCAAAAAAAACCTGGAGAGGAGCTGGAAAAAGAGCGTGGGAGGGGAGGAGGCCGAACCTTGATGATACTCGGGATGTGGAGTTTGGGGGTGTCCAATCCGAAACAGGCGTCCACTCCACAGAAGATCAGGATGGAGAAGACATTGGAAAAATCAGCAATGAAAGCCCTGACCTGGAGGCAAGACAGGGAAATGGGGTTGGAAAGGGAATTAATGGGGTGGGAATGGGAATTAACGGGGTGGGAATGGGAATTAATGGAATGGGAAGGGTAATTAATGGGGTGGGAAGGCAGTTAATAGGGTGGGAAAGGGAATTAATGGGATAAGAAGAGAATTAGTGGGGTGGGAAGATAATTAATGGGGTGGGAAAGGGAATTAATGGGGTGGGAAAGGGAACTAATGGGGTAGAAAGGGGAATTAACAGGTTGAAATGGGAATTAATGGGGTCGGAGGTGGATTAATGGGGTGGGAAGGGAAATCAACAGGGTGGAAAGGGAATTAATGGGGTGGGAAGGGAATTAACGGGGTTGGAAGGAAATTAATGGGGTGGGAAGGGGAATTAGTGGGGCTGGAAGGGAATTAATGGGGTGGGAATGGGAATTAACAGTGTGGGAAGGGAATTATTGGGGTTGGAAAGGGAATTAACAGACTGGAAAGGGCAATTAATGGGGTGGGAAGGGAATTAACGAGATTGGAAAGAAAATTAACGGGGTGGGAAGGGAATTAATGGGGTCGGAAGGGAATTGGGATGGAGAGGTTTGCTCTTGCTTTGGGGTCTTTCCAGCTCTGTTCAGCCACAGATGATCCGGGAACAAAATCCCTGAAATTCGCATTTCTTCAATTTTCCTCCACCAGGTGAGGGGTTATTGAGATTGGCATTATTGGGATTGGGAGAGCCAAGGGAGAGAATCCTGGAATGTTTTGGCTTGGATGGGATCTCAAACCCCACCAATGCCACCCTTGCCATGGCAGGGACACCTCCCACTGTCCCAGGGGGCTCCAGCCTGGCCTGGGACATTCCCAGGGATCCAGGGGCAGCCAGAGCTCCTCTGGGAATTCCATCCCAGTCCCTCCCCACCCTGAGGTGAGAATTTCTTCCCAAAATCCCATCTAAACAAGGAATTCTGGAATGGTTTGGGTCCCACTGTGGGTCCCAAACTGTCCCAGGGTGCTCCAACCTGGCCTGGGACATTCCCAGGGATCCAGGGGCAGCCAGAGCTCCTCTGGGAATTCCATCCCAGCCCCTCCCCACCCTCATTCCATCCCAAAGCTTATTTAAATCTCCCCTTTCCCAGTGGGAAGCCATTCCCTGTGTCCTGTCCCTCCATCCCTTGTCCCCAGCCCTTCCCCAGCTCTCCTGGAGCCCCTTCAGGCCCTGCAAGGGGCTCTGAGCTCTCCCTGGATCCTTCCCTTCCCCAGGTGAACATTCCCAGCTCTCCCAGCCCGGCTCCAGAGGGGCCCCAGCAGCTCCATATCCTCTAGGTGGGGTCCCAGCTCTGCAGGTGGAGTCTCACCTGAGCGGGGCCCAGGGGCAGAATCCCCCCGGAGCTGCTGCCCAGGCTGGGGATCAGTCCAGGGCACCTCTAGGGTCATGTCCAGCCTCAGCCACTCCCAAATCCCCCTCCCAGCCTGGATCCATCCCAGGCACTGCCCCATCCCAGGGGCACCTCCAGCACTTGGGATGCTCAAACCCCATGAGATCCCCTGGAGCTTGCCCAGGTCCCTCGGGACGTCCCCATCCTTCAGGATTGTCCCTTGGTGTCACCTGCAAACCTCCTGAGGGAGCCCTTGACCCCTTTGTTTCCATCACTAATGAGCACATTAATTAACTCTGGCCCCGAGAAGGATCCCTGGACATCACTGGTCACTGATGTCCATCGGAGTCTGGGCCGGTCACAGCTGCCCTGGGGATGGGATCATCCCAGAAATTCCTCATCCACCATCCCAGAAATTCCTCCTCCATCGTCCCTCCCATTCCTCCTCCATTATCCCGGAAATTCTTCCTCCATCATCCCGGAAATTCTTCCTCCATCATCCCGGAAATTCCTCCTCCATCATCACAGAAATTCCTCCTCCATCATCACAGAAATTCCTCCTCCATCACACAGAAATTCCTCATCCATCATCCCAGAAATTCCTCCTCCATCATCCCAGAAATTCCCCCTCCATCATCCCAGAAATTCCTCCTCCATCATCCCGGAAATTCCTCCTCCATCATCGCAGAAATTCCCCCTCCATCATCCCGGAAATTCCTCACCCGTTAATTGTCCACCCATTAACTGTCCCCCCATTAACCCAACTCCAATTCAGAGAAGAGGATGTCATCAACAGCCTCACAGAATTCCAAAAATCAAGAACCTCGGGGAGGATCCCAATTGTTGCCAAAACCTCCTGAAAACAGGGATGTATTTTCCTGGAGTTCTTTGCCTCTACCAAAAACTCCTGGCAGCTCCCATTTTCCCTCATTTTTGGGAAAGGGGTCGGCTGAACCTGGTTCTTTCCTTACCTTGGTGGGGAAATAGCGGCTGAATTTGAATTTTTTCAGGGTCAGGGTCATGGAGTAGGTGCCGAAGAAGAGGATGAAGGACATGAGGGCCAGGTCAGGCACGAATTTGCAGGATTTTCCCACCAAGCTGCCGCCGTATTTGAGACATTCCTTCTTACTCAGCTGGGTCCAGTCCAGAGCTGTGAGGTTGATAGCATTGGACTGGCGAGAGACCCCCCAAAAAAAACAAAATTAGCAAAATTTGAAATTATTGCGGTGTGCAGGGAAAGGGGAGATTCCAGCCCAAATCGTGCAAAATTGGCATTTTTAAGGTGCAGCATGGAAAAAGAGGGAAATTTCTTGTCCAAAGCCCCAGATTTGTACTTTAAGGGATCGTATTGTACAAGAAAAGGGAAATTTCCTGTCCAGGGATTGCATTGCTCAAGAAAAGGGAAATTTCCTGTCCAAACCCCTAAATTTTGTGCTTTAAGGATTGCATTGTGCAAGAAAAGGGGAATTTCACAACTGTATTGAGCAAAATCAGAGTTTTTAGCAACTGCAGCTTGCAAAAAAAGGAAATTTCCTGGTCAAACCCCAAAAAGAGCAGTTTGAGCCATTTCAGCACGCAAGGAAAGGTGAATTTCCAGAGCTGCTGCCACTGGGATACCCAAAACCACAGGAAAACCCCAGAGCTGGTACAAATTTGGGGGGAAAAGTGTGGATTTGGTGCTGCTGAGCCCTGCTAGGAGCCCAGACCAGCCCAAATTTGAGTTTCCCTCGCTCCGAGCTGGCCCATCCCGCTCCCTGGGTGCTGAAATCCCTCGGATCCGCCCTCCCCGATCCCAGATTTCCCACTGGGATGAGCAGATCCCATTTCTTACCAGAGAAACGTTAGTGGTGTTCGGTGCCACTGGAGCTGAAGCATCGAACAAGGTCGCGTTGGCTGCGGGAAAGGAGTTGGTTATTGAGGTTTTGGGGCTGAAACCGAACTTTTGGGCATTCACACCAGCTGGGCTTCACCTGCCGAGCCCGGCAGGGATCGGCATCCCGGGGTTTTGGGGGGAAATTCCCCTTTTCTGACCCCGCAGCGACTTCTCCCTCATTAATCCCACGCGCCGGGGAGGACGCGGCGGCTCCTGCGGTGGCTTCTCCCTCCGGGGCTGGCGAGGGCCGGGGACAGAGGGGATTTTTTAGGAGCTTCCCAGTTCCTAAAATTTCCAGGAGCTTCCCAGGGAAGCCGCCAGGAGTGGGGTGGACTTAAAACCACAGGGGTGGAAGGCTGGAAAAGCAGCCTGGAGTTTTTTTGGGTTTTTTTGGAGAGGCAGCACCCAAATCATGCCCAATTTGCCTTTTTAAAAATTATTATTAATTTTTTTTTTTTAATTGTTTGGGGGTGTTTTGGTGTCATCAGTGCAAAATTCCGTCTTTTCGAGCCCCCAGCACCTTCTCCTCCTCGGCTCTTCAGGCGACGCAGCTCCGCAGCTCCGGGAGCACTCCCGGGTTCTCTCGGGGTGCCCCTAAAAGAGGGAATTCGGGAATTCGGGAATTCGGGAATGCCGGCACCGCTTTGCCGCCCCCCTCTTCCATCCTCTTCGCCAAGCGGGAATTTCGGCCGCTGCCTCCATCCCCGGCGCCGGGGATTAATGAAGGAGAAGCTGGGTTAGGACAGAAACCCCGAAACTGCCAGGACCGAGCTCTGGGGAACAAACCCGGCCCTAAAAACATCAGCTTTGTTCTCATTTTTCTCCTCCACAACCTTTTCTTTTTCTGAAAACTCTATTTTGGGATTCCTACACCTTTAAAGGGCGGCACAGCACTGGTGAGATTAAAGAGAGGAGCCCTAAGGGCTCTACACAAACCTTTTCAGAGAGAAAGAAAAGTCAAATACATGGGAAAAAAATAACAAGGGAGTCCCCCCGTGGGGGGAGAGTATCAAATATTAAAATAGTTTTAATATTTAGAAGGTGATACTCACTTGAGATTGAAATCAGCCCCAATTGATGTGTGCAGCAGAGACAAATATGGGACAAATCAGTTATAATAATCAAAAATCAGCACGGATTAAAAAAAAAAGGAATTTTAAAAAAATATTAAGGATGGAGGGGGGAATAAACATAATTTCTAGAGGAATTTTAAAACTGGTGTGGACATGGCTGCCTTGGGCAGCCAGGGCAAGGAGGGGGATTGGGAATTGGGGTGCGGATGCCTCGCGGCTGCTCGGGGTTTGCTCGGGATGGGGGCTTGGAGAAGGGGAAGACCTCCCTGGAGGCTGAAGGCTCCTCCCGTGGGAGCACCGGGCGGATCCTGGGGGTGCTCACGGTTCCGTTTGGGAATTCCAGCCCCGGGGGTTCTGGGTTTGGGGGCTCGGTTTGGGAAGAGCTGGGTTGGTTCTGGGAGCTGCTCTGGGCTCTCAGGTCCTGGCAGGATCGAGGTGCTCACGGAGGGGTGGGTGAGCAGGAGTGGAGGAGAAATGCAGAATTCAACCCGATCGCCGTGGTTCCCGTCGGGTCAGAGCTCTCCTTGGAGTGGCAGATGCAGTGGGAACGCGTTGGGTGGGGGTCAGGAATGCTTTCCTTGAAGAAAGGAGACAGGCAGAACTTCACCGTGACCTTCATCCACCGTGACCTCCATCCATCATCATCTTTATCCACCATGGCCTCCATCCGTCATCGTCTTCATCCATCATCATCTTCATCCATCATTTTCATCCATCATCTTCTTCCACCGTCACTTTCATCCACCATCATCATCATCCACCATCATCATCATCCACCATCATCTTCATCCACCATCATCTTCATCCACCATCATCATCATCCATCTTCATCCATCATCACCTTCATCCACCTTCACCTCCATCCACTGTCAGTCTGCTCTGACTTCAGCTGCTTCTCCCCAAAATTTAGATTTTTGACATAAATTCAGCTCCTGGGAGAGCAGGCAGTCGCTGCTGTGAGTCCAAAGCCGTCTCCAATCCCTTCCAGGAGTGTCCAGGCTCCATGACTCAGATCTGGAATCATCCAGAATGTCTATCCAAGACCAAAACCACGGAAGGACCACCTGCTTAGAGCCTGATGGCTTCTCCTTTTGGAAAAGGAGTGGAAAAAGAGGAGGAAAAACAGTCCATGGAGGTTTCCACACCCAGCTGGGACATCCTGGGGTGTCCCAGCCACTGGAGAGCACAGAACCACTCCAGGTGTTTTCTGGAGATTCAGTTTCCATCAGCAGGAATGACCTGAAATGTCCTCTTTTTCTATATTTCCTTTTATCCATCCAGGTCTGGCTGCTCCAGGCTGAGATCCCGACTCCTTGTCTGCTGTGTCACCGACTCCTTCATCCAAGGGGGTCAAGGATCTTCCTCCATCTTCCAAACCCCCTCAGAGGAGGATGATGAGGATGAGGTCTCTCCACCCCAGGCAGCTCCTGCCACATCCTGGGCCAGTGATCCCGTGGGATTCATCCAATCCAGGACCCTCCCTCCCACCCCGGCTCCTGCCCGGGCGGCCCCGGGATGAACTCACCTGGGTCGGGGGCGACGCACTCGCACTTGTACATGGTCACATAGTCGGGCTTGAAGTCGGAGTTGATGGGGTAGTACTTGAAGGCCCCGATCATCTTCTTGATGGCGTCGTAGATGAAGATGAAGCTGATGAGGGTGGAGAACCCCTCCTCGGTGAAGCGCGTGATGTACTTTATAATAAAACTGGCGTCGGTCGCCACCAGGATAAGGCACTGCAGGGCCGAGTGCAGCCCGATCCACAGGCGGAATTCCATGTAGTCAATCCCGTTGCCTCTGGAAGAGGGGACACGCAGCCCTGTGAGGGCGGCTGGGGGCTGGGGGACACATCCCATCTCTGCAGGGACAGGCCCTGGTGTCCCCTGGGGTGGCCCAGCACTCACTTGCTGAAGTCGAAGAGCAGCTTCTCGAAGATGAGGATGGGGCCGGTGCTGCTGAGGATGATGAGGGGCTGCCCGGCGAAGAGGCAGAACATGGAGCCGGCCATGGCCGTGCCCAGGAAGCTCTCCATGACCCCCTGGGGACAGAGCAGAGGCTGCGTTATGGGGGTGCTGGGCCACGCCACGGCCCCACAGATCCCCCGATGGAGATGGGGCTGAGGGACCTCGGCTTGGGCCTGCTCGGGGTGGTTGGGACCGTGTGCCAATGGAGGGGATTCCAGAGTCCCAGGGCCACCAGGCCCACGTGGCAGCGAATGTCCACTCCAAGAAGCTTGGCATGGCACAAGCAGGTAAAACCCATCCCATTAATCCCATCCCATCCCATCCCATCCCATCCCATCCCATCCCTGCTTGTCCCCAAGCCGGTGACGCCCCAGGCCACACCTGGTAGTTGTCGGTGGCGTCCCCCAGCAGCCCCCCGAAGGTGATGGCGTTGGTGATGCAGCCCAGGTAGATGAAGAGGATGGCGGAGATGGACTGGATATGGAAACCCTCGTAGAAGTCGCTCGGGAACCAGGGCAGCTTCCTCTTGATATCCAGGTAGAGGCCACCGCAAAACCTGTGGAGACACCACCAAGGACCTGGTGACTTCCACCAAAACAGAATCGTGGAATCCTGGAGTGGTTTGGGTTAAATCCCATCCCATCCCATCTCATCCCATCTCATCCCATCCTGTGCCAGCCCTGCCACGGGCAGGGACAATTCCCACTGTCCCAGGGGGCTCCAGCCTGGTCTTGGACATTTCCAGGGATCCAGGGGCAGCCACAGCTCCTCTGGAAATTCCATCCCAGTCCCTCCCCACCCTCTCAGCCAGGAATTCCCAATTCCCAATATCCCATCCCTGCCCTCTGGCAGTGGGAACCCATTCGCTATGGCCTGTCCCTCCAGCCCTTGTCCCCAGTCCCTCTCCAGCTCTCCTGGAGCTCCTCCTGGCAGAGGCTCTGAGCTCTCCCTGGAGCCTTCTCTTCTCCAGGGGAACATCTCCAGCTGTCTCAGCCCAGCTCCAGAGCAGAGAGGCTTAAGCATCCCAGAATCCTGGAATGGTTTGGAGCCCTAAAACCCCTCAGTCCCACCCAGGGACACCTCTCACCATCCCAGGCTGCTCCCAGCCCTATCCAGCCTGGCCTTAGACACTTCCAGGGATCCAGGGGCAGCCACAGCTCCTCTGGCCAGTTGGGAGATTTATAATTATTGATACAAAAATATAATGTTATATAAATACACAGAAATAGTTCTGGTGCTGACAAAACCCCGTTCCCACGAGGATTTCCCTACTCTCTGCTCCGGGACACCCCCGGACGAGCCCGCAGGAGAGGCTGACGGATCCCGGCACCCTCCGGAGGTTTTTGGGGGGCGGCTCCTCTCTCACCTGCCAGTCCAGGCCAGCTCCTCCCCAATCTCGTGGACTTCAGGCATCTCCCCATCGTCGCTGCCGCCGCCGCCGCCCCCGGCGCCCGCCCCACCGGCCGCGCCGTTCATCTGCCCCACCTCATTCAGCGAGAACACCGACTTCCTGCGGGACACCGGCACCGCCTCGGATCCGCTCTGGCACCGCTGCACCGGTGCCACCGGATCGGCATTGCCAGATCGGCACCGCCAGATCAGCATTGCCAGACTGGCACCGCCAGATCGGCACCGCCAGATCGGCACCACCTTGGATCCGCTCTTGTGCCACCAGCTCAGTGCCACCGGCTTGGCACTGCCAGATTGGCATTGCCAGATCAACACCGCCAGATGGACACTGCTGGATCAGCACCACCGGATTGGCACAGCCATATTTGCATTGCCAGATTGGCACTGTCAGATCAGCACTTCTAGATCGGCAGCGCCAGATTGGCAGCACTGGATCGGTGCCACTGCATCGGCATTGCCAGAATGGCATTGCCAGATCAGCACCGTCAGATTGGCACTGCTGGATTGGCACCGCCGAGCCCCGGTGTGAGGACCATGGCCAAGGCTGTGGTGCAGCTCTGAGCCTGCACCGAGCGTGGGTTTTGGGGTGAATTTGAACAGATCCAGGGCTGGGTTCTGGGGTGAATTTGGACAGATCCAGGGCTGGGTTTTGGGGTGAATTTGGACAGATCCAGGGCTGGGTTCTGGGGTGAATTTGGACAGATCCAGGGCTGGGTTCTGGGGTGAATTTGGACAGATCCAGAGCTGAGTTTGCTCAATTTGCAGAGTCATGGGTTGGGTTGGGTTGGGTTTGGAGGGTCCTCAAGGATCATCCAGTTCAACTCCTGCCCTGGGCAGGGTCACCTCCCACTACAAGTTGTTCCAGGAGAGTGGAAATGTCTCCGAGCTGACCTGGGACAAAACCCGCTGCAAATCCAGCACTTCCAGAATGTCTGGAGGGGTTATTTCCAGGGGTGAAGCCAAGCAAGGTCCTTGCCCCACTGAACTGGACACACAGGAGTGGCCACAGGCCCGGGTCCAGCCCCATGGCCCCCACTCACCTCTTCTCAGCTGAGGGCACTTTTTTGGGAGGCTCAATCCGAATGTTGGGGTCCCACTCGCCGGGCGGGAGGACGATGACCTCGTCCAGGAACTCATCGATGCCGGCGATCAGGTCCTCCCTGTCCCGGGCTTTGTAGGCAACGTCGCTGAAAAGCTGGGGATGGGCACAGGACAGGGGTCAGCCTGGCCATGGCCTCCAGTCCCACATCCTCCTGGGGGTTTAAATCGCAATTTTGGGGGTGAAAGGGTGGAAATTGCTATTTTTTGCTTGGTTGCAAGCCCAAACGAGGCCGAGGGCGGCCTCTACTCACATCATCCACCATGAGAGTTGCGATGGCCCTGCCGATCTCGTTGTAGGACTTGGCTTTTCCCGCCGGACCCAGGAGGATGAAGAGGAATCTGGGGAGGGAAAGGCGCCACGTCAGCATCCTTGGCGCTGTGGTGCCACCAAAGTGCCCAGCCCCCAGGGGACAGCACTCACCTGGTGGGGACGGGCACCTCCGTCACCCCCCCCAGCATGGTGGCCTGGAGCAGCCGCACGAAGGCCACGAAGGGCTTCTCCAGGAACTCCACCTCCCCCACCAGCACGTTGGAGGCCTCGGCATCCTTGGGAATCTTCTTGATGAACTTGTTCTTCAGCTGGTGGAAAAGAGAAGATCGAGGAAGGGAGTGGTTGCCAGAATTTGGCTTTTCCCCCCTTTTTTTCCACCAAAGTTGAAGCCTCAGGCTCCAAGATTTCACCTCTGGTTGTCCCAGGACCCCCAGAGGTGGGGACTGAGGAGCCACACCCAGGAGTCAGGCAGGAAAAATTTACAAAGCTGAATTTCTTCAGCTCCAAGGGCTCTGCAACCCAACCAGCAACGTTTGGTTTTGCTCTCTTGGGTTCTCCACAAGGAAAACTCTCCCTGTGGAAAGCCAGAGCCAAACCCCAGGGATGCTGGAGCAGGCCAGGAACATTTTTGGAGTTTATTTGCAGCCCCTGCATGGCACAGAACCCCCCTCAAGCCCTGCACAGAGGGAGGTTTTCACACCTCCTGCCTCCCCCGCTCCATTCCGGGAGCTGGAACAAATAACAGGAGTAGGAAAACCTCATCCATGGATTTATTCCCCAGGTCTCTTCTCCCCCGCAGCTCTGCTCATTGTGAGCCTAAAAGGGTTCAATACCAAGCCGGGCAGGGAGTTATGATAATCTATATGGCAGCATGAGGGGAGGCATGTGAGCCGGGCAGCCGCCTCGCCCCGTCCTAATCTTTTAAATCCAAATGGAAAAAAAAAATAATAATAATAAAGCAACTCCTCCAGCAGCTCTGGAATAAGAGCAGGAGTTACCAGTGGCCACTAAGCTTCATGTAACACTTAAAAAGTCCCTTTGTAGTGGGCCTAATAGGGTGATTAAACCTAAATGCTTTGCATATTTTGGGATTAACCCTCCGAACCCCATTGCTGGAGGGGATATTTGGGGTTCCTGAGTGGGCACTGGGATGGATTCATTTCGGGAGGTGGCCTGGAAACCTTTGTGGTGTCCCTGTCCCATGGCTCCCAGCAGTACGTGGATTTCTGTCCACGAAATCCAAGGAAATAAAATATTATTTATTGTATTTGGGCTTGCCCTAAAGTGCATCACTCCAGGTAAGCCTAGTGAGGACATCCCAAGGAAAAAGCAAGTTGTTATCCCATCCCACTCCCTAAAAACTCAAAACAAGCTGTTATCCCATCCCATTCACTAAAAACTCAAAGCAAGTTGTTATCCCATTCCCTAAAAACCCAGAGCAAGTTGTTATCCCACCCCATTCCCTAAAAACCCAAAACAAGTTGTTATCCCATTCCATTCCCTAAAAATCCACAGGGTCAGTGATTCTGCCTTTGGTTTACGGTGAAATCACAAACAGAAACAAAGCAATGCTTGTACAATGAACCAACAATTCCCAGAAAAAGTCTGGGATGGGAACAGGACAAAATCCTGCTGATCCATCCCATCCCCAATCCAGGGCCTGCCAGAGCTGGAGCTGCTTCCCTCCTAAAAGCCATCCCCAAAGAAAAAGCCCCCCATGGCCTCTGAGCTGAGCTTTACATTGAGACACCCCCGGGAAAAGCAGATCCCAACCCAAATTCCAGCCCCTCATCTCCGGAGCTGATTCCCTGTATGCAACCCCAAGGGCTCGGCTGGGATTTACCGCCCTCTCCCAGCCAATTCTTTGGGATTCCTGCACTTCCAAGCACCTTTCCTGTCCTCCCTGAAGATCTGAAAGGAATTTTTGCCCCACCCTGACGGATTTGAGCTACCCCAGCCTCCTGGCTCATCCCTAATTCCACTAACTCCCGTAATTAGGAATTTGTGCAGATACGGACCCAGCCAAGGCTCACACAGACCCGAACGCCCCCAGAGCCCAGCAGGGATTGTGTCAGGATGCTCCTCCCAGCGGGATTTTGGGATGGTACCTGGTCAGTGCTCGGCGTGTCCGAGATGTCGTTCATGCTCCGGCTCTGGGCGTGACCTGGTGCAGGGAAGGGAGGGAATGTGAGGAAAAGCCACCCCTGGTGCCAGGAGAAAATGTGGTGGGGACAATTTGTGCAAGGAAATAAAATATTGTCAATGGTATTCGGGCTTGCAAAGCAGCAGCAGTGCTGGGAAACCCCGGGAATTTGGGAAAATTCCTTCTCTGGGAGGGTGGAAAGGCTGACACGGGGCAGTGATGGAGTCCCCATCCCTGGAAGGGTCCAGAAACCCTCTGGATGTGGCACCTGGGGACATTCTGGGGACATTGTGGTGGTGCTGGTGTTCCATGGTCTTTTCCATGGGTGCTTTTCCAACCCTAGTGATCCCAAAACTCCTGAAATGGGAGCATTTTCAGTCTCAGCTGCACAAAGCCAGCTCCCAGGTTCGGATGGGATTTCCCACCTCCCCTCTCCCAGCCAAGCAATCTTTTAGGATTCCCTCACTTTTCCAAGGGCCGTTCCTTCCCTCCTTGAAGATTCCAAGGAATTTTTTTCTCCACCCCACGGATTTTGAACTACACCAGCATCCTCGCTCATCCCGAGCTCCATGCTGAGCTTCTGGGACCGTGGTGGGACCTCATTTCAACCTCCTGCTCCGCCCCTGCGACTGGGAATTTGTTCTTCCAGGGAATTTGTTTTTCCAGGGGATTTTGTTTTCCAGGGAATTTGTTTTTCCAGGGGTGTTTCAGTGCCCCCCACTCACGCAGGCGGCCGTAGCTGGCGCTCTGCCGCATCCGCAGGTCCTCGGTGGAGCGGTGGAAGGCGGCGCCGGCGGCCGGGCCCCGCACGGGGCTGCGGGCTGGGGAGAGGAGAGCAGAGGAGAGGAGAGAGGGGCGTGAGACGAGGAGTGGGATCCCGTTGGGAATGTCGGAGTGGGATCCTGTGGGGAATGTCGGGTGGGATCCTGCGGGGAACGATGAAGCAGGATCCCGTTGGGAATATTGGGAGAAGGATCCTGTGGGGAATGTTGGAAGAAAGATCCCATGGGAACATCAGGGCAGGATCCCATTGGGAATGTGGGGGCAGAATCCCATTGGGAATGTTGGAGAAGGATCCTGTGGGGAATATTGGAAGAAAGATCTCATGGGAACATCAGGGCAGGATCCCATTGGGAATGTGGGGGCAGAATCCCATTGGGAATGTTGGGGCAGGATCCTGTGGGGAACATCCTGTTGGGAACATTGGGAGCAGGATCCCATTGGGAATGTCGGGGGTGGGATCCCATTGGGAATATCGGGGGTGGGATCCCATTGGGAATGTCAGGGCAGGATCCCATTTGGAATGTCAGAGTGGGATCCCATTGGGAATGTTGGAGCAGGATCCTGTTGGGAATGTCAGGGCAGGATCCCATCAGGAATGTTGGGGGCAGGTGGGAATGTCAGAGCAGGATCCCATTGGGAATGTCAGGACAGGATCCCATTTGGAATGTCGGGGCAGGATCCCATTTGGAATGTTGGGGTGGGATCCTATTTGGAATGTCAGGGCAGGAGCCCGTGGGGAACATCAGGGGCAGGCAAGAAGATTCATCCACCCGGCACAGGAGACACCAGAAATTTGCTTTTCCCTGCCGTGCTCTTATCCCACCCATTGGAATATTCCGTTGGCAGTGAGGGGATACTGATGAAGATGTCCCACCCCAAATCCTGCTGCCCCACCCAGGAGCCACCACCCCCCACCCCACCCCAGCACTCCCTTTGGGCCATCGGTGGCTCCAGAGGGGACATTCCTGTCCTTGGGAAGACCCAACACTTGATTTGGGTTTTTAATCCCGTAATTCTCCCAAGAAACCCACGCCTGGGATCTGCCATGGACTCTACACTCCAAAATATTCCCATTTTCCTCCGTCAAGCTCCACGTTTCTCCTCCCTAAATGGGCGACGAGTCCCACTTTTCATCTCAGATATTGGACCTGAATTCACTTTAAACATTTCCTTTTCCCTCCCGGATTTTCTGTCTTAAGCCCAACATTTTCTCGGGAGACCTCTTAAATTCCCAAAATTCCTTTTGGGAAAACCTCTGGACCACTTTTGCTGAGCTGCTCTGTGCCTCTGCAAGGCCTCAGCTGCCACCACAGAGTCTGTCCCCGTTTTTTTATCATTAAACCAAATCAAACCAGCAATGAAATCCCTCCAGATTCCTGTCCTGGCAGGATTTATCCCAATATCCACAATGGAGCTGCCGTCGGCGTAAGGAACAGGAGGGACCCCCCTTTCTCCACCATTTCCTCTTTGGAATGTCCCTCCTGGGGAGCTCGGAGCGATTCCATCCCCTCCATCCCATTTTTAGGGACCAAACCCAACGTTCCCAAGCCGGGCTCGGTTTTGGTGGATCCTGGGCGGATCCTGGCTCAGATATCCGGGGCCGGACACAGGAATGGGAATGTTGGTCACTGATGGTCACTCCCAGGAGCTGCTGTGCCCGGCAAATCCCTGGCTCCACCGAGTGACCTCCCGCTAAACCCGAGTGAATAATCGGGAGAACAACCAAATCCCCTTTTGTAAGGGCAGGGAAAGGCGGGATCAGCCGGGAGCAGACCGGATTTGTCTGTGGCGGCCGCGCCAGGAAACCCCGGTGCCAAGCCACAGTCCCCACACTGCGCCATTGTCCTCGCATGACGTCATCACACCGTGATGTCGTCATCACACGGTGACGTCACCACTGCGATGTCATCACACAGCGCCATTAACCCCACACTGCGCCATTGTCCTCATGTGATGTTGTCACATGGCTCCGTTGTCCCCACTGTGATGTCATCATAGAGTCATTGTCCCCATTGTGATGTCATCACATGGCACCGTTGTCCCCACTGTGATGTCATCACAGAGAGTCATTGTCCCCATTGTGATGTCATCACACAGTCATTGTCTCCACTGTGATGTCATCATACAGTGACATTGTCCCACTGTGATGTCATCACAGAGAGTCATTGAGCACACTGTGATGTCATCACACAGTGACANGAGCCATTGTCCCCATTGTGATGTCATCACACAGTCATTGTCTCCACTGTGATGTCATCATACAGTGACATTGTCCCACTGTGATGTCATCACACAGTCATTGACCCCGTGGTGACATCATCACACAGTGACATTGTCATCACACAGTGATGTTATCATCACACGGCACCATTGGCCCCACTGTGATGTCATCACACAGTGACAGTGACCCCACACTATGCCATTGTCCTCGTGTGACATCATCACACAGTGATGTCATCACATGATGACATCATCACTCGGTGACATTGTCCCCACTATGATGTCATCACACAGAATCATTGTCCCAACTGTGATGTCATCACAGGGTGACATTGATCCCAGCTGTGATGTCATCACACAGTGACATTGATCCCATGCTGGGCCATTGTGCATGTGTGACGTCATCATACAGTGATGTTATCCTCACACGGCGCCATTGTCCTCACAGTGACATTGACCCCTATTGTAATGTCATCACACAGTGATGTCATCACACGGTGACGTCATCACACGGTGACACTGTCCCCACAGTGACATCATCACACTGTGGCACTGTCATCACATGGTGCCATTGACTCACGGTGATGGCATTGTGCAGGGACATTGTCCCCATGGTGACATCACCACCCAATGACATCGTCATCACACAGTGACATTGACCCCATGGTGATGTCATTGCACAGTGACATTGACCCCACACAGCACCATTGTCCCCACTGTGACATCATCACCCTGTGCCGTTGTCATTGCACAGTGACACTGTCCTGACGGTGATGTCATCAGTGACGTCATTACATGGTGCCATTGTCCCCACTGTGACATCAGCACACAGTGCCACTGTCATCACACAATGATGTCATCACACTGTGCCATTGTCCCCACTGTGACATCAGCACACAGTGCCATTGTCATCATTGACAATGATGTCATCACACAATGATGTCATCACACAATGACATTATCCCTCCCACAATGATGTCATCACACACTGACATTGTGATCACACCGTGATCTTGTCCCTCACACAATGACGTCATCACACAGTGATGTCACCAAACAGTGACTCTGTCTCTCCCATAGCCATATTGTCCCTGTCCCACAGCGCTGTCCCTGTCCCTGTCCCACAGCACTGTCCCTGTTCCTGTGCCTGTCCCTGTCCCTGTCCCACAGCACTGTCCCTGTTCCTGTCCCACAGCGCTGTCCCTGTCCCTGTCCCACAGCACTGCCCCTGTTCCTGTGCCTGTGCCTGTCCCTGTCCCACAGCACTGTCCCTGTTCCTGTCCCACAACGCTGTCCCTGTCCCTGTCCCACAACGCTGTCCCTGTCCCAAACCCCTCCTTGGCTCCCAGCTCCCGGTGACCCCTCACCCCTAAACCCACCAGGGCAGAATTTTGGGCTCCCTCCCATCCAGGGTGACACGTGGGTGTCCCAAACCCTCGTGTCCCTCCTTCCTTTCTCCCGAGATGTCCCTCCCCAGCACCCCAGGGTGCCAGCAGGCGGGACAGGAGGACTCACCCGTGTTGGAGGACACGGATTTGCCGATGTCGGCCAGGGAGCGATGGATCGGCTTCTTGGTCTGGTGGCGGTGCTTGCGCAGGAGGACATAGCTGAGCTTCTCGCGCAGCTCCGGCTTCAGCAGCCCGTCCTCGATCTGCTTCTCGATGACATCGTCTGAAACACGCAGCCCTGGTGACCCCCAGAACCCCCCAAAATCTGCTCCTTGAACACTGACCCCCAGAACCCCCAAAATCTGCTCCTTGAGCAGTGACCCCTCCAGAACCCCCCAAAAGCTGCTCCTTATGCAGTGACTCCCAAAACCCCCAAAATCTCCCGTCCTCGATCTGCTTCTCGATGACATCATCTGAAACATCCACCCAGGGGTGAGCCCCAGAACCCCCCAAAATCTGCTCCTTGAACAGTGACCCCTCCAGAACCCCCCAAAATCTGCTCCTTATGCAGTGTCCCCCAAAACCCCCAAAATCTGCTCCCTGAGCAGCCCATCCTCAATCTGCTCCTCACTGACATCATCTGCAAAACCCACCCAGCAGTGACCCCCAGAGCTCCCCAAAATCTCCTGTCCTCGATCTGTTCCTCGTGGACATCGCCTGCCCGTGGTGACCCAGGGGGCAACCTCAGACCTCCCAAAATCTGCTGCTTCAGCCGTGACCCCCAGATCCCCCCCAAAACCTCAACACAACAATTTCTGGAAGCAGTTGACGGCTCCAAACTCCTCCCTTTGCTCATTCCCGGACAAATTCAGTGTATGGAGCAAATAAATGAGTTTAAATCCATTCCCAACATTTTCGGACATGGAGGGGAAACCTCCAGGTGTTCCTACCTATAATTTGGGGCAAGGAGTATCCGTCCAGGTCCAGGAGCACCGTTCCCGTCTGGAGACACGTCCGCAGCTCANAGAACCCCCCAAAATCTGCTCCTTGAACACTGACCCCCAGAACCCCCAAAATCTGCTCCTTGAGCAGTGACCCCTCCAGAACCCCCCAAAATCTGCTCCTTATGCAGTGACTCCCAAAACCCCCAAAATCTCCCGTCCTCGATCTGCTTCTCGATGACATCATCTGAAACATCCACCCAGGGGTGAGCCCCAGAACCCCCCAAAATCTGCTCCTTGAACAGTGACCCCTCCAGAACCCCCCAAAATCTGCTCCTTATGCAGTGTCCCCCAAAACCCCCAAAATCTGCTCCCTGAGCAGCCCATCCTCAATCTGCTCCTCACTGACATCATCTGCAAAACCCACCCAGCAGTGACCCCCAGAGCTCCCCAAAATCTCCTGTCCTCGATCTGTTCCTCGTGGACATCGCCTGCCCGTGGTGACCCAGGGGGCAACCTCAGACCTCCCAAAATCTGCTCCTTCAGCCGTGACCCCCAGATCCCGCCCAAAACCTCAACACAACAATTTCTGGAAGCAGTTGACGGCTCCCAACTCCTCCCTTTGCTCATTCCCGGACAAATTCAGTGTATGGAGCAAATAAATGAGTTTAAATCCATTCCCAACATTTTCGGACATGGAGGGGAAACCTCCAGGTGTTCCTACCTATAATTTGGGGCAAGGAGTATCCGTCCAGGTCCAGGAGCACTGTTCCCGTCTGGAGACACGTCCGCAGCTCAAAGAGGCTGTGCAGGGACAGCGTGGACACGTGGGGTTTGCTCCACCTCTCGCCGCCTTCCTCCACCTTCTCCTCGAACTTGATCCACCTGGAACGAGAGCGGGATGGGCCCGGAACGGGGCGGGTGTGGGGATATGGGAATGGCTTTTCCTGGGGAGTTTCTCTGCTTGGGAAGCCTGGATTAATTAATCTCACAAAGTTCTCGTTATCCAAGGTGGGAGAGGAGAATCTGTCAGAGTCATTCCTAAAAGTGCTGCTTCCGGGATTGTGGAGGGGAGGAAAAACTCCCAGTCCCAACAGGAAACCGAAATCCAAGGAGTTCCCCATCCTCAGATTGCTCCTGTGGAATTTGAGAATCATGGAGTGGAGGAAAAGCTCCCAGTCCCAACCGGAAACCATAATTCATGGACTTCATCCTCCTCATATCACTCCTGTGGGATTTGGGAGCTGTGGAGTGGAGGAAAACCTCCCAGTCCCACCAGGAAACCAAAATTCACTGATTTTTCCCTCCTCAAATCACTCCTGTGGGATTTGAGAATCATGGAGTGGAGAAAAAACTCCCAGTCCCACCAGGAACCCCAAATCCATGGAGTTCCTTCCTCAGATTGCTCCTGAGAGGTTCGGGAGCTGTGGATTGGAGGAAAACCTCCCAGTCCCACCAGGAAACCAAAATCCATGGATTTCTCCCTCCCCAAATCGCTGCAGTGAGGTTTGGGAGCCTTTCCCATGGAGGTGACCTGGCCTGAGCCTGGATCTGCTCCTGCCTGGAGCAGCCTGTGGGAGAGCAGATCCCAGAGCATTCCCAATGTCCCAATTCCTTGGGAATGCTCAGCTCCCACCCTGGGCACTCCATCCCTGCCCTGGGGGACGGGAGGATTTTCAAACTCTTGGAATTCAGCCCTTTCCTTCCTTGATTTTACGACGAAGACTCCAGAGAAACTTCCAGAATGGAATGGATGATTCTTCCCAAATTCCTGGGTACAGGGCTCAGACTCCTGGAAGGGCAGCTCTTGGATTTTTGGGAAAACAATCTGCTTCTCTTCCATGGATTCTCCTTCCTGGAGTTTAACCTGATGTGTCTGAGCGGGATCTGGGCTCCGGTGGGAAGGATGGAGGAGGAGAAGGGATTTTGGGAGCAGCTGCTGGCCCCGGAAAGTCGAGGGGGAAGGATGGGGAAAGGCCAGGATGGGATCAGCTGCTGCAAAGAGAAAACCTCGAGTGTCCCCGCTAAAAAACTCCCAAAATTTTACCCGGGAAAGCCAGGAATGCTCTGGCAGAACCCCAACACCCCCCAAAACCCAACACTTGGCCCTGGTGCCCATCCCACAGCTGCCTGCCCGGATTCCTCTGGAGAATTCCTTTCTCCAGCCCTTTGGCTTTCCCTGGCATGGAATTCAAGCTTCCCGCGGCGGCTCCCGCCAGGCGCCGGTGCTGCTCTCCCAAAGCAGCTTTTCCTCTCCTTTCTGCCTCGTTTTCCCGAGGAATTTGGGTTATTAGGGAGCTCAGGTTGGAGTGTGGGATTTGGGGCACGATTCCAGCGGCGCCTTTGCCCTGGCATCGGCATCCCGGGATTCTTTCACTGAGGTTATGATGAATTCCCACCTCCCTGCTGCTCCCAGCATCCCAAATTCCCACTTTTTGCCCCCATTTATTGTGGACTTAGGTGCTCACACCACGGAGCCACTCCCCTGAGGATAAAGGGTCCCAACCCACCCAGAGGATGGGAATTGGGATTTGGAAAACCTCCATGATCTTAGGAAAAAATTCCATTTTTCCTCCATTTATTATGGATTTAGGCATAGGTGGAGCTGCTCCCCTGAGGGCAAAGGGTCCCAGCCTGGCTGGAGAGTGGGAATTGGTTCTTGGAAAATCAGGAGAAATTTGGAAATCTCCACCTCCAGCCCTCCCTGATGAAAATCCTGATGCAAATGTGGATTTTTTGCCTTCCAAGCTTTTCAAGGAGTGGGAAGGCAGAAATAAACATGGATTTATGGAAAATTAAAGATTTTACCAACAGAATCCAGACACCGTGGAGTCAGAGCAGGGATTGGAACCAGGGGGATCCCTGAGGAGCTTCCCAAATTTCGGCTGATGCAAAAAAGCCAGCCTAAAATTTGGGATGGGCATCCACAGGGCCCGATCCTGACCTATCCCAATCCCTGGGGCTGGAATTCCTCACCCAAACTGGGAAATCCCCCAGGAAAGGGTTTGGGATAACATCTGGACCCCCTTCCCAAAAAACCCCAACCCCGCTGGTCCTCAACAGCTGAGATCGGGAAGGGAAAATCCCGCCTGGATTTGGGATCTTCCCGTGGAAACAATTCCAGGTCAATGAAGCAAATTCCACTTGCAGCTCCTTTGATAATTTTATTAAGGATGGAGCAGGTGGGGTTCGCTTTTTTTTTTTTTTTTTTTTTTTTGACATGG
>VWZS01004474.1:0-38216 GCA_013397075.1 Rhabdornis inornatus | reverse complement strand
AAAAAAAAAAAAGGGAGATTTTGCTGGAAATTCCTGTCCTGGGTGGGATCTCAGGTGGAAAAAGGGGGATTTGGAATTCTCACCCTCGATTTTGGGGCTGCTGCTCCCAGCTCTGCCCAAATTCCCTCTTTGGAGGTTTAAAAATGGGTCCTTCCTTCCTCACCCTCTGCCAGGGCCTCATTTTGGGGTCTCGGGGCGGTGTCACCCCAAAACCCCAAAACACAAAGGAAATCTTGCACAGAAAGAGCTTTTTTAGCTTCTTTCCCTTATCCTCACAGATTTTAGGGAATCAATCCAGCTTCCCCTATCCTCCCACCTTGTGCTCCCCTCCCTCCCCGAGGTGTTCAACCAACCCTGGCTGGGCCAGGCAGCCAAAATTCCTGGGATTTGTTCACCTGGAGAACCCTTTCACGCCCGGGAGAGCGCCCGCCTCTCCTTGCTTTGGGGTTTTTTTATCCCTGGGAATTCCACCCAGCACGGAAAATCCCGGGAAGCAGGAGGTGTTTGTTGGAGAGAGGAGAAAGCGACGGGGAAGAGGCCAAACCCCAAAAACCACCCCAAAATCAGCCCCTGCTCCTTGAGGGGCATCCACATCTCCCTGAACCAGGTTTTAGGATGGGAAAACTCCGGGATTTCAGCCCAGATTCCCAGGGAATGTTTAGGATCGTTTCCACAGGAAACAGTGCAGGAATAATCGAAATCTCCTTTATCCACATCCCAACCCCGGCCCAGCAACAAAACCTCGCCTGGGGATCCTTTTCCAAACCGAAATTCCCGCTCTGGCTTTGGGTAGAGCGAGAAAAAACCGGGATAAAATCGGGGAATGAGGGAATGCGGCGCGGCCGGGACTAAGCCTGGTTTAAGGTCCGGCATTATCCAGGGGCTGCCGTGGATCCTTCACAGATTTTCCCTGGATTTCCCTGCCTCAGAGGAGTCCCCACCTCCCCAAAAACCAGGAGACCGGGATGCAAATCCCATGGGATTCAACCTCCTTCCCCGCCCAAGAAACCCCCAGGTTTGGGATATTTCTGAGCCTTCCAAAAATCGACCTGGAGCAGCGGGAGCCGGGAGTTCCCCCGTTTATATTTGGGATGAGCTTTGGATCTCTGGATCAGTTCATCTGGAAGCCCCCAGGTTGCTTTTCCGAGGGAAAAAAAGGGAAAAAAATCCCACGGAGCTTTTTCCCCTCCCACCTCGGCAGCCACGGAGCACTGGGGGGAAAAAATTCCCAAACCCTACCTGGAGTTGTTTCCATTTCTTCCCCTATTTCTGCCCGGTTTAACCCCAAACCTTCGCTGCGCGGTCCCAAAAAACTCCAAAGCCCCGGAGTTCCTTTATCCTTTATCCACTGCGGCTCGCTAAACTCCCGCGGCTTAGGGAGCAGATTACCGGGAATAAAAACCTTCCCTCTCCTTTGGCTCCCATGACGGGAAGTTACCAAACCGCCGGGATGCACTTGGAAAAGCAGCGGGAAGCGGGAGACAAGCACAAAAAATCCAAGATTTGGGGTCGTTCCCTGCGGGATTTTCCCTCCCCACCCGCAGCGGGGTGGGAAAAGCCCNTTTAATCTTTTTTCCTTTTCTGTGTTTTTTGTGTTTGTTTCTTTTTTTTTTTTTTTTTTTTTTTTTTTGGGGGGGGGGGAAGCACTGGGATGAGGGAGATTTCCTGGGATTTTGTGAGGCTGAGGGGGATTTTTTGGGGGTGGGTTTTTTGCTCCATAAAATGAATTTTGGTGTCCAGGCCCACAGAGCAGCCTGGAGTTATCTCCGAGTGGCATTTGGTGCCTGTGGGAAGGAGGGAAAAAGAGGGAAAAGAGGGAAAAAGAGGGGAAAGGAGGGGAAAAGAGGGGAAAGAGGGGGGAAGAGGGGGAAAGAGGGAAAAGAAGGGGAAAGAGGGAAAAGGAGGGGGAATGAGAAAGAAGAGGAAAAGGAGGAGAAAAGAGGGAAAAGGAGGGGAGAGAGGGAAAAGAAGGGGAAAGAGGAAAAAGGAGGGGGAAAGGAGAAAGAAGAGGAAAAGGAGGGGGAAATAGGGAAAAGGAGGGGAAAGAGGGAAAAGGAGAGGACACGCTCCTCTGCTCCCGCCTCCACTGAGGGCACGAAGGAGCCGCCAGCGAATAAAAAACCTCTTCCCGTGAAAAAAAAAACCTGGAAAACTTCAGCTCCTAAACGGAAAGCGGAGCCGCCCCGCTGGGCCTGAACCCGAATGCAAATTTCCAGCGGGGGTGGGGCTGGAAAAATCCCAGCCCATGGAAGGGCTCGGCAGCCGCGTTCCCTGCGAAATGTTAATCTTCCCTAAGGAGATTTCCCTGGAGCGGCAAAAGCCGTCGGGAACACGGTGTGATTCCCCAAAGTTGTCTGGAACCTCAATCCCGGCAGGAAAACCCCACCCCAATCCCATTTAAATAGGAAAAACCCATCGGGAACAAGGTGTGATTCCTGAAGCTTGTCTGGATCCTGAATTCCAGCCAGGAAAATCCCTTCAAATCCCATTTAAATGGGAAAAACTCATCAGGAACAAGGTGTGATGTCCAAAAATTGTCTGGAACTCAAATTCCAGCAGGAAAACCCCTCCAAAACCACCCCAATCCCATTTCAAATGGAAAAACCCGTCAGGAACAAGATGTGATTCCCAAGAACTGTCTGGATCCCGAATTCCAGCAGGAAAACCTTTCCAAATCCCATTTAAAGGGGAAAAACGCATCAGGAACAAGGTGTGATACCCAAAAATTGTCTGGAACCCAAACTCCAGCAGGAAAACTCCTCCAAATCCCATTTCAATGGGAAAACCCATTGGGAACACAGTGTGGTGCGTGAAGGTTGTGCAGATCCCAAATTCCAGCCAGGAAAACCCCTCCAATCCCATTTAAATGGGAAAACCCATTGGGAACATGGTGTGATTCCCAAAAATTGTCTCGATCCCGAATTCCAGCCAGGAAAACCCTTCCAAATCTCATTTAAATGGGAAAACCCCATTGGGAACACGGTGTGATGCCCAAAAGCTGGAACCCAAATTCCAGCAGGAAAACTCCGTCAAATCCCATTTAAATGGGAAAACTCACCAGGAACTCGGTGTGATTCCCAAAAGCTGGAACCCCAATTCCAGCCAGGAAAACCCTTCCAAATCTCATTTAAATGGGAAAACCCCATTGGGAACACGGTGTGATGCCCAAAAGCTGGAACCCAAATTCCAGCAGGAAAACTCCGTCAAATCCCATTTAAATGGGAAAAACCTATCGGGAACACGGTGTGATTCCCAAAAATTGTCTCGATCCTGAATTCCAGCAGGAAAACCCCTCCAATCCCATTTAAATGGGAAAACCCCATCGGGAACATGGTGTGATATCCAAAAACTGTCTGGAACCCCAATTCCAGAAATCAAATCCCATTTAAATGGAAAAATAATCCCAGGGCGTGGCGGGATGAGCGGCAGCGAACGGCGCTGGTTCGATCCCGCCATTGAGGCGATCCAAGGGCGCATCCCAGGATGCTCCAAAGCCTTTTCCCGTTTTTTTTTTGTTTTGTTTTTTTGGGAACTCACTGGTCCTGCTGGCGTTGTCGTTGCCGCTCTCGGGCCAGCCCTGGCCGCCGTCGTCGGTGTCCGAGGGCTCGCGGTGGCCGAAGCGTCGCTCGCTGTCGCTCGCGCGGTCGCGGCTGGAGCCCGGCGATCTCCGGCGGCGCCGCTTGCGGCGGAACCCGCGCGGCACCGGCACCCCGATGTAGATGGAGTGGAAATCTGGGGAGGGGGACAGGGGCGGGGAGGGGGGAGGGAAAAAATAAATAAATAAATAAATAAATCACACTTTTCCGGGAGAAAATGCTGTGGGTGGGGTGGGAATTGCAGGGAGAAAATTGGTTTTCCCGGTGGAAAAATTGCTGGTGGGAATCATGTGGATGGAGGGATGATTGGAATAAAAAAATTCGTTTTCCAGGGAGAAAAACTCCTGGTGAAAGTGATAGGGATGGAGTGATAACTGGAATAAAAAATTCATTTTCCTGGGAAAAATTCCTGGTTAAAACGACATGGATGGAGCAATAATTGGAATGAAATATTCACATTCCAGGGAGAAAAATTCCTGGTGAAAATAATGTGGATGGAGCAATAACTGCAGTAAAAAATTCACTTTCTTGTGAGAAAAATTCCTGGTGAAAAATATTTGGATGGAGCGATAATTGGATTAAAAAATTAATTTTCCAGGGAGAGAAATTCCTGGTGAAAAGTGATATGGATGGAGCACTAATTGGAATATTGGAAAATTTCACTCACTTTCCTCATCCTGGAATTCCCAGGATTTCACTCACCTTCCTCATCCTGGAATTTCCATTCCCAGGATTTCACTCGCCTTCCTCAGCCTGGAATTCCCAATTCCCAGGATTTCACACACCTTCCTCATCCTGGAATTCCCAATTCCCAGGATTTCACTCACCCTCCTCATCCTGGAATTCCCAATTCCCAGGATTTCACTCACCCTCCTCATCCTCGAATCTCCTCCGGGAGCCGCCGAGGCCGCGCTCGCTCATCCCATCCTCATCCTCCAGCATGGTCCTGCTGCTCGGGGGGAGCTGGGGAAGCAGCGGGATTGGGATTTTATGGGATTGGGGATTTTATGGGATTGGGGATTTTTATGGGATTTGGGATTTGAGTGGGATTTGGGATTTTATGGGATTGGGGATTTTTATGGGATTTGGGATTTGAGTGGGATTTGGGATTTTATGGGATTGGGGATTTTTATGGGATTTGGGATTTGAGTGGGATTGGGGATTTTATGGGATTGGGGATTTTTATGGGATTTGGGATTTGAGTGGGATTTGAGATTTTATGGAATCGGGTATTTTGTGGGATTTGGGATTTGAATGGGATTTGGGATTTTGTGCGATTTGGGATTTTTGTAAGATTTGGGATTTTATGGGATTGGGGAGAGGAAGAACCTCTCTGCACGCCTGACAGGAGCTCCCTGCTGTGGAATCCTTCACTCGGGAATGTCCCGGCGGGATTCCTGGCTGGAGCTTCCCTGGGATCAGCGGGGACCCTCCGGCACCTCCTGCTTCTGCCCTGTCCTGCCCTGTGTCACCCCGTCCTGTGTCACCCTCACCCTGTGTCACCCTGTCCTGTGTCACCCAGTGTCACCCTGCCCTGTGTCACCCAGTGTCACCCCGTCCTGTGTCACCCCGTCCTGTGTCACCCTGTCCTGTGCCACCCCGACTCATCCTGTGCCATCCCTTCTCTCCTCTCCCCACATTCCCGAAATTCCAGTCGCATTTCCCCGGGATTCCATCCCCAGCCTCCAATTCCTGCTGCTCCCAGGGTCCATGAAGCGGAGGAGAACATTCCAGAGATTTCCCGGCAAAATTCCCGACATGAATTTCCCAGAATTCCAGAGATTTTCTGGCACAGTTCTGGGACACGATTTTCCCAAAGTTCCAGAGTCTGGCAGAATTCCCGACACAAATTTCCCGGAATTCCGGAACCTCCCGTTTTTCCAGGGTGACCCCACACATCCCAAAGGGATTTTCCTTTCCTCATCCCTGATCCCACACTTCCCTGGAATCTCCTGGAATTCCAGAGCCCCCCGTTATTCCAGGGGATATCCCCGCACATCCCAAAGGGATTTTCCTTTCCTCATCCCTGATCCCACACTTCCCTGGAATCTCCTGGAATTCCAGAGCCCCCCGTTATTCCAGGGGATATCCCCGCACATCCCAAAGGGATTTTCCTTTCCTCATCCCTGATCCCACACTTCCCTGGAATCTCCTGGAATTCCAGAGCCCCCCGTTATTCCAGGGGATATCCCCGCACATCCCAAAGGGATTTTCCAGCACAAATTTTCCTTTCCCCATCCCCGATCCCACATTTCCTTTCCACTTCCAGCTGTTTCCCTGTTTGATCCCGGTGGGATTTTTTTGCCAGGGATGTTGATTATTAATTAATTAACGACTCCCTAATTAGCTGACCTCCAGTGATTGCCTTTCACACTCGGCTGCCCGGGCGCGGCTGCTTCTATTCCCGGCCCGGTCGATTCCTCCCAAGGTCACTGGGAGGGCGATCCCGAGCGGCATTCCCGCATTTTCCATCTCTTTCTTTGGGAGAAAAACCCCAATTCCAGCCCAAAACCTTGGAAAACGGGAATGCCTGGAGCTGCTGGGCCTGGCAGGGTGTGAAATCCTGGCTCTTTTTCCCTTGGGAAAATCCAATTTATCCCAGTCCTGCTCAAATACAGTTTATCCCAGTCCAGTTTATCCCAGTCCTGCTCAAGCCCAGTTTATCCCAATCCTGCTCAAGCCCAGTTTATCCCAGTCCTGCTCAAATCCAGTTTATCCCAGTCCTGCTCAAGCCCAGTTTATCCCAATCCTGCTCAAATCCAGTTTATCCCAGTCCAGCTCCAGCCCCACCCTGGCTGAGATTTAAACTTGATTTCCAAGATTTGGGAATTTGTCCATCAATCCGACACTTTTGGCAGGAATTGATTTAATTTAGGGACAAACAAATTTAGGGGTTTTGCTCTGGAGGGAAAACCCAAACTGGGGAGTTTTAGGGATAACATCATCCACAAGCCTTGGCTTCCCAAAAACATTCCAGGGTGAATCTTGAGGATTTTAGGAAGCTGGAAAAGCAGAAAATGCAGGAAAACACCCCCCAGCCTCAGGCAGGAATATTTTTACTCTTAAAAACGAACTTTTAAAAGACGAAGGATCACAACCCTCAGGAAATTCCGGCAGGTCGGGGCTCCCAGATGATGGATTGGGATACAAACCCTTCCAGCTGGGAAAAAACAGGATTTTTTTGGGAATCTGGATGAGCAGGGCAGCACAAAGAACCCGCGGGGTAAAGCCAGGCTTTGTTAGACACGGATAAACAAAAGGTCCTGCTCGATTCTGGGGTGGGACAATTTGGGATTTTTCCCTCCGATATTTCCCACACAGAGCTTTTCCCTCCTTAAATCCCTGAAAACCAATCCAGAGCAGAACCGCTGGAAAACCCAACCCTAATTCCATGGAATTCCGGGCAGGGAAAGCAAAGCCCTGCCACCACCATTGCCATGAAACCCCAAAAATGAGTTTTCCCCTTCCAAACTCACCTTGAGCTCCCCCAAAAAGAAATATTTGGGAACGGGCTGCGGGATTGCCTGGAGTCAGAGCTGCTCTTCCCACATCCATCGACTCCAGTGCCGGCGGCTCCGGCTGCCGATGGATTTTGGGCAGCGCTGGTCGATGCCGGAGCGCGGAGGATCACGGGGAGCTCCGGGAGGGAACGCGGAGCCAACGGAATCCGGCCCTGCCCAGGGATGGGATTTCCATGTGGGACCACCGGGATGTGGGAAATCCCCCCCAGCCTGCAGGATTTGGGTTTTCCAGGATTGTGGGGGGATTTTTCTCCTGTGGATTTTGGTTCATTTTACAGGGATTCAGGAGCGGAACTGCTCTGATTTCCGAGCTCCGTGTTCAGATCTTAGGGATTGGCAGGAATTTCCAGCAGTGGGGTGATCCCAAATCTCCCTCAGTGGGATGATCCCAAACCCCATCCATGGGATGATCCCAAATCCTCTCAGTGGCATGATCCCAAACCCCATCCATGGGATGATCCCATATCCTCTCAGTGGCATGATCCCAAATCCCACTCAGTGGGATGATCCCAAATCCCATCCATGGGATGATCCCAAATCCCACTCGGTGGGATGATCCCAAATCCCATCCATGGGATGATCCCAAACCCCATCTATGGGATGATCCCAAATCCCATCCATGGGATGATCCCAAATCCCATCCATGGAATGATCACAAACCCCATCCATGGGATGATCCCAAATCTTCTCAGTGGGATGATCCCAAACCCCCTGAAGAGCTGGGATTAGCCCCTGGAGGATCCCCCACAGCCTGGGCGTGTTTAGGGTCAGGAATTCCTGGAATTATTCCCAATTCCACGTTTTCCTTTCCACATCCATGAATTCGGGGTCGGGAATCGGCCGTGGCTCTGCTGCCGTTTCCACCCGGATTCCTCCGCTCCCTGCAGCCTTTTATCGGGAATATCAATAATTCCCCATCCAACGGCGCCTGGCCCTTCATTCCAGAGAAAAAACCGGGATTGGGAAATGGGATTTGGAGCTTTGGACCCATCCCAGATCGGGGCTTTTCCCTCGGGAACGATCCCGTGTCCCAGTCCGGGTGGGATCTGAGCTTTATCCTGGCTCCAGCTGGATCAGATTTTCCCTTCCCTGCGGAGCAGGGAATTTGGGAATGTCCTCGCCATCCCTGTGAATGTTGGATTATGAGGAAAGATTTGGGAATTTCCTGCTTCAATGCACTTTTCCCATTTTCCAGGCATTTCGTTCTCTGTGGGAATGGCTGAGCCGGGAGCCCAAGAGGAAGGAAAATCCATTTTTCCCAAGAATCCCAGGATGAATCCTGGGATGAAAACCTGCCCCATCCCCACCACGAAATCAGAATCCAGCTTTTGTCCTGGAAATCGAGAGAAAAAAATGGAATTTTGCTTTTTCCCTCCAAATCCACAGGAATTAATTGGAATTTATCACCTTGAAGGGTTCTATTAAATTCCCGGTTTTTATTAAATTTTCTGGAGAGAGAGGGGAGAAGGAAGCAAAGCAAAATCCCTGGAGCTCACAGGGAAATAATTCCCTAAATATCCGAGTTCACCCCAATTCCCAGCTTTACCTTTTCCGCCTCCAAAAACCCCCGGAGTTTGGCCAAAATGTCCTCAAATATTCCAAAGGTGCCCCAGCTGTGCTTCCACTTGGAAAAACCGGGATCCAGAGGGGTTTTCCAGGCCTGGGTTGGGAATTGGGGCTGCTCGGCTTGGAGGGAAAGCTGGGAATGGTCGGGAGAGGGAGACAGAGCCCAGGAGTCGCGTCTGGAATTTGGGAATGCGCGGCATCCAGCCCGAGCTCCCGTTCCCAAATATCCCAACTAATGAGAATTGCCGCCAAAAAAACCGGGATTTCCGATACTCCCGGGAAAAATGGACTTCGGGTCCTTGTCCCTTCCCTTTTTCCCTTTTCCTTTCCCTTTTCCCCCTTTTTTCCCCCCACATTTTTTCCTTTTTCCTTCTACTTTTTTCCCCTTTTTATTTCACTTTTTTTCCCATTCCCTTTTCCCTTCCCTTCCCTTTTTCCCTTTTCCTTTCACATTTCCCCCTTTTCTATTTCACATTTTTCCCTTTCCCTTTCCCTTTCTTTTTTTTTCCTTTTAATTTCATTCTTTCCTTTCCCTTTTTTCCCTTTTCCTTTCCTCCACATTTTTGGGGATAAAACTCCACATTTTGGGGACAAAACCCCACATTTTGGGGATAAACTCCCATATTTTTGGGGATAAACCAACACATTTTTTGGGATAAAGCCCCACATTTCTGGGGATAAAACCTCATATTTTTGGGAATAAACCTCCACATTTTGGGGAATAAAACCTCCACATTTTTGGGGAAAACACCCCACATTTTTGGGGCTAAACCAACACATTTTTGGGATAAAACCCCACATTTTTTGGGATAAACCCCTACATTTTCTGGGGATAAGCCCCCCACATTTTGGGGATAAATCCTCATGTTTATGGGGGATAAGACCCCACATTTTTGGGAATAAAATCCACAATTTGCAGATAAAACCCCCACATTTTGGGATAAACCACACATTTTTAGATTAAACCCCCACATTTTTTGGAAGAAAAAGCCACTTTTTTTTGGATAAATTTCCTATTTTTGAAATTCCTCTACTCCAGGATGGCAGCAACCCCTCCCCCGTTTTGAATTCCCAGATCCCGAGAAATCCAGGAGGGAATTCCCACCTGGATCAACAAATTTGGGCTGAAAACCCAAATTATTGGGAAAGGCAAAATTCCTCAAGCTGCTCCAGCAGAGGGAATTTCCTCCATCCCAGGAACATCCCAAACAAACCCATCCTGCTTTTAAGAATTCCTGGGATCTCCTTCACCATTTCCCAGGAAATCAGCGGGAATTCAACACCCAACCCAACGAGGAGCCCCAGCCCCCGACTGGGCAAAAGCGACCTTGGAAAACGCAACGGAAATTCCATTTATTGGGAAAAAAAACCCAAATCCCCCCTCACAGTCTAGGGAGGGTTCAGACATTCCCAGGGTTTTTACATTTTTCCCAAAGAAACTTCAGGAGCTGAGAGGAAAAAATCCCATTTTTTTACAGTTTTCCCAAAGAAAGCATAATCCCCATTTTTTTACATTTTTCCCGGTGGGAGTTGAGAAAAAAATCCCATTATTTTACAGTTTTCCAAAGAAACTTCAGGAGCTGAAAGGAAAAAAAAACAACCCTTTTTTTACAGTTTCCCAAAGAAAGGAAAATCCCCATTATTTATGGTTTTCCCAATGAGAGCTGAGAGGAAAAATCCCATTATTTTACATTTTTCCCAAATAACTTCAGATCTGAGAGGAAAAATCCCATTTTTTTTCAGTTTTTCCAAAGACAAGAAAAACCCATTTTTTATGGCTTCCCTAATGGATCCTGAGAGGAAAAACCCCATTTTTTTACAATTTTCCCAACTGGAGCTGAGAATCAAAATCCCATTATTTTACAATTTTCCCCAAGAAATTTCCGGAGCTGAAAGGAAAAAAACCACATTTTTTTACAGTTTTCCCAATGAAAGGAAAATCCCCATTTTTTATGGTTTTCCCAATGGGAGCTGAGAGGAAGAATCCCATTATTTTACAATTTTCCCAAAGAAACTTCAGGAGCTGAAAGGAAAAATCCCATTTTTTACAGTTTCCCCCCAAAAAAAGGAAAAAATTCAATTATTTTACAATTTTCCCAAAGAAACCTTGGGAGCTTAGAGGAAATATCTTTTTTTTTTTTTTTTTACAGTTTTCCTAAAGAAACTTCAGGAACTGAGAAGAAAATTCCCATTATTTTACAGTTTTCCCAATGGGAGCTGAGAGGAAAAATTCCATTTTTTTACAATTTTCCCGAAGAAACTTCAAGAGCTAAGAGGAAAAATCCCATTTTTTTACAGTTTTCCCAAAGAAAGGAAAAACCCCATTTTTTTTGGTTTTCCCAANAAAAACCCCATTTTTTATGGTTTTCCCAATGGGAGCTGAGAAAAAAAATTCCATTATTTTACAATTTTCCCAATGGGAGCAGAGAAGAAAAATCCCATTTTTTTACAGTTTTCCCAACTGGAGCTGAGAAGAAAAATCCCATTATTTTACAATTTTCCCAAAGAAACTTCTGGAGCTGAAAGGTAAAGACCAATTTTTTTACAGTTTTCCCAAAAAAAAAGGAAAAAATCCAATTATTTTACAATTTTCCCAAAGAAACTTTGGGAGCTGAGAGGAAAACTCCCAGTATTTTACAGTTTTCCCAATGGGAGCTGAGAAAAAAAATCCCATTTTTTTACAATTTTCCCAATGGGAGCAGAGAAGAAAAATCCCATTTTTTTACAGTTTTCCCGAAGAAAGGAAAAACTCTGCTTTTTATGGTTTTTCCAATGGGAGCTGAGATGAAAAAACCCATTATTTTACAATTTTCCCAATGGGAGCTGAGATGAAAAATCCCATTTTTTTACAGTTTTCCCAAAGAAACTTCGGGAGCTGAGAGGAAAAATCCCATTTTTTCCGTGTTCCATTCCTCCTCCTCCTCCTCCTCACACTTTGCTGCTGCAGGCGGCTCCTTCCTCCTCATCCTCATCGGCATTCCCGGGATTTACCGGGATGTATCCGCCCTCCCTGGGCAGGCACCAGCACCATCCAGCGCCGCGGAGATCCAGGGAGGCGAAGCTGAGATCCCGCGATTCCAGCAGCCGGGAATCCACGGAATCCAGGCGGGAATGGATCTCGTTGAGCTGCTGCCAGTGCAGCCAGGCCATGGCCAGGCCCAGCACCTGCGGGATGGAATTCCCAATCCAGCTGCACTTGGACATTCCAGGGATATCCAATATTTCTTCCCAAAATCCCGTCTGGACCTGCCCATGGAATCCTGGAATGGTTTGGGGTGAGAGGGGCCTCAAAGCTCATCCCATGGGTCCCACAATTCCCAGAGATCCAGGTGGCTCCAAAGTTGGGCAGCACCTCTGGGAATTCCATCCCAGCCCCTCACCCCTCATTCCTCCCCAAAATCCCATCAAATCCCCATCTTCCCATTCTCTGTGTCCTGTCCCCCCATCCCTCATCCCAAATCCCTCCCCAGCTCTCCTGGAGCCCCTTCAGGTCCTGGAATGTGCTGGAAGCTCTCCCTGGAATTTCCCTTCTCCCAGTGAACATTCCCAGCTCTCCCAGCCCAGCTCCAGAGCAGAGGGGCTCCAGATTCCTGGCTCAGTGTTGATTTTCCCTTCCTAAATCCACCTGGAAGTGGATCCCAAGGGGATTTCTCCGGATCAGCTGCCTCACCAAGCCAGAAAAAGCAGAAAATCCAACCCTTGGGAATGTTCTCCCAGCACTGGGAGCAGCTGGGCCTTGCAGAGAATCCACCCCAAAGCAGCTCAGTGTGGATTTTCCCTTCCCAAATCCACCTGGAACTGAATCCCAAGGGGATTTCCATGGACAACAGCTTCCCAAAGCCAGAAAAAGCAGAAAATCCCATCCTTGGGAATGCTCTCCCAGCTCTGAGCCCGTCCTGGAGCCCTCACTGGCTCCTGCCCCATTCCCACTTTCCCAGCCCCTCCCATGGATCCTCAGGGATTCCTGGTTGTTGTTATCCCAGCTGATCCCTGGGAATGGGATCAATCCCAACCCAGGAAGGACAGCTGGTGCTTCCAGGGCTTTCCCAGCTCCAGGAATTTCAGGATTCCTGCCCTTGGGGTTGGATAAAGCACTGCAGGTGCTGAAGGGAAAAGTCTGGAATTCTCTGGGAATGAGGCTGCCACATCCTGTGTGGGATATTTGGGAACAGCTCCGACATCTCAGGAGCTCCGAGGAGAGCCCGGAGACGCTGCTGGGATAACGGGATTGTGCCGATCCCCATCCGACAGCAAATCCTTCGGAATTTCAGCTTTCCAATCCCATTTCCACGGATGTCAAGCTGCAGCCTCATTCCCATTATTAAACTGTCATCGCTCCTGATTAAAATCCCGCTCCTGCAGAGCCGGAAAAACCTTTGGAATGAGGGATTTTAGGGCAAATTTGTCGTTTTTCCCTCCCGGAAAGATTTGTGTTTGCATTCCATGGAAACAAAGCCCGGTCTGGGGCAGTGATCCCTCCTGCTCCTCCCGCTGAGGGATCCCAGAGAAAATCAGGAATTCTGGAAAGGAATAAAACCATCCAAAGGCCTCAGTCAGGATCCTGAATCCCAGAGAAAATCAGGAATTCTGGAAAGGAATCAAACCATCCAAAGCCCTCAGTCAGGATCTCGAAACCCAGAGAAAATCAGGAATTCTGGAAGGGAATCAAACCATGCAAAGCCCCCGATCAGGATCCCAAATCCCAGAGAAAATCAGGAATTCTGGAAGGGAATCAAACCATGCAAAGCCCCCGATCAGGATCCCAAATCCCAGAGAAAACCAGGAATTCTGGAAGGGAATCAGACCATCCAAAACCCCCAGTCAGGATCCCGAAACCCAGACCCGTCGCTGCCCCTGAGTTATGATCCCATTCCTGTCCCAGCCCGGCCCTAAATTCCCTCTCCCTTAATGAGAACGGCGGAAGCTGTCAGGAATTATGGATGTATCCAATATCCGAGGGTTCCCGGAGCACCGGCGGATCCGTGGATTTTACGGCACTGCTGAGCTCGGGAAGAGTCGCTGCGGGGGAAAACGGGAACAAAACCGAGCAAAGCTGGGGCTGGAAAAATGAAAAAGCGGAATTTGGAATCAAACCGGGGATCTGGGACAACTTCTTGGGAATTGTTGCCACTGGAAGTTAGGGAACTTCCCAGCTGGAATTTGACCCTTCTCAGGCTTTTTGAGTGCCCAGGAGGTGCAAATCCATGGAAAAGCTGCTCGTCCAGGATGCAAATAAATCCCGGGAGTTTTGCATGAGGGAATCCATAAAAATTCCAATGGGCATCATGATTCCCATGGAATGAGACGCTCTCAAACTCAAAGAATTCCATGATTCCTCTAAACCTGATTCCTGTCTCCTGAATACAATTCCAAGGCTCAGCTCCGTCCCAAAGCCCAGCTTTGCTCGTGGTGTCTCAATTGGTTCCTTTGGATCAGTTTTCCACTGGGAATTGGGGCTGGAATCACCCCAAATCCTCCCTGGAAGTGAGGGACAGATCCTCTTCCTCCTCTGCAAAAAGGGCTCGGGAAGTTTGGGAAGCAACGAAGGAAAAGGCTCAAACTTCCATTTTCAGCTGATTTTCCAGCGGAAAAAGGGCCTGGAAGTCCATGGATGTTTTCCCTTTGGGATGGGCTGTGCCTGACTCCAGCAAGGAAAATTCCCTGCAAAAAAACCCTTTTCCATGGAAATGTGGGAATGTTCCCCAGTTCTGGCTGGATCCTGCTCACCAGGAATGCTGAACCATTCCAGGCATTCCCACAGTTACCAAGGCCCAAAGTGGGGTTTTTTTCCCTCCTTTTTTGACTTTTCATTCCCTAAATTGGGATTTATGGAGAAGTCAGATGGAAAAATCCCGATTATTCCCTTTTCCCATTCCATTAACGCTCGGCAGCCACTCGAGGAATCCCTGAGGGACTGGAGAGAAAACAAATCCCAAATTAATCTTCCAAGGAAATGTTCCCTTTGCACAGGGAACGTTTTTCATCCCTGTCACTGGGAGATGAAGATGCTGGCCTGGAAAACGCCCGGCTCGAGGATAATTCCGCGTTTTTTTACGGAATGGAGCCGTCGATCTCCGGGATTGACGCTCTGGGGAGGGAACGGCTGCAATGCAGAGTCTGGAGATGGATGGGACAGAGGGAAAAAGAATTCCTGGAGATGGATGGAAGGGACCTTCCGGGGATTGTTCTCCTTTCCTTTGGATGCGGCCCCTTTTGCTTCTTCGGGATGAGAAAAATTCCCAGTTTTTAAGGGAATAAACAAAGATTGCAAAGGTCTGCCTGCTCCTGTTTCTGTTTTATTGCGGTGGCTGAGAGGGGCAGGGAATGATCCCGGGATTCTGCAGCCCCTCTGGAGCCAGGCTGGGAGAGCTGGGAATGTTCACCTGGAGAAGGGAAATTCCAGGGAGAGCTTCCAGCACATTCCAAAGGCCTGAAGGGGCTCCAGGAGAGCTGGAGAGAGATTTGGGATAAGGGATGGAGGGACAGGGAATGGCTTCCCATTGGGAATGGGGAGACTTGGATGGGATATTGGGAAGGAATAAGGGTGGGCAAGGGCTGGGATGGAAATTCCCAAAGCAGCTGTGGCTGCCCCTGGATCCCTGGGAATGTCCAAGGCCAGGCAGGAGCCACGGGGACAGTGGGAATTGTCCCAGGAATTGTCCCTGCCTATGGCAGGGGTGGGATCAGATCTTGAAGGTCCTTCCCAACCCAAACCACTCCAGGATTCTCTGGAATAACATCAGGGAAAAAAATTCCCTGGAAAGGCCTGGGAAGGAAGGAGCTGGAGCCGCATTCCCTAAAAGCTGCGGGAAGAACAACACCGGAGTTTTTGCTCCTCATTTCCAGGCCGAGCACGTCCCCAGCCCCGCGGAGAATCCTGCGGGAGGCAGGGAAGGACGCGGAGGCGGCGGCAGGGAAAGGATGGATGAGCTCGGCTGCTCCCGCTGGAAAATCCGGGGCTGCTCCATGATTAAACACAGCCAGCCCGAGGCCACGGCGGGGATTTGGGGATGAAAAGATCCTTGGGAGTGACAGGGAACGTGTGGGATGAAGGGAGGGCACGGAGCTGGGGTTAGAACATGGGGATTTGGGGTTGCTGGGGGATGGGAAGAAAAAGAATTCCAGGGATGGATCGAGGTGGAGTTTGTGCCTCACTCGAAATGGAGGGGACAACACTGGGAAAAATGGGATTGGGGTTTGCCCTTTTAAAAAGGCAGGGATGTTCCTGGATTTGGGAGCATCCCGGATTCCCTCGGGAGCAGCTCCCCCTTGGTGCTGGATCCAGGTGGGATTTTCCCTGTCCCAGCTCTCCAGTCACAGCCAATCCCACCAGGATCAGCTTTCCCTGAGCCTGATTCCACTGCTCCAGCGCCTCGGGCTCCCACCCGGACATGGGAAAAGCAGAGAAAACCCAGAAATTCTGGCACTTCCCACAGGATGGGAAGATTACGTGGGATTGTTCCCAGGTGGGAAGAGAACACAAGAATTCCCACTCTCCAGTGGCTCCAAGCCAGCCAGAACTTCCCTTGGATCATTTTTTCCAGTATCCAAGAGCCAGTGCTCCCCCCAGATCCAAGGAAACGCTGAGATGCCGGAATGAGGGACAGGAACCAAGCTCAGATTCTCAACCTTGGAGCCCTGGGGCTCAGCCAAGGCCAAAGTTTGACCCCAAGGAAGAGGAATAATGAGGAAAAGTGGGGAAAACCCCAAAGCTGGGCTCAGGACATGGATCAGATTCCCAGGACACGGATCAGAATCCCAGGACAGAATCCCAACCTCCCCCGCGGCATCCGGGAAGTTTCCCACCCAGGAGGTTGGATCCAACTGAGGACATTTTCCATGTGGGACAAAGGGCAGGGCTGGCACAGCTCAATCCCTGCGCTCTTCCCAAAATTCCCAGCTCTGTCCTTTCCTCACATCCATCCCTTCCCGCCCGAATCCGCAATTCCAGGCCAATCCAATCCAATCCTCTCGCTACGGATTTTGGGAACGGGAGCTGTCTGAGCACTGGCAGGTCCTGGCAGCACCATTTCCCTCTGAATTCCCTCCAAATCCTGGCAGGATCCAACCCAATCCATCTTCCAAGTGCTGAAATTCGGGAGCAGATGGGGAGGACGAGCTGCTCCGGCTCTGCGGGAAGAGCTCGTGCTGAGATCCATCAGCATTCCCACGGATTTCCCAATTAATGGCGCCCCTCCAGACCCATCAGCATTCCTGGGGATTTGTCCCCAGCATTCCCAATTAACGGCACCACTCCAGATCCATCAGGGCTCAGCATTCCCGCGGATTTCTCCCCAGCATTCCCAATTAGCAGCTGGCTGTTAATGGATGAGGCTGTGGGAGGTGGCGCCGATGGATTGGGATGAGATAAATTGGGATTGGCTGTCTAAATCCCATTCCAGCCCTTTTTGCCTCCCATTCCTGCCTTTTGGAATGCTCATTTGGAAGGAAACACTCCCAAAAAAATTTGGGAATGACAGCCAGGAACAGCTCCCCTGCCTTGGGATCGGGTCTGAACTATCTGCAAGCCCCAAATCCATCTCAGACAAATTATCCCAAATTTCCCCCCCAGCTGCTCTATCCAAGCCCTTCCTGCCTTTTGGTGCAAGCAGAAAACCAGGAAGAATTTCAACAATAAAACCAGGAATTATTTCGTTCCCATTGGGATCAAACCCCACCCTTGGGAAGCATCACCCCCAGCAATCCCAATGCTGCCAAAAAAGGGAAGGTTTTTGCTCATGAGCCTCAAAATAAATCCCAAAAAAAAAAAAAAAGGTTAAATCCACAGCAAATCCTCACGGTTTGGTCAGGAATAATTCAGGGGAGATCCAAGGTCTAGCAAACCCAGTGGAATTCGGGATTGTGATTTATCCGGAGCAGAATTTGGGATTGGATTTATCTGGAGCAGAATTTGGGATTGTGATTTATCCAGAGTGCAATTTGGGATTGGGATTTATCCGGAGCAGAATTTGGGATTGGGATTTATCCAGAGAGGAATTTGGGCTGGGATTTATCCAGAGTGGAATTTGGGACTGGGATTTATCTGGAGTGGAATAAAAAAAAAAAAAAGGTTAAATCCACAGCAAATCCTCACGGTTTGGTCAGGAATAATTCAGGGGAGATCCAAGGTCTAGCAAACCCAGTGGAATTTGGGATTGGGATTTATCCAGAGCGGAATTCGGGATTGTGATTTATCCGGAGCAGAATTTGGGATTGGATTTATCTGGAGCAGAATTTGGGATTGTGATTTATCCAGAGTGCNCAAGGTCTAGCAAACCCAGTGGAATTTGGGATTGGGATTTATCCGGAGCAGAATTTGGGATTGGATTTATCTGGAGCAGAATTTGGGATTGTGATTTATCCAGAGTGCAATTTGGGATTGGGATTTATCCGGAGCAGAATTTGGGATTGGGATTTATCCAGAGAGGAATTTGGGCTGGGATTTATCCAGAGTGGAATTTGGGACTGGGATTTATCTGGAGTGGAATTTGGGATTGGGATTTATCCGGGGTCCCATTCCCGCTCCGTTTGTCAAGGTCTGGGAGGACAAACAGGGCAGGATTTGCTGGATTTGCTTCCAGGGGCTGTTTATGGATCCCAAATTTTGGATTCCAGGAGGGATCCGAGCCTGCTCTGTCGGGGATGACTTTTCCTGCCCCAGCCACAAATCCCATTGGGAATTGGGATTCCAAAGGATTTCTTATTTTCCTGCCCCAGCCACAAATCCCATTGGGAATTGGGATTCCAAAGGATTTCTTCTCCACCCTCCAGCACAGGAAAGGAGCTGAAATCCCAGACCGGCTCCGCTGCTCGGGGCTGGAGTTGAAAGCCCCAAAACCGGGAGTTCATCCCTGATCCTCGTGGGTCTTTCCAGCTTGGAATTCTGGGAATCTGGGAGAGGATTCCCAGGGGATCCCCCACGTACCTGAGGCAGCAGCAGGGAGCAGACAATGGCCAGGGTGGCCTGGAAGTTGTCCTTGAGCCAGAGCCCCACGGCGTGGATGCAGCCCCGGACGTGGATGGTGCCGAGCAGCTCCAGGCGCTGGGAGAGCAGAGAGAGGATCCCAAATTCCCGCTGTATTCCCAGGAACCGCGGCTTTCCCGGGAGTTTTGCCGGGAACAACCTCGGATTGGGGTTTTTTGGCCCAAATCACTGCCCCAAGGGGAGAGGTTTTCGTTCTCACACTTCCAAAGGAAGTTTCGGAGCCGAGGTCCAAACGTTGTCGGGATTAAATCCCAATTTTTGGGACCCTGAGTGGGACCTGGGAGAGATCCTGGACCCTCAGCTGGGGCCTCTCCGAGATGGGAATTCCCACATTTCTGCACTGGGGGGATCCCTGAACGGATCCTGGGCTGATCCCTCCACCCTCGAGCTCTGCCCTTTTCCCCACTGGGAATGTTTAGGAAATTCCCAGGTGAGAACCCCTGTGCTGGGCAGGGGCTGGGATCCCTGGGCACCAAAAGTGCCCCAAAATTCCAGGGAAAAGCTCCAAAATTCAGTTTGGAGCAGCTTCATCCCAGCCTTGCTTGGGAACAGGAATTCCTGCAGGGAGCATTGGATTTTTGGGATTTGGGGAAGAAGGAGCAGCGAATTCCCAAAAATTCCAAGGTCACCTCCTTGTCCAGGGCACGGTACCCACACAGGGTGTTCACCACTCCTCCGGGAACCTGCAGAGAACGGAAATGGATTTATCCTGGGAAAGGCAATGGGAAAATGCCAGAAATCCAAATGAAATCGGGAATTCCAGAGGTGCCCAGCACGGGACAATCAGGGCCTGATCCCTCTGGCTTTGGAGTGTCCCTGGGTGGGACTGGGGAGACTTTGGGGCAAATCCCAATCCAAACCATTCCAGGATTATGGACCTGGGCTGGGAGAGCTGGGAGTGTTTCCCTGGAGAAAGGAAGGATCCAGGGAGAGCTTCCAGCACATTCCAGGGCCTGGAGAGGGATTTTAGATAAGGGATGGAGGGACAGGACACAGGGAATGGCTTCCCATTGGGAAAGGGGAGATTTAAATGGGATTTTGGGATAGAATGAGGGTGGGGAGGGGCTGGGATGGGATTCCCAGAGGAGCTGTGGCTGCTCCTGGATCCTTGGGAATGTCCAAGGCCAGGCTGGAGCCTGCTGGGACAGTGGGAATTGTCCTTGTGGATGGCCTTGGATGGGATTTAAGGCCAGGAAATTCCCAAGGGATTCAACTCTCCCAGTTCTTTTCCTGGAATTCTGAGGCTGATTCTTTAATGAATGAGGCCAAATCCATCCCAAGGTTTTGGTGCTCCCCAGGTTCCGCTTCTCCTGGAGATTCCGGAGCCTTTGGTGAGGTCTCACTTCCCAAAAAACCTCTCCAGGCGTCAGAGGTACAGCCGGGGGCTTTCCCTCTTGGAAATTCCATGGATTCAATGGATTTTTCTCCCAGAGTATCCTCTGGACCCAGCTCAGGCAATCCTGGAATGGTTTGGATGGGAAGGGGCCTTGAATCCCATCAGGGACACTTCCCAAAATCTCAGGCTGCTCCAACCTGGCCCTGAGCATTCCCAAGAACTTTCCCAAATTTTCCCCCTCCGGATTAAGGAAATTTTTCCCTCTCCCTGCTCCCTCNAAATTTAAAAATCCATACTGTACTTTCATTTGGGGTTTTTTTTTTTTTTTTTTTGCCAAATTGTCCCAAAAAACGAAAAAACCACGGGAGTGTAAAAATACCCAAAAAGCGCCCTCGGCTCCCTGCAGCCCATCCTCACGGCAGGAATTCCTCATTCCATCTCCAGGAGCCTCGGGAGTCGTTAATCAAGGCCCTGATTAGAGAGGATCTCAAATCTGCATCTCATTTGCATATCAGGCCCGCACGGATAATTAAACCCCTTCGCATTTCCCTCTTTTTCCATTAAAAACCCCTGGAACAAGGAGGGATTGATGAGGAATTTTCCTTGTGCCAGGGCTCGGATCCGGCGCTGATATTCCCGGAGATCCGGAGCTCGGCAGAGCCATTTTTGGAGTTCTCCAGCCTTGCTGGGATATTTGGAGTTTTTCCCGGATCCTGAGGTTTTATCCTCGGATGGATTCCATGGAAGAGCGGGGTTGGATTAAACAATCGGAGCTCGGAGCGCTTCACCAAAAATCCCAGCTTGGTTTGGATTCCCAAATGTGGGAATTCCCCCCAGGAGGAGTTCCTGGCTCTGGAATTCTGCTCCCTCTGCAGCCTGGCTCCATCCGGGGAGTTGGAATTCCAGCTTTTCCCAATCCCCGGCAGCAAATTCCTCAAAAATTCCTTCATTCCTCAAAAATCCCTTCGTTCCCCAAAAATCCCTTTGTTCCCCAAAAATCCCCTCAGTGGGAGCCAGGAACAGGAACAGGATCCCAGAAACTTCCAAACTCTGCAGTGTCCAGACGGGATTGGGGGAGGATCCAGGCTGGGATGGAGCTGAGTCAGATCCCAAAATCCTGGAATGGTTTGGGTTGGGAGGGACCTTAAATCCCATCCAGGGCTACCCTGGGACAATTCCCACAATCCCAGGGTGCTCCAACCTGACCTTGGACATTCCCAAGGATCCAGGGGCAGCCACAGCTCCTCTGGGAATTCTATCCCAACCCCTCCCCACCCTCATTCCATCCCAAAATCCCATTTCAATCTCCATTTTCCCACTCCCAGCGTCCTGTCTCTCCATCCCTTATCCCAATCCCTCTCCACCTCTCCTGGAGCCCCTTCAGGCTCTGGAAGCGGCTCCAAAATTTCCCTGGAATTTCCCTTCTCCAGGTGAACATTCCCAAGTCTTTCCAAGCTGCTGCTGTTTCTTTTCCCAAATAATCCAGTCCCAAAGCTTTTATATCTCACAGTTGGAAACCTCGGCATTCCCAACAACTCCTCCATTATCCCAGAAAATTCCAGACTAATCCATAAATAAACATTCCTATTCCATCTCCTTCATCCTCTCACGCCAAAATTCCCTCAAATCTTTTTCCAAGTAGGAATGCCACAAAACCAAAAACCCCTTGGAGTGGAAAAAACAGAGGGAAGAGGAATTTCCCTGGAATTCTGGTGTTTTCCACAAATAAATATTCCTATTTCGGCTCCTTTCTCCTCTCCTGATGAAATTCCCTCAAACCTTTCTCCAGGTGGGAATGCCACGAAGCAGAAACCCCTTGGAGTGGAAAAAACAGCTGGAAGAAGGAATTTCCTGGGGATTTTGGCATTTTCCATAAATAAATATTATTATTCCATCTCCTTCCCCCTCTTCCACCAAAATTCCCTCAAACCTTTTTCCAGATAGGGATGACAAAGCAGAAATCCTTTGGCATGGAAAAAAACAGCTGGAAGAGGGAATTTTGCAGGGATTTCAGCATTTTCCATAAATCGACATTCCAATCCCATCTCCTTCATCGTCTCATGCCGAAATTCCCTCAAACCCTTTTCCATGTGGGAATGCCATGAAGCAGAAGCCCCTTGGAGCAGAAAAGCCGTTGGGAAAAGGGAATTTCCTGGGAATGTTGGGCTTTCCCGTGCCCGCTCACCCCGCGGACGCAGCAGGAATGGGGAACCCCGCAGGCCAGGGCCCCGCTGCCGTTGCAGGCGTGGTACTGGTTCACTTCCCAATCCCGGAATTCGTCCCCTCCACAGCAGGAAAACTGCAGGAAAAACACAGGGAGAGGGGGAGGGGGGAGATGGAAAACCCTGGAATTCCAGGAGAAACCAGGGAAGCGATTCCCGCTCCACAGGGATTTGGGGTTGGGTTGGGAAATCCCTCCCTGGGAGAGTGGGGAAGGGCAGGATGGAATTCCCAGGGAATTCCCCAGCCCTGGAAAGTCTGGAAAAATCCTGGAGAAGGGGTTTGGAATGAGCCCCGTGGCCCTGGGATAACAGGGAATGGATTCCCATGGACACAGGGATAATGGGAGATAATTAATTGGGATAATGGGAAGGAATTCCTCCCTGGGGAAGGGCTGGGATGGAATTCCCAGAGAAGCTGGATCCTTTGGAAGTGTCCAAGGCCAGGCTGGAACAACCTGGGATAGGGGAAGGGGTCCCTGCCCATGGAAAAAGAGGAATTTTAAGATCCCATCCGATCCAAACCATTCCATAATTCCAATCCAATTCCCTGCATCTCCATTTCCCAATTTTTCCCTGCTCCCAGGGACGCTGAAGGGTAAAAAAAAGTAGGAATGTTTTCCCATTTATCCCTATTTTAGAGGTATTCGAGTGTGGCTTTCCCAGGGCCTTGGATGCATCCCTGGGATCAGCTCATCCACTCTTCCATGGTTTAATTCCCGGTGACAAATCCAGCTTTTCCCAAGGCAGGGATGGCTCCGGCAGCGCCCTCAGGGATGGATTTGGTGGCTCTGAGCCATCCCACAAAATCCCCATCAGCCCCACAGGGATTTCTCTTCCCGTCAGGATAAATTGGGATCAAATCCTGCAGCTACAAAGGGAAAAAATAAAACAACAACAAAAAAAATTCTCCTTTTTTTCCTTCTTTTCCTGCAGCGAAGACAAAAAAAATTCCAATCAAAGTCACTCCGTGTCCTCCACGGAATAAAGATGAGCCTGTTCCGAACCAGCTCATCCCTCCTCACGGAAAACAATCGGAATTGGAGATTTTTCCCCCAAAAGGAAAAGCCTGGAATGGCCAGGAAAGGTTAGAGTGCTTGGAAAAGCAGGGGGAAAAAAAGGATTTTTCCCATTTTTTAGCACCAAACTCATCCAGGAGCAGATTTTGGGAGAGGTTTTTCCCTCTGCTCCCCTTTTCCAAGGGGAAACAGGAAAAACTCTTGGGATCCTTGTGCCCTGCTCCATCCCAGGCACAGATTTACAGTTCCTGGATTCCCACCTGGAATTCCCAGATTTCTTTTGGTCCCACCTGTGCTGGGGAGGGCGACCAGCTCCCAAAAACTGCTGGAAACAGAAAAAGGGGAGGAAAATCCCAAAGGGAAGGAGCAGGTGGGAAAAACGCCGGAAAAACATCATGGAATGGTGGAAAACACCACAGAATAATGGGAAAATGCCATGGAATGGTGGGAAAATACCATGGAATGGTGGGAAAATACCATGGAATGGTGGGAAAATACCATGGAATGATGGGAAAAACACCATGGAATGGTGGGAAAAGCACCATGGAATGGTGGAAAATTGCCATGGAATGATGGGAAAAACACCATGGAATGGAGGGAAAATGCCTTGGAATGGAGGGAAAATGCCTTGGAATGGTGGGAAAATACTACGGAATGGTGGGAAAATGCTATGGAATCGTCTAGAAAGGGCTTGATCCGAGATTGTTTGGAGATGCAGGAATTCCCAGAAATAAATCCACTTTTCCTGGAGATTCATGGATTCCCAGGGCTCTGGGAAAGGCCAGGAATTCCCAGCTCCATTTCTCACCCATGCGGAATTCCAGCCTTGTCCTGGGGAGGCTGGAGCAAGACTTGAGGGAAATTCCAATCTTTCCCCAAATCCAAGGCCTCCAGAGGGTTCCCGGCCTAGTTTTGAGCTCAGCTCAACAAGGCTGGGCCCAAAATCCCAAAGCCAAGGAGGAGCCCTGGAATCAAAGTTTTAAATCCCAAAGGGAAGGAGCTTCCCAGGCTCCTTCGCTCCAAATCCAGGGATAAAATTTGCGGATTTGAGATGATTCCAGAAAAACTGAGGGAATTTGGGCCAGGGTGGGAACATCCCAAATTCTCTGGGAGCAGCTTGGCCTCAAAGCTGGCCCTGCTCCCCCAGTCCCACCTGGGGCATTCCCAGAATTCCTTCCTCAAGTTTTGGGGTTTTCCATGGATTTTCCCATTCAGGAATGCTCAGAGCCAAGAAATTCCCAGCAGAAATATCCACATGGAGCACAGGAGCAATCCCAGAATTCCCAATCCCATGGGATGGAATCTTGGAGGGCTTTTCCAACCTCAGTGATTCCATGGAAAGATTGGAATTCTCTCCTCCCAGCCCCCACAAATCTGGGATTTTCCCATGGGAATCAGGGCCTGTCCTGCTGCTGAGGACTCCAGGGAAAAGGGATTTTTCCAAGGGTTTTTGTATCCCTGGAGAAGATCTTAAATTGACTTCTTTCCCTCTTCCCTCTCTCTCTGGGTGCGTTGGGATGAGACTAAAAAATTCCAGGCAGAGATTTCCAACCAAAAGATGGGAATGGAAATATCCTGGCACGATCCAAGCCTGGGAGCAGCCGAGTCTCCTCCCAGGGCACACAAATCCCAGGACAATTCCCAAAAAATCCCCCTGGGCTGAGCTCAGGGAGGCAAAACAGGGCAAGAAATCCCATGGAAAACTCAACCAGGTGAAGATACCCAAGGAAAATACCCCAGGGATGGGAATAACTGTAAATCCAGGGAAAATGGGGCATGGGGTTCACCATTCCTTGGAAAACTTCCCCCTTTTCCCATCCAAACCTTTTCCTGCACAAAATCCAGGATATTTTTGAAGTCCAGGTCATCGTAGTAGTGCCGGATTCCCTCCTGGATGTTGGAGTGGAAAACCTCGTTCATCTGGGAATGGAGAAACCCAAAATGTGGGAAAATCCAGGGAAAACAGCACAACATTCCAGGTTTGTCACAGCTGGCACAGGAGGAAGAATTTTATCTCATCCCAAGGTGATTTCCTGGGATCAAATCCATCATTTTGGAGCTGTCTGGATCCATTCCCAACACATGCAGGCAGGCCAAGGAATCTTTACCCACCTGAATTTTCCTGTTTCACTGGATTTGATTCCATTTTGATTCTATTTTTGGGAATAACTATTCCATTTTTGGGAACAACCCTTCAACTTTTGGGAAGAGCCATTCAATTTTTGGGAATGACCATTCCGTTTTTGGGAATGACAATTTTTGGGAATGACAATTCAAACTCCTCCAGACTCCTCAATCCCACAGAAAATCGGGATTTTAACCACTGGCCGAGGGCTCTGAGAGGGGAATTATCCATGGAAAAACATTCCACAAGTGGGAGCAGAGCCCTCACGGAGCCCTGGATCCTTCCTGATCCCGAGAAATTCCTCGGAATTCCAGCAGGGAACAGCATGGATGGGCTGGGGCTGGCACTTCAGGGAATTAATTAAGCACTAATTGGATGGAAAAGGCATTTTAGGGATGCCTGGGAATGTTCCTGGGGAGGCTCCGAGTGTCCAGGGCAGAGCCCGAGCGGATTCTCCACTCGATTCCTAAAAAACCACCAGGTGGGAATGGTAATTCCCAAAAAACCACCGGCAGGAATGTCAATGGAGGGAAAAAGGAAATTTTCCCCTGAGTTTGGAGTAGGTGGAAAAAGGGAGGGAAGAGGAAAATTCCATTTTCAAAATACTGGAAAATTCAAGGTTGGGAAGAGTGGGAATGGGGAGAGAACTCGGGAACCGGAAAACGTGCTGGGAATGATTCTGGGAATCTCAAACAGCTCTGGGGAACTTTGGGAATATTTTCATTCCTGGTTTTCACCAAACCAACACATTCCTGGCTTCTCCCATTTCCTGCTGCTTTGTTCCCAGAAAGGCTGATCCCAGTTCCCTTTCCGGGAATGACAATTCCGTTTTGGGGAATGACAATTTCATTTTGGGGAATGGCAATTCAGTTTTTGGGAATGGCAATTCCCTTTTTGGGAATGACAATTCAGTTTTTGGGGAATGACAATTCCGTTTTGGGAATGACAATTCCATTTTGGGGAATGACAATTCTGCTTTGGGAATGACAATTCAGTTTTGGGAATGACAATTCCATTTTGGGAATGACAATTCCATTTTGGGGAATGACAATTCTGCTTTGGGAATGACAATTCAGTTTTGGGGAATGGCAGTTCAGTTTTGGGAATGACAATTCCGTTTCGGGAATGACAATTCCGTTTTGGGAATTGATAATTCCATTTTGGGGAATGACAATTCCGTTTTGGGGAAGGACAATTTAGTTTTTGGGAATGCTGATTTTCCAGGTGGGAGTTGAAGCTCCCGAGGTTCTGCTCCCTTTCCACCCCTCCCTCCCTCTCTCCCTTCCCAGGATTCCAACTCCATTAATCCCCCCGGCCTCATTTGCATATCAACAGAGCTAATTTGCATAATGAGCGCTTGGAGGCCGCGGAATTAATTCCTGATTTCATCTGAAATCCAATTAATTCTGGGGTTTGGGAGTTTGATGAACATCCATTGTTCCAGAGGTGGATCTGTGCTTCCCACAATTCCAGGTTGGATTTGTCACTCCCCCCCCCCTCCATTGTTTGGGGTTTAATCGACTTTTGATATCATCCCATTAAATTCAAATTCATTTTAAATCAATTGAACTTTAAAACTCCGGCTGCATCCTGAAGTTCCATCCCAAGGAATGGCCGTTCCAAACTGGGAATAACAATTCCGTGGTCAGTAATGACAATTCCATTTTCAGGAATAAAAATTCAATTTTTGGGAATAACCATTGAATTTTCAGGAATAACAATTCCATGGCCAGGAATGACAATTCAATTTTCAGGAAGAGTCGTTCAATTCTTGGGAATAACCATTCAATTTCTGGGAATACGAATTAAATTTTTGGGAATGACAATTCAATTTTTGGGCATAACCACTCCATTTTTGCGGATAACCGTTCAACTTTTGGGAACAGCCATTCAATTTTTGGGAACGGCCATTCCATTTTTGGGAATGACAATTCAATTTTTGGGAATAGCCATTCCGTTTTTGGGAATAGCCATTCCATTTTTGGGAATGACCACTCTGATTTTGGGAATGACAATAGAATTTCCAGGAATTCCAGGCCCCAGAGGTGGCCCCGGAGCTGTCCTCGCTCCCACCTTGCTCTCGAAGATGATCTCCATGAGGATCAGCAGCAGCTCCGTCAGGAAGATCAGCAGGAGCACCCAGAAGAACTGGAATGAGGAAAGGATGGATTATCCCAGATCCGGGTCTGACTCCAACACCTGCACACCAGGGAAGCAAGGAATTCCTCATGGGAATTCTGTTTTTCCCCAGAATTTTGGCCAAAATTCTGCCTTGGTGGCCGTGTCCCCACGTGTCACCATCCATTGCGGAGAAGGGGGATGGGAAGGGATTGGGAAAGGAGCAGGAAGGGATTGGGAAGGACCAAGAAGGATCAGGAAAAGATTGGGAAGGGATTGGGAAAGGATCAGGAAGGATCGGGAAGGGATCGGGAAGGGATCAGGAAGGGATTGGGAAAGGATTGGGAAAGGATCGGGAAGGGACCAGGAAGGGATTGGGAAGGGATTGGGAAGAGCTTGAGAAGGGATTGGGAAGGGATCGGGAAGGATCAGGAAGGGATCGGGAAGGGATTGGGAAGAGCTTGAGAAGGGATTGGGAAGGGATTGGGAAAGGGATGGGAAGGGATTGGGAAGGGATTGGGAAAGGAGCAGGAAGTGACCGGAAAGAGATTGGGAAGGGATCGGGAAGGATCGGGAAGGATCAGGGAAGGATCAGGAAAAGGTTGGGAAGGGATCGGGAAGGACCAAGAAGGGATCAGGAAAGATTGCAAAGCATCAGGAAGGAATTGGGAAGAGACTGGGAAGGGATTGGGAAGGGATTGGAAGAGATCAGGAAGGGATTGGGAAGAGACTGGGAAGGGATTGGGAAGGAGCCTGAGAGTCTCCCCCGGCACAAAGCTCCGAACAAATTCCGGATTTCATGGAGAAACTTCCCGAGGAAATCTTTCTCCGGCTCTAGATGCTGAGTCAGGAAGAGCTGCTCAATTCTGATTCAATTAACGTGGCTGTTAACGAGCTCATCAATCCAAATTCCCAAGAAACGACGTTAATTCCCACAGAAACCTTGGGAATCGATAAATCCCTCCTTTAATGATCCCCAAGGTTTTGTTCCTCGTTGATTATCCTCAAACCTGGATATTCCAACCCCAAATTTGTGCTGTTTAATTCCTGCCCCTCCAGAGCACAAATCCCACAGGGTTGGAATTTCCAGAACGTTGATCCCGAGGATTTGGGGTGGGCTTTATGGCCTGTTCCCTGTTCCCTGTGGAAAAATGGGAACGGAGCTGCTGCGGGGGCGGGAGATGGATGGAGCTTCCAGCAGCCCCGAGCGGGCACAAAGCAGCCACAAATCATCCAGGCACCAGAATTCCACAGGGAATCCCACGGCTCCGGGAGAAATGAGCCCAGATCCTTCGGAACACGAATGCCAGAGCCTTAGAAAAACAAATCCGGGTTTAAACACAAATCCCAGCGCCTTTGAAAAGCAAAAATCCAGGTTTAAACATGAGCCTGGATCCTTTAAAAACACAAATCCAGGTTTAAACACGAATCCCAGATCCTTATAAACAAAATTCCCAGTTCTTTATAAACACAAATCCAGGTTTAAACACAAATCCCAGAGCCTTATGAACACAAATCAGGGTTTAAACAGGAATCCCAGATCCTTTAAAAAACACAAATCCAGGTTTAAACACAAATCCCAGAGCCTTATGAACACAAATCAGGGTTTAAACAGGAATCCCAGAGCCTTTAAAAAACACAAATCCAGGTTTAAACACAAATCCCACATCCTTATAAAGGCAAATCCAGGTTTAAACATAAATCCCAGATCCTCATAACTAAAATTCCCAATCCTTTAAAAGCACAAATCCAGGTTTCAACATGACCCTGGATCCTTCCAAAAACACAAATCCAGGCTTAAACATGAATGCCAGAGCCTTATAAACAAAATTCCCAATCCTTTAAAACAGAAATCCAGGTTTAAACACCGATCCCAGATCCTTGTAAACACAAATCTGGGTTAAACACGTATCCCAGAGCCTTATAAACACAAATCCAGGTTGAAACACAAATCCCACATCCTTTGAAACAAGATTCCCAATCCTTTAAAGCACAAATCCAGGTTTAAACTCGACCCTGGATCCTTGTGAACAGAAATCCTGAATCCTTTAAAACATGATCCTGGATCCTTTTAGACAAAAATCCCAGTCTTTTTAAACATGATCCCAAATCCTTTTAAACATGAGTCCCAAATCCTTTTAAACTTGATCCCAAATCTTTTTAAACATGATCCCAAATCCTTCCAAGCACAGTCCCAGATCCTTTTAGACACAAATCCCAGATCCTTTTAGACAGAAATCCTGGATCCTTTTAACCACAAATCCCAGATCCTTTAAAACAAAAATCTCTTTAAAACATGGATCCAGGTCCTTTTAAACTCAATTCCCAATCCTTTAAAACAAGATCCCAGATCCTTCAAAACAAGATCCTGGATCCTTTTAAACAAGATTCCCAATACTTTTAAAAACAAATCCCAGATCCTTTTAAATGCAAATTTGGATCCTTTTAAACACAAATCCCAAAACCTTTTAAACATGATCCCAGATCCTTTGGAACAGAAATCCCAGATCCTTTAAATCATGATTCCAGATCCTGTTAAACACAAATCCTGAATACTTGAAACACAAATCCAGGTTTAAACACAATCCCAGATCATTTTAAACATGGATGTGGACCCTTTTAAATCCAAATCCGGATCCTTTAAAATCCAATATCGGATCCTTTAAAATCTGATTTTGGATCCTTTTAAGTCCAAATCCAGATCCTTTAAAACCACAAATCCTGGATCCTTTTAAACGAAATCCCAGATCCTTTAAAATCCAAATCCAGATCCTTTAAAATCCAAATCCAGATCCTTTAAAACACAAATCCTGGATCCTTTTAGACACAAATCCCAGATAATTTAAAACACGAATCTGAATCCTTTTAAACACAAATTCCAGATCTTTTCAGGCACAAATTCAGATCCTTTTAAATATGGACCTGGATCCTTTTAAATCCAAATTCAGATCCTTTTAAACAAAATCCCAGATCCTTTAAAATCCAAATCTGGATCCTTTTAAATAAAATCCCAGATCCTTTTTAATCCAAATCCTGGATCATTTTAAACACAATCCCAGATCCTTTTAAATTCAAAACCAGATCCTTTTAAACACAATCCCTGATCCTTTCGAACACAAATCCCAGGTCATTTAAAACACAAATTCAGATCCTTTTAAACACAAATCCCAGATCTTTTTAGGCACAAATTTGGATCCTTTTAAACATGGATCTGGATCCTTTTAAATCCAAATCCTGGATGCTTTTAAACAAAATCCCAGATCCCTTTAAATCTAAATCTGGATCTTTTTAAACACAATCCCAGATCCTTTTAAATCCCAATCTGGATCCTTTTAAACATGATCCCAGATACTTTAAAACACAAATCTGATCCTTTTAAAGACAATCCCAGATCCTTTTAAACACAATCCCAGATCCTTTTAAACACAAATCCCAGATCCTTTTAAAGACAATCCCAGATCCTTTTGAACACAAATCCCAGATCCTTTAAAACTCCAATCCCAGATCCTTTTGAACACAGTTTTCCTGGTTGTTTCCATAAAAACCCCAAAATCCGCAGCTGCCAGGCCCAGCTCAGCTCCAAGAGCTCCTCCAGTGCCTCTTTCCCTGATTGCTTTTGTTCCCGGGATTTATCCTGGAAAGGGCCATTCCTGATCTGCATAAAGCTCTGATTGCGCCGTTCCCTTCCCTGCTCCTTCCTGTCCTCAGCAATTCCCGGCTTTTCACCTCCCGACTCCCAAAAACCCGGGCTGGGCAGGCAGGGGGAGGCGCTTTTCCTTGGGAATTCGCTTTTCTTTGGGAATACGCTTTTCCTTGGGAATATGCTTTTCCTCGGGAATTCACTTTTCCTTGGGAATACACTTTTCCTCAGGAATTCACTTTTCCTTGGGAATCCACTTTTCCTTGGAAATTCGCTTGTCCTCGGGAATTCACATCCCAGCATGGACCTCGAGAGGGAAAATACAGTGGGGATTCCAGATCCATGGAATTCCCTCCCTGGGATCCCCAAACCATGGAAGTGGCTTCGGGTCCATGGAATTCTCTCCTGGGATCCCCAGACTATGGAGGTGACCCCGGATCCATGGAATTCCCTCCTTGGGCTCCCCAAACCATGGTGGAGACTCTGAATCCATGGAATTCCCTCCTGGGGATCCCCAAACCATGGAGGTGACTCCAGATTCATGGAATTCTGTCCTTAAGACATCCCAGATGTTTTGTCTCTGGATCCATGGAATCTGGATCCTGGTTTTGACTCTGGATCCATGAAATTCCCTCCCTGGGATCCTGAATCCATGGAATTCCCTCCTGGGGATCCCCAAACCATGGTGGAGACTCTGGATCCATGGAATTCCCTCCCCAGGATCCCCAAACCATGGAGGTGACTCTGGATCCATGAAATTCCCTCCCCAGGATCCCCGAACCGTGGAGGTGACCCCGGATCCATGAAATTCCCTCCTGGAGACCTCCCAGACCCCGGATCCAGGGAATTCCCAGCCCACGCCGATGCTCACCGTCCGGAGCAGGGTGCGGTTGTCGCGGAGGCTCCCGAGCATTCCCACGAAGGACACGAGGAACACGGTGATTCCCAGCAGGAGCAGCAGCACGGCCGGAGCCAGGAAAATCCCTTCCAGGGTTCTGTGCCGCTGCCGCTCCGCCTCGGCGTAGATCCCCACGCTCAGGATCAGCAGCCCCAGGATCTGCAGCGGGATTTTGGGAATTTCAGGGGTTTTGGGAATTTCAGGGGTTTTGGGAGTTTTGGGGTTTTCAGGATTTTTGGTGGAAAGAGTCTCTGATGGAGAGGGGAAAGCGGGAGATGTTCAAGGATCCCCAGGCTCAGATCAGCAGCCCCAGGATCTGCAGCGGGATTTCGGGAATTTCAGGGGTTTGGGGATTTTTTGGGAGTTTTGGGGTTTTCGGGATTTGGTGTGGAAAAAGTCTCTGAGGGAAAGGGGAAAGTGGGAGATGCCCAAGGATTCCTACACTCAGGATCTGCAGAGGGATTTTGGGAATTTCCGGGGTTTTGGGAATTTCAGGATTTTTGGGGTTTTGGGGGTTTAAGGATTTTGGATGGGAAAAAAGTCTCTGAGGGAGAGGGGAAAGTGGGAGATGCCCAAGGATCCCCAGGCTCAGGATCAGCAGCCCCAGGATCTGCAGCGGGATTTTTGGGATTTGAAGGATTTTTGGGGTTTTCAGAATTTTCAGGATTTTTGTGGTTTTCAGGATTTTCACGGTTTTCAAGATTTTGGGGTTTTCAGGATTTTCGGGGGTTTCAGAATTTTTGGGATTTTCAGAGTTTTCAGGATTTTCTTTTTGGGGGGGATTTTGGGGATTTTTTTGGATTCTGGGGATTTTTTTGGGTTTTCAGGATTTTCAGGGGTGTTGGGGTTTTCAGAATTTTCAGGTTTTTTGGGATTTTCAGGCTTTTCAGGATTCATGGTGGGAAAAAAGTCTCCAAGGGAGAGGGGGAGGTGGGAGATGTCCAAGGAAAATCCCCGTGGCTCTGGAATGTTCCACAGCCCAGGAGCGTTACCCCTGCTCTGTCTGGGATAACGGGAAATCGGGGATACTTCCCACACCAGGAATGTCCCACAGTGATGGATCCACCTGGATCCATCCATGGATTCCAGACAGGATTTTGTCTGGATCCTCCTGGATTCTCTGCTTGGCTCTGGTGGACCCTGAGCCCCAAAATTCCCCAATTTCCGCCCGTTTTGAAGCTCCTGGAGCACTTGGAGCCTTCTCCTTCTCTCCACACCCAGTTCCAATCAATCCCAGCATTCCCAACACATTCCCAAAGGTTGGAAAACCTTCAACCCTTCACTTCCCAGCAGGAAAAACTGAAGAAGGTTTTGGGATGGGCACAGGAGTGCCTAAAAACGGCTTTTCCAGGGATGAGAAACATCCTTAGGGAATGGAAAGGGCGCGGAATTCCCAAGGCTGCCACAGGGCACCGCGGCTCCTTCATCCCGGCATTTTCCCTTTCCTGGTTTTCGTGGGATGGGCTCACCCCTCTCATTCCCCATGGAAATATTGAGCTGATCCCACTGAATTCCTGAGCTTCTGGAGAATCCTGGAATGGGTTGGGATGGAAAAGTCCTCAAAGGTCCTCTTGCTATCCCAAGATGCTCAAGCCTGGCCTTGGACAATTCCAGGGATCCAGAACATTCCTGGTTTAATTTAAACTCAGGTCCAGCCCCATCCCTGCGGAATTCCCTGTCCCGGAGTTGTGGGATTGGGATAGGAGCAATTAAGGAATAGGGAATAATTAACACCCAGCTCTGGGGTGGGAGGAGCTCCTGGCTCGTCCTGAGGTCAGGTGGGAATTGGGAATCGGGAAAAGCTCTCCTGGAGCCGTGATCTCCTCCAGAAGGAATGTTGGGAATGGTCTTTTTTTTTTTTTCCCAGAGGAAAAAGCAGGAATGGCGTTTTTGTCCAGAGGAAATGTCAAAATCCCGATTTTTAGCGGGGTCGGTCAGAAACATCCGCTCTCTGTTTTGTGGGAAAGGAATTTTCCGTATTTTTTATATTTTTGGATTTTCCAAGGAAAGGGAAGGAGAGTTTTTTTGGGAAAAGAAAATCCCAAATCTCTGTTCTGATGGATTAAAACCAACCCCAAATTCCCTGGTTTAAAGATGCTCTCCAGCTCATCCCAGGCTCCTTCCTGGATTTTTCCAGATGTAACGAAATCCCTGGAAAGGATCCACTGGCTTGAAATCCGATTTTCCACAGGCTGGAAAACTGGGAATCGCCAACCCCAACCCTCATCCCTCGGGATTTTATTCCAAGGAGTCCAATTTCCAAAGGGCATTCCTACAAAATCCTGGTTTTATTGGGAAAAACATCCCAGCCCCGTCCACAGGGTTAATGAGGCTTGGAATTAATTGGGTTGTGATTATGCAAATGAGGCTGGAATTAGGTCAGGCTGAAAAGCTCCCAGGAGCCGCAGAATTCCCGTGGATTCCCTGGAGCAGAATTCCCGCCTGGGAACACCCCAGGGATGGAGTCGGGAGGGCTTGGAACCCCCAAAAATGGGGGTTTTTTTGGGGTTATTTTCCCATTTTTCGGACCAATCCGAGCCTCTCGCTGGCAGATTCCCCATAGAACTCTCCCAGAATTCTCCCAAAATCTGGGAATTGTCCCAGGGTTCATCCACGATTCCCAAAGTGGAACTGGGAGGAAAATCCTGCTGGTCCTTCAACACCCCAAAAACTTCTGGGAAACCCCAAACGGAGCGGGGTCGGCTCCTTGGGAACCCAAGTCTTGGGATTTCCCTGGATTTGTTTTTTTTTTTTGGAACATTGCACAAACCTCACCCAAAACTCCAACCTGAGCTGGAATCGTGGGAGAAATCTGGAATTTTTGGGGTTTCTGGGAATGTCCCAGAGGTCTGGCCCCTCGGAGCTTTCCCACCCAACAGAGCCTGGGAAATCCGGGAGATATTCCCAAAAAAGCACCAATTTTCGGTGATCTTTGGCGTCGGCCCAAGCCCCCAGGCACGAGGGCTGGGCCGAGCTCATTCACGGCTCAAAAAGAAATAAAAACCGAGACTAAAATCATTTCCGGGCACCTGCGGAGGAATTTCTGTGCTCGCACCTGCGGAATCAACCCCGCCCCGGGGTTACCTAACCCTCGGGAGGAAATATTTGGAAATAAAGTCCGAATTCCGCAAAATCAACCCCAAAAAGAGACCCCAAAGCGGGCGGAATTCCTGGTTTTCCCCCGCCCTCTCCCGCAGGTGTTGGCACCTCCCAGAAATCCCGCCCGGAGCAGAGTTCAGGGCTTCAAAGGCGCCTAAAATTCGCTTTATTTGGAATTCCTCCCACAAAAACGCGGCTCAAATCCCCTCGATGTCTGCAGGGGGTCAAAAAAAAGTGGAATTTTTCCCTGCTCCAAAGGGGAATCGCAGCTCCAAAGGAATCACGGGGGAGGGGGGGGGATGAGCTTGGAAACCCCCCAAAAAAACTCGCGGGTTCACCCCAAAACTGCCCAGTTTGGAGCCCAAAACTGCCCAGTTTGGAGCAAAAAATCGCCCAGTTTGGAACCCAAAATTGCCCGGTTTGGAGCCAAACAGCCCCAAATTTCCCGGTTTGGAACCCAAAATTGCCCGGTTTGGGGCCGAACAGCCCCAAATTTCCCAGTTTGGAATCCAAAATTGCCCGGTTTGGGGCCAAACAGCCCCAAATTTCCCAGTTTGGAACCCAAAATTGCCCAGTTTGGGGCCGAACAGCCCCAAATTTCCCAGTTTGGAATCCAAAATTGCCCAGTTTGGAGGCGGCCCCGGGGGCTCGGAGGCTCCGCGGGTTTTCCTCAAGGATTTGGAGCTTTGGGAAGGGGAAACTTGGACACGAGAGGGGCTGGAAAAGCCAAATCCGCCCCGCGGGGGTGGGGAAACACCGGGAAAAAAAGTGGGAAAACACGGGAAAACATCGGGGGAAAATGGGAAGAAAAAGGGGGAAATGGGGAAAAAGGGGAAAAGAACGTACCGAGAAGAGCGTGGCGTAGGCGGAGAGCGCGAATTTGACGCCGTAATAATAAAAGTGGGAATCGCGGCAGGTCCGCGCCATCCCCGCGGCTCTTCCCGGCTCATTCCCGGCTGGAATTCCTGCGGGGAATTTGAACTTGGCCGATTTCCGCCCGGCAGGGGCAGAGCGCGGCCGCCTTAACCCTTTAAAGGCTGCGGGCTTGAAGGGAATTCCTGCTGCGGGGGAAAGCGCGGCTGGAAAGGGGATTTTCCATCCGGGATTATCCCGGAATTTCTCGGGAGGAATCGAGGAATCACCTGCGCTCCTGAGCCCTCCTCCGAGCCACGCACAGCTCTGGAATTTCTTTTGATTCCCTCGGATTTTCATCTTTTGATCCCCTGGGATTTTGATTTTTTTGGATCCCACTCGGATTTTGTTCCTTTTCAGCCCTTCGGATTTGGATCTTTTTTGATTTGCCTCAAATTCTGATTTTTTAGATCCCACTCTGAGTTTGATCTTTTTTTTATTCGCCTCGAATTTTAATTTTTTTAGATCCCACTCTGATTTGGATCCCCTCAGATTTAGATTTTTTTTTTTTAATTCTAATTTCTTTTATTATTTTGTCACCGTCACTTTGAAGAAGACGGAGCAAAAACTTCGCCTCCGAAAGAAAGGGAAACTCTTTCCTAAAGCGCTGAACTCGGCTGAAGGGCGGAGATTTCCAGGAATTTGGGAGACCCCAAACAAGGGGAGACCCTGGAAACCCCAAACAGGGGAGACCCCAATTAATGGGAGACTCCAAACAGGGAGACTCCGAATAGGGAAGACCCTGATCAAAGGGAGATCCCAAAGAAGGGGAGACCCCAATTAAGGGGAGACCCCAATCCGGGGGAAACCCCAAACAAGGGAGACCCCCAAAAAAGGAGACCCCAATTAAGGAGAAACCCCAACTAAGGGAGACCCCAAACAAGGGAAACCCCAACCAAGAGAGACCCCAATCAAGGAAGATCCCAATTAAGGGGAGACCTCAAACAAGGGAGACCCCAAACAAGGGAGCCCCTCATCAATGGGAGATCCCAAATAGAAGAGACCCCAATTAAAGGGAGACCCCAATTAATGGAAGCCCCAAACAAGGGAGACCCAAAACAGGGCAGACTCCAAAGAAGGGGAGACCCCAAACAGGAGGAGACCCCAAACAAGGAAGACCCCAAACAGGGGAGACCCCCAACTAAGGAGAGACCCCAACTAAGGAGAGACCCCAATTAAGGAGAGACCCCAATTAAGGAGAAACCCCAATTAAGGAGAGACCCCAGCCAAAAGAGGGTCTTCCCAATCAAGGAAGACCCCGACGAAGGGAGACCCCAAACAAGGGAGCTCCTGATCAATTTGAGATCCCAAATAGGGGAGACCCCAACCAAAAGAGACCCCAAACAAGGGGAGATCCCAGCAAAGGGAGACCCCAACAAAGGGAGACCCCAATTAAGGGGACACCCCAAAGAGGGGAGCCCATGATCAATGGGAGACCCCAATTAAGGGAGACCCTAACAAAGGGAGACCCCAAACAAGGGAGACCCTGATCAAAGGGAGACCCCAATTAAGGGGAAACCCTAAACAAAGGAGACCCCAAACAAGGAGAGACCCCAAATAGGGGAGACCCCAAAAATAATTCCCCATCAGAGCATTGACCCGGATGATGTTTAACCTCCCTTCCAGCCCAGCGGTGAAATTCCCTGCACTGGGAGCCGAGAGCTCCTTAAATTCCCTTTTTTTATTTTATTTTTTTCCCTCTTTTCCCCCGAGGAACTCAAATCGAATTCCCTTTGCTTTCCCTCCGGGAGGAGCTGAGGCCGTTCCGGCAGCGGAAATTCTCCCGTTCCACCCCCAGGGATGAACAAGCAGAAACCGACCTGGAATGATCCATTTCTTTATTCCCTTTATTCCGTTTATTCCATTTAATGGGCAGGGCCTGCCGGACAGGAATTGATCCCAAAATCCCGATGGGAACAGGATTTGGAGCTTTGCCGTGGGGGAGCAGCCCGGGGTTTATTCCTGGGTTTGTTTTCCCGTCTGGAAGTGCTGCTGGAGCTGCGGGATTGATGGGATTTAATCATTAACGGGGCATCGATCCCGGGAGTGAATCAGGGAATGTGGGTGGGGAAAGGGGAAAGGGGAAAAGGGAAAGGGGAAAGGGGAAATGGGAAAGGGGAAAGGGGAAATAATGGGAAATGGGAAATGGGAAAAGGAAAATGGAAAATGGGAAATGGGAAAT
>VWZS01004473.1:0-48144 GCA_013397075.1 Rhabdornis inornatus | reverse complement strand
TGTCCAAGAGAAAGCTGAGCTCCGTCGCGAAGACCGAGACTCCCATGAGCAACAGAGAGCATTGCTGAGACAGTGCTTTGTTTGTGTGCTGCTGCTTGGATTATTCACAGATGTGAAGGAAATATCAAGCAAGCTCTATAAACAGAATAAACATAATAAATAAACATAATAAATAAAATAAACTGAATAAAACAGTAAAAAGTGTTAGTGTATTGAAAAATAATTATAACAAATTTTTTTTGGTTAATTCTTAACTCAGGAAAATACCAAGTATGTATCTAACTCCAAGGTATGAATTATCACAGCCCTAAATTTACCTAAAATCACATAAATTTTTAGTGGCATTTAAATGCATCCAGTTCCATGGCTTCATAAAAATTAGATTACAGCTGTGCCTAATTAGTGATGTTCTCAGTCGGATTATCTTTGCTAAACATTCCTCTGATAAACAAAAGACGGGAAAATCCACTTTCTTTTCTATAACAACTAAAAAAATTAATGACAAATAATTAGCACAGAATTACTATATGGCACTCTTTTATGAAAGATAAAATAACGTTGTTGTTTTTGTTGTTGTACAGTCATGATGAAATACAGAATGAAAGCAGACTGTAGGTCATACTTTCAGGTTGGTATCTTTCTCTAACCTATTAATCTTTTTCTTTTTGGGGTACATTACCACTGTTAATAAGAACTGCTCTTTCAAGACCCTTTAAAGGTATTTTTGCATCTGCAGTACAACTCTATGAAGATTTTCACTATATTACAAGGCAGTGGGAGAAGACTGGGCTAAGGAAACGTACCTGGTTAAAGACGTGACATCAAACATGGAATAAAATCTTAAGCCAAATCATGGATCCCTCACTATGCAAAAAACTTACCTATTGTGATAATTATGTGATTAGCTTTTATCATGTGTTGAGAGCTTTGCTATCCTTTCTTTCCTCTAAGGAAATATTCCAGCTTTATTTAATACATTCTTTCTGCATTTTGTATCTCATTCAGATGCTGGTAGGTTTCATAAGAAGAATCCTCCTGCTTCCATCTGTGTTCATTGATGTCCAAGAATTTGCTGATAAAGGATTTGTTATCTACTGAAGACCAAATGAGAAAAGGAAAACAAAAAGGGACATTTTCAGAATATACTTATTGGTGGTAACTCAATACTAAGAATTTTAAAAATAGGTGACAAAAAATTAACCTAATCACTTAACACAGTATTTTTTTTCACTGTGTTCTCTGGCTATTGGATCATGTTTCCTCTCACTTCCTGAAAACTAAAATACAGACCTAGTCCAGAAAAATCATCATTTATAAAGGCATCCCACTGAAATAATTCTATGTGCTCTTTGTTAAACAGAAAGCTTAGTTCTTCTGTCTTTCCTAATAAAATAAGTAGAGGCAAATCTCTGCTCCTTAAGTAAAAAAAATAATGGAAATTCATCTGTGCCCTCAGAGATCATAAAAACAAAGAGGATCAAATAGATTTATTCCTATTAAAAAACATTCAGGGGTTGTTTTGACCCTGACTGATCATCAGCAGAGGCAGGGGCAGAAACACAGATCGTGCCAGACCATAATGCTGTTCTCTCTCCCTCTAAATGTCCAAGTTGCTCTATCAAAGCGCGTTGGGAGTGACCCTGTGCTTGGTGAGCCACATGGACTGAAGGCACGTGGCAGCTCTCACTGCCCCTCTTTGCATAATGGTCAGGTTAATCCCTCAAACACCCACTCAGTCAATCATCATGCCTTTATAAACCTGTTTGGTTGTTTGCAGTCCAAAATTCCTGTTGTGATATTGCCACAAAGTTCAGTAGTTTGTTGGGGACATCAGCTGGCAACATTTCTATGCTGTTCTGTAGGGATGCTTGCACCCAGAGCAGTAATTAAAACAATTACCTATAGTTTTATCTGCATTAAATTGAAAGCCGAAGCATCTGTTGCAAGCAAAGACTGCTTACAGGCTGGGCTGGGCTGAGCTGAGCAGGAGAAGAGATTTCTGTGGTATTATTTCATTCCAACCAGTTTCATTAAAGCCACCAACAATACTTGCTAAGGACTTACAGAAGGAAAAACATAGACAAAAAATAGAAGTAGCTAAATTTTAGAACAAAACTCTTAATCCTTACACAGTATAGAGAATCTGTAGCTTTGTATGCAGCTTTCTTTTTTTACCCCTACAGTTTGCATTCTGACGTATCTTTCTGCTTTTTCTTGTGTTCCCCTAATTTATTGAGCTGCAGTACAATCAGAGACTGAAAGTAAGAATTGTCACTTTGAGAATAGAGCTGATTTATCAGAAGGATGGTTTGCATTCTGCACAGAATATCTGATGAGGTGAGTTTTTCTTCCTAGCAACATTTTACAGATTATTATCAAAAGCTCTTAAGAAAAAATAAAAAACAAAACAAAAAACCACAAAAACAACAACAAAAAACCAAAGGAAAAAAACCCCAAAACAAAAACAAAACCAAAAACAGAAAAAACAAACAAACCAAGAAAACCCCACAAAACAGCAACAACAACAAAACCCACCAAGGGCATTCCAAACGAACAGTAATCAGATTTCATAGAATAAATTTTCCCAAAATCAATGGAAGAAGCATATTTTCTACACCATTAATCTTCCAGGAAAGCATTTTTAACATTCAAATGTACTAATTCAGAGTAAAAACATAATTTAAAAAATACAAAACATAATACCAAAGCCTACTCATAAACTTCTTTTGAAATCGCTGAAAAGATGGGTCGAGAGAAAATGCATGAAATAAACTCTTTGGTCCTTAAATCAGTTCATGATTTGTATTGTCTGTAAACTTTAAAGTATATCCTTTTAAATGCTCAGTTGCAATCAAAATAGCTCAGTTTAATTCTCTTGAAAAAAATATATTTTTATTTGTGGAAGGGAAAGAATAAAAACCATATCTTGTCAGAGACAAAATGTACCGCTTACGTTTGCAAAATCATATTACATCTAATAAATATTTAGAGTGTTTAGATGTTTTTTATACATATTTTTTGCAAAAAAAAAATTAAGTCAAAATTATGTGAAATATAATTTACTTTTCATGTGGATATCTCTGTTTTAATTCACTGATCTGTGAAGTACAATTTGTCTTGAGATTGACATTATTTGCAATATCTTACTGACAGTAAACCAGTTTCACTTTAAAAGATTAATACAGCTGTAGTATCTGCAAATCTAAGTTTAAATTCTCTTTATATTTCATGCATGTGATTTAAATTGTAGTATGTATAATGGGAATGGTGCTGTTAAAATCAAACTTAAAAATGCAGTTCCTTACTTCTCCTTTGATATTGCTCAAACTTTAAAATGTCTAGCAGCAATAAAAGAGTAACATAAAACTAACATTAAATATCTAATCCCTTTTCTTTTCCATTAAATCTGTCTTAATTTTCAAGACTCTTTTATCCATTTTAGAAGAAATCAATATTATTCCTGTGCATAAGCAAAGGAAAAAAATCCACCTGTTAATATTTTCTCCATAATCTCCTGTTGTGGCCTTGTGGCGCACACACAAAAAGAGAGCACAAACATATACCTGACTCCAAGTTGGATGAACAGGAAAAGAGAGCTTTATTTACATGACATGTCTATTTAAAAACATCTAACAATGACCGTGGATTGGACAGTGATGCAAGAACCCCTCTGACTCCATTGGCTTACCACAATGTCCATCCAGCCTCTCTTCCTCCAGAGAGGAATGCAAACAATCCACTGTTTATCAGAAAGAGAGTGTGAGAAAGTATAAAATAATGTCTCAGCATCAGAAGGTGAAAACTCAGGGGCAACATCCTGTCAGATGCATTCATACAATATTTTACTAGACAGCCATCTCTATAGCACTTTATTTTTTACTAAGAGGGGTCGTAACAGTAGTCAGTTCTGGTTTGCCACTGCACATAAGATAGTGCTCATATCAAGACGTGTTTAGGTAATATTCTGGAATAAGAGGATGAAGCGATTTTGAAATGAAGAAGTTTTGTCCTTCTGTAAAAGAGGAGTGTTAGAAATATGGGCAAGACTTCAATCTGAATCAATGTTTGCCTTTTTCCTTTGAGGGCCACCAGTGAAATCAACAGACACTCTGACAAGAGTAGTGCAGATACCCTGCACCACTTTTGTCTTTGCCAAAAGGAGTCTTTCTGTGCTCAACACTCACCTGCTGCTTCTTGTGAGAAGAGTGAGTGCAGCTTGGGAGTGCTGAGCCAAAAAAAGTTATATGCATATATCTGTGAATTACCTTATGGGTTTTGGGGTTTTTAGATTTGGTTGTTTGGTGTTTTTTTTTTATTTTGGAATGCATCTGATGCATTTTCCTCTTTCCTTTGATGACGCCTGGGGCCAAAATAGTAAAAATGGTGGAAACCACTTTCTGCTACGTTCCCCTTTCTTTATCCTCTGGCTATAAGTACTCCTCTAGATACCAGACCTGAACAGCAAGGAAGACACTTTGGCCTACTATAAGTATAGGCAGTTTGCAAAGTAATCTTTTCAGAAATTGTCATTTATCAGTGTACAAGAAAAAAGCAGTTCCTTGAAGCTATCAATCAACTTTCACAAGTAAATTTCAGGCAGAAAGCCAACCATAATTGAGAGTTCTATAATGAGATGCTCGGCATGATTTCAAAAGTTTCACAGTCAGGGGCAGGCAGGTTGTCATTTTAGGAGGCATATTGGATTTGGTATTTTTTTCATGTCTAGAGACTGATATGATGGAGATGAAAACCTGGATCTTAAACCCGTTTTTGGAAACCTTACACATAAGGAATCAGACATTTATTGCTACTGTATTAGAACCAGTCTTTTTCATATCAACTCACACCTCTAAAACTTCTCATTTATTTGCAGAATTATCCTGAGATTTAACTGTCATGACATGCCATAATATCTATTAGAAAATTCCTTGTGGGGTCTCTTGAGACTTCTGGCTCAGCGTAGGACAAAGGGCTGAGAAGAAACTGGATAAGCTCTTCAGTAGCCCGGGCAGGCATTGTTTCCTCAAGATAAGGAGCAATTCTGCTGCTACTTCTTTTTTTGTCGGTGGGTTCCTGAGATACAGCTTGTACATACTGCATACACACTCACTTCATTTGGAGCAGTTAGGGGTCAGCAGGGGGACAGCTTTCCTTGTTTCCTGCAACACTACTCTAGAGGAAGATAAAGGGGCTGCTGTGGTCCTCTTTGTACATTTCTGGGCCACTCAGGTTACAAAAGCAAAGAGATCAGCAGGTCACTGACTTGCTTTCCCCTCAGAGGCTAACCTACACGTCAGTCTGCACTGTGGCTCATGGAAGCAGCTTCCACGGGAGAAAGAAAAAGCCAGGGAATACAAACCAACACTCTTCCTAGTGCTAGATTATCACATCAATGATTGATGGCACTACCGCAGAATAATAAGAAATAAATGACAGATTTACAGCCCTGTATGAAAAGGATCCACCTACTAGATACAGTTTGGGGTGTAAAGACTCCTTCAGGCCCGTGTCATAACAACTGTTGGATCCCACCAACCCTTCTATTTTAAACACCAGAAAGAAATTTAGCTATGTAATGGCTTGCTACAGAAGATTAAAATTGATGATAATTATACTTTCTGTCGCAATATTGATTTATTACTTATATTTTAGAGAACCATGCAGCCTTAGCATTAAGAAGTATGTTGACATCATTTACAAATAGAAAGTTCAATATAATGTTCTCTTGAAAGGTTGTCTGTCTATAGTCATATTTGCAAAGGGTTGGTTATGGAAAACCGACTAGTTCATAGTATGATGGACTGTTGCATCTGTGCTAGTCACTCTTTGTAAATGGAAAATATGATTGTGGGTATAAACATTACAGGTGCAAGAAAACCCGTTTTAAGCAGAGAGGCAACAAAGAAACATGAAATAAACAAGTACAAAAACCTCTGTCACAGTATTGCAGAATAAGCTGAGTTGGAAGGGTCACACAAGGATCAACAAAATCCAACTCTTTGCCCTGCACAGACCCATCCATACCATGTGCCTGGGAGCTTCATCCAAACACTTCTTTGAGCTCTGTCAGCCTTGGTGCTGTGACCACTTTCCTGGGGAGTGTTTTCCAGTGCACAAACACCCTCTGGGTGAAGAACCTTCTTGTAATATCCAACCTAAACCTCTCCTGATTCAGCTCCATGATGTTCCCTTGAGTCCTGTCACTGCTCACCAGAGAGACCAGGACCTTGCCCCCCATTCCCTTGACAAAGAAGTTGAAGACTGCATCGAGATCTCCCCTCAGTCTCCTCTTCTCTGGGCTGAACAGACCAAGTGCCCTCAGCCACTCCTCACACGGCTTCCCCTCCAAACCCTTCACCATCCTCATGGCCCTCCTTTGGACACTCTCTAACAGCTCAATGTCTTTTTTGTGTTGTGGCCCCCAGACCTGCCCCAGCACTGGAGCTGAGGCTGCCCCAGCTCAGAGCAGAGCAGGACAATCCCCTCCCTTGCCCGGCTGTGATGCTGTGCCTGATGCTCCCCAGGACACAGGTGGCCCTCCCTGCTGACTCTTATTCAATTTTCAGTAAACCAGGACCCGCAGGTCCCTTTTCACATCACTTATTTCAAACATCAAATTCCCCAGTCTGTCTGTAAATCCAGGGTTGCCCCATTTCAGGACCAGAATCCGGCACTTTCCCTTGTTGAACTTCATATGGATGGTGATTGACCAGTCCTCTTATTTGTCAAGGTCTTTCTACAGGGCTTCCCCACTTTTGAGGGAGTAACAGCTCCTTGTGGTTTCATATCACCCGTGAACCTGTTAAGTTTCCCTTCCAGTTCTGTGTCCAGGTCATTTATGAAGCTGCTGAAGAGCACAGGGCTGAGGATGGAGCCCTGTGGAACCCCCCTAATGACAGGTCACCAGTCTAATGGCCCCTGTAATTCTTTGTGCCTGTCCCATAAGCCAGTTGTCACCCATCATGTCATGTGTTTATCCAGCTGAACAATGGAGACTTTGTCCAGAAGGACACAGTATCAAAAGCTGTACTGAATACAAAAACATTGCATCAGCTGGCTTCCCTTGATCATCTAGGTAGCTTATCGTGTCATTAAAGGAAAGCAGCTTTGGTAAGCAGGACTTTCCCCTCATGAAGCCATTCTGGCTGTGTCCAGTGGCCGTTTTTCCCCTCAGGTGTTTTCCAGTACTTCCAGAATAATCTTCTCCATAACTTTTCCAGCAGTGAAATGGAACTGACAGGTCCATAGTTTACAGGGAACTCTTCTTGCCCTTGAAAACTGTGACAATGATCACCAGCTTTCTGCCATCTGGAACCTCTCCAGATTCCCAAGACTGCTCAAAAATCATTAAAGAGAGATTTTGTGATGAAATCAGGATACTGATAGAAATTGTATTTCTGGGAAATAATATCATCAATACAGGATCTATGAGAAGCAGGGCAAAGATCTACAGCTTGGAGTCTGTAATTTCACCTCAATTTTACCCAGATGTATTAGGAGTCTCCTTTGTTATACACAAGTAAATTTACTTGGCACTCAGAGATAATGTATTTTTTTAAGGCCTTATTTTCATTAACACACCTTCATAGAATAGTATCAGTTATTCCTTCCCCATCATGTCAGATACTCAAAAAAATGTCTTTCTATGTGTCTTATCCACTATGAGAAAAAAATGTCAATAATTTTCTAGCAGTTTTACAGCACCTTTGCAAAGACCACCCTATTTTGAATACTTTCAATTACTCTGGTTTCAGATCACCACCTCAAAATATTTGAATGCCCATAGGAAGATCAATCTTTTTCCTTTACAATCCATAATGCCCCAGAATTTAAAAAAAAGCAAAGGTAGATGGAAAAGTATATTGAGATATTTATTTTTCAGATGGTTCCACTGAAGAAAAGTAATTTCAAAAGCACCACATGCCAAGGAAAACTAACTAAATACATTATCCTGAATTGGTGAAACACAAGATTGTGATGTTATCATGCATTCATGGCAGGTCCGTTATATTGTTATGAAAATTTTTGGTCTATATTGTAATTATGTAAAGAAAAATACAAGCTACAAAATTCCTGGTATAAAAGTATATTTAGATTGAACTGTATAGATCCCTTAGAAATGGCAATTCATTTTAGTGCTTTCTAATTTTTAATCAATCTTCTATTAAAGTAGAACTTTTGGAGGCTCTATGACACACTGTTCTGCTAGTTTTTACAATGGTTTGATAGGCTTGGAACTTCTAATTTTATTTTTGATTATTTCTTCTTTCCTGATGCTAGTAAAGCCATTTATAAATAAGGGGATTATATAGTCTTATAGTGATTTTTCTGTGTAATGTAGAGTTACAAAGAATTGGGGTTTACTTCATAATAAAGGTTTAAACTTAATGCAAATTATTTGATCCAGTTACAAACAAAAGCTACAATATGAACACACACTGAAATTTCTGCATATAACCTCATTACTACTGACTCACGTTAGTATTTCAGGACAACAAAAAAGGTTAAGATGATAAAAACTGGCAAGTATAAAGCAGAACACAAATACTACAAATATTCTGTAACAAAGTTCAACTAAGATTGTGTTGGGTACTACATGAAAGCACAACAGAAAGGCTGCAGAGCGTGGTGTGTGTCTCCTGGCACACGCACTTTGTTTGTCCACAGCCACCAGCAGCAGCCAGACTGTGTCCCATCACTCTGCACACCTGGGCAGGGGTTCTGCAGCAGGGCTGGTGACAGCACAGCCACCAGCAGCAGCCAGACTGTGTCCCATCACTCTGCACACCTGGGCAGGGGTTCTGCAGCAGGGCTGGTGACAGCACAGCCACCAGCAGCAGCCAGACTGTGTCCCATCACTCTGCACACCTGGGCAGGGGTTCTGCAGCAGGGCTGGTGATCCTGGGGGACACGTGCAGGCGAGCACTTCCCCACCAGCATCCTGCATCCCGGGCAAGTGCCTGGGTGCACAGCACTGGGATCGTGGGGCCTACCTGCCTGGGAACAACATGGGATTTTTCAGAAAGCCACTCAAATTTTTAAGTAATTTCTCCATCAAATGTGAGGGTAATCACATGGGACAACTCAGCTTTTGAAGTTGAATGTACAGCATTTCTTTTTTTCTCTTTTCTTGCAAGCTCAGACCCCGTGTAGAAGAGATGGGACAGTGCAAATGAAGGGTAGGGCACCAGAGATCCACGCTGAGGGAGAAAAATGGGAAAGGTGGTAACAAAGTCCCCGTTACATAAGTCCCAGTCATGTCTCTTAAAGGAAAAACTTCTTTCTCTTTCTTCAGTCTAGCTAGCTGAGATACATACTGTATTTTACTTATTCTCTTCCTTAGGTTCTGATATCTAGAAGAATCTATAGAGAAATTTATTGTTTTGTGTGGGCCTAACCAACCACAAAATCAATCCTATTTCCTTCTTACTGACTCTATGAGCAAAACCAACTACTAAGCATATTTGCTTTTAAAAAAATCTTACAGTTACAGGCATTTCCCTGGATCAAATATGTGTGCACCGAGTAACAGAGGAGAAATCCCATTTGATTATGCACACAGTAAATAAATTCATAGTCATAGGATCATTTAGGTTGGACAAGACGTTTTAGAGTATCGAGTCCAACCAAACTAGCAGTGCCAAGTCCATCACTAATCCATGTCTCTAAGTGCCACATCTGAACTTCTTTAAAATACTTCTAAAGATGGTGTCACAGCTACTTCCTGGGTAGCCTGTTCCAATGCTTGATAACCATTTTAATGCAGAAAATTTTTCTAATATACAATCTAAACCTTCACTGATGCAACTTGTAATTTCCTCTCATCCTGTTGCTTATTACCAGAGAGAAGAGACCAATTCCTAGCTCTCAACAACCTCCTTTAAGGTAGTTGTAGGAAGTGAAGCTGTCCCTCCTGATCCTCCTTTTCTTCAGGCTTAACACCATCAGTTCCCTCAGCCACTCCTCATAAGCTTTATAGCTTCAGTTCTGCAATACATTAGTTTTACAGGATTAGTCCTGCAATATCATTGTACTTGAGGCTTTTACACTACCATTACAAAGTGTTATGTCACCACAGTTCCTTCACAACTCTTGTTTAGTTTAGACAGCTGTCTAGAAGCATCAACTTGACAAAATGCAGATATTTAAGGACAACTTATTTTTTATTCTGAGCAAGGACTTAGAGTTTCTTTTGCAGCATGAATTATTTAATAGGGTTTAAAAGAAGCAAAGGTCCTTGGTTTTTGACAATGATAATTTTAACTGAGGAAAGCATCAAGAGCACTTGCTCAAACTGACACCAAAGAAACAAACAAACAAAAAATCAGCTACTGTGGCTTTCTGAAAGAAAATAAGAAATACTCTTATTTTGAAAACTGCATTCAGTGTCATATCAAGGATGTGTATTAATAATATGAGCAACAGACCAATTTATTTAGGAGAGAAACTACATTCTTGGGTTTTCCTACCACTTTGGAGTCAGTCATTAAAATCTATGTCAGAAACAGCATTCTTGTCAATTTGATTTGATTTGATTTGCATGTCCTTTGATATTGTCATGCTTGTCTCCTAGTGTCATTTTTTTTTAATGGTGCCCAACTTTTGATTTCTTAATCTATATTTATGCATCAATGTCTCTGAATTGACAGCTTGATTTTACAAAAGCCTTGATAATCAAGCAGTTCTCATTGATTTCATAATAGGGTTGCATAATGTATGATCAATACTTTCAGATGTCTAAATATATCCCAGCATCAGGACTCTGGTAGTCCTGGTGGCTCTGGTAATGCCATACCATGATGACAAGTTGTCTTGACTTGTTGCTACACAGTCTACATGATATTTCATTGTAATCATGCACCAGTCTGTGGCCTAATTCAGTGATTGTAACCAACAATATACTAGGATTAATCCCTGTTTCCACAATAATGAATCTGAAATAAATTTGTCAGATATTAAAGAAATCAGGTCACATAAGTGATGCCTTTGTAATGGTTACAAAATTGTTCCCACAGAAAAGTCACCAACTACTGAATTGAGCACCTGTTGAAAGGCAGAAATAATAATCTCAAACACAAAAGCACAAGTTTGTCCAAATACATATTTCTGTGCTGAGAAGGTCTAGTATCCAAGCTAAAAATGAAAAATCAGAAGAAGTTTGGTATTATATAAATAGTAGAAGGGATTTTATAATAGCAAAAATGCTACATGAGCTGTTTTAGGGCATAGTAATGCTCTGGAAAGAATTAAAAAACACTTAGGAAAATAAGATAATGAAATAACGACATAGACATTCTAGTGTATATGCAGAGATGCATATATACAATGTATATATTATAAGACATACATGTATTCATATATGTGTATACATAAGTACTTACTATTTATGCTAGTATCTGTCTTTTTTGGGGTGTGCAAATGTAGAGAATAGATAACAAAAATCAAGCATATAGGAAAGGAAGCTGCTGCTTAAAGCATATGGTCCTCTGTCAAAAAAAAATTAGCGTGAAGAGTAGATCCACATTAGTTTATATGATACTTTAAAGAAATAGAAGAGAAATTAAGCAGGGAGGAAGTGAACAGCCAGGACTTTAAATGAGACTGAAAGCCTCCTCCATTCCCTGCTGGGACCATTCCTTCCAGCTAGGGCAAACCTTGGTCATTAACATTCTCAAAACCTTTATATTGCTGCTTGCTGAAGGAAGCAGCACCTCCTTCTTCCAAGGAAACTATTTATTACTTCTATCTACACTTCGATCCATACTTCTAGCCCTGTCTGTCTTAGACAGGGCTTATCAAAATTTTTACATAAATTCTCACTGTTTAAAACACTTTTGAAAATATCATCTTTAAAAGGGTTCTTTAGTACTTGGTTCTAGTCAAAATTGGTTGCAATTTCTATTTATTTTTGTTGGTATTTTTCTGGGTTGACATTTAAATTACTCTATCTAAAATGCCTTCTTTAATATCATCTCAGATTTGGGAAAAAAAAAAAAGCTTTTTATCTAACTTTTGAAAAGCTAGATAATTGGGGGTTTTGTGTTCAGAAGAAAAATGTTTATCAAACAGGTATTTATGAAACTTCCACAACCATGGCTCAGATCTGTATTTCCTGTCATCTAGTCATCTAGCCACCACTTTTTTTTTGTTTAGGAAACACAACATTCTATTACACTTTGATCTTGGTCCATCCTTTGAGAACACGAAGTAAAGGCAACATCTTAAATAATGCAACTTGTGCAATCTCCAAAGCAAATGGCAAATTAATCAGTCTCTGAATCCTTGTTTTTTTGAAGACTTGTGCATTTTTAAAGAAGATGGAGTAATTGTTTAGTGACTTGGTGCCATTGATTTTCATTATGGATGGTGTTGACTAGGTCTGTGTCAGGTCACCTGGGAGAGATAGCCTTTGCATAGCTAAATAAAATAAAATAGGGAGAGTACCATATCTTGTTCCACATTCAAGAGGAAAGCTTCAGTCTTTGAAATAAGTTTTGTGTGACCTTCTGGACAGAGAAATTTCTCCTTTTTGGCAATTAGAATAAATGAGAGAAATGCAAAGCTGCATAGTCATGAAGCAGAGGTCTGGATTTTACAGACCAGCAGATTCCTGGTTAAGAAAATTGGTCAGAAGAAAAAGGTTAGAATAAAAGAGAAATGCTCTCATTTGCTAAATGAGTAGTAATACCTGATTTCTCCATTAATAACATCTGGAATAGAAATTAAAAGTACCTGTGAGAAGAAACATATTTACTTTAAGGTGTGCGGTTTGCAACTTCTTACAAATTTTTTGGTACTGTGTAAGAGAGAAATTCCATAATATAATAATCATATTTAACTGAGATACAGATTTAACATACCAATTTCCAGGTATTTTCCTCCTAAGATTTTACTTGCAATTTTCAAACGGTTATACTTTTTATATATTTTCAGAAATGACACAGAATTATTTCTAAGCGATACTAAAATTCCTATTTTTTCCACTGTCAGAGGATTGAAAAATATATATTTTTCAAATTGGGCAGATTTCTTCAGTTTGTGTGTTTAAATTTTTTTATTTTTACTTCCTTCTGTTCTGGTTTCAGGATTTTCCTCTCACTTTCTGCTGTCTAATTCTTCTCCATCCTGCCATCTAAACTTATTCTGTTCTCAAGTACCTCAGTCCCATTCAGTGTCATTGAAATGAAGTCTGTAATTTTAGTGTTTTACAATAGCTACTGGATTTAGGAAAAAATCACACACTTGTCATATTATGATGACTCATTGTATTTCTCTGGAGGAAAGTGTGACTTTAAAGGTTTTTTGGCTGGCAGTGGTTCTTAGACATCTGCTTCAGCAAATTCTCTCTCACAAAGATAACTGTACAATGAGAATGTGTGAGCTGTTACACAATTCAGCAGACAAAGAAATTGAGTTTTTCTAGAATGAGGTGTCTTGGAAAACAGAACACTTCAATCTGTCTGATAATGTACTAGTAAATATAACCATTGAATTCATTTTTATTTACTTAACCTGCTTCCATAAACACATCAATTAGAATCGTATCAAAAGCATTTCTGAAAAAAGGCAAAGGAACATCGTTAAAATACTGGTAGTGTTTTGGGACAGCTGACAGGTAATTTGAGGCTACAAAGAGGTTTGATTGATTGACCAAGCATTCCTTCCATAGAGGCTAATATAAAACTTTTAAGAAAGCTATTAAATATCTCTTGAACTTCCTGTGTCTCCTCTAATAGTAGCTGTGGGCTGTGTAATAACCACTTTTCATTTCTGTCAGTCAGGTCAGAGGGGAGGAAATAGGAGAAAGCTAATGAGCATGAGGTCCATGAAGAAAACACTGATGCATATGACTGTAATAAGACAATTGTCTTTAACAAGAAAAGAGTAGTTGTTTTTGAGCATCATTTGGGTTTGGTGAAACAGTGAAAAGATGCTGTGAAAGGATAGAAAGGAGAGAAAGGTCCTCATCTATGTAGACAAGTACATATACATACTATTATTTGATATATGGGGGTGTAAATAAATGTTAAATTTCCATGAGCTACAGTTTCAGGTGATATGTGGCAGTGGAGACCACACAGTTTACCCCAACATCTTTCCTAGAACAAACAAGCTGAGCTGGAGATGTTTCTGATAATTGGCACGGTATCTTCCTCTGGTACAGAGCAAAAAATTTTTGAATTTTTCCTCTTGAAATAATTGATGAGGACTCAGACGACATTTGCTAACTGTCAGTGATGTTACAACAACTCTTTTTAATTCTGTTAATCTAGGTAAAAGGTTGCTGGTGACTCTGGGGCTGAGAAGGAAGAAGAGGGAAAGCTTTGAACAAATTGCTTGTAGTGGGAAACACTGGTCTCCACTGTCTGGTAGCTAGCAATAGGACCCAAGGAAATGCAATGAAGCTGCATCAGGGTAAATTCAGATTGGAGATTAGGAAAAGGTTCTTCACTGAGAGCATGGTCAGTCACAAGAACAGACTGCCCAGGAAAGTGGTCATGGCACCACATGAGCCCATCAGAGTTCAAGGAGTGTCTGTGCAATGACAGTTAGTTATGAGATTTACTTTCAAGTAGTCTTGCAGGAAGCAGGGAGTTTGTCTTGATGATCCTTACGAGTCTTTTCCAGCTTGAGATGTTCCATGGTTCTGTGACTCTAAATTGTTTTACGAAACCACAGGAATCCTGTATAAACTTTTATCCATCCTAGCAGATTCTTTGAACCTCCTAACACAATGTAGAAAAGGGAATATAAGACTTTCTACTTTCCAGTTGTTCAACAAAACAATAAAGTGCTGTCTCAGTAGGGCCAAAAGTCTGGACTCAGTCCACAGTAACTAGATGCAGTCTTTACTGCTGCCACTTCTCTGTGCACATGAACATGGAAAGTATTCTTTGTTCGTCTTCTATCCCAACCTGCTATTCCTTCTGCATTGCTAAGACTGAACTGAGTCATCACCATGTCTGCAACTGACTTGGAAAAAGTCCTTAAGATGTCTCTGACAGAATAAAATACCCCACTTAAACTTAAAGGAGGTCAGTATTTTTGGCCTATAATACAGCAGTCAATTAAATAGAAAAAATATTTGTGTAGATGGAGATAAGAATAGTTTCACAGGTGTAACTGCATGCAGAAAGATGAGAAACCCTGAAAATCCTGTAATCAAAATATTACTATTTCCATGAGGCAATCATGTACAAATCAAGAGTTATATGCAAAATCAATAGTTATAATGTTATTTATCAATATTTAAAACTCCTTGCAATCATTAAAACCATTTAGCCATTTCCTGTATGTCTGCATTTTGATTGGATAAAAGGATAATAAAATATTTTTGTATAGTTTTACTTTTGAGCAATCTCTAAAGTCTGTTCATTTTAAATTTCCCAGAAAGAAATAGGAAGTCCTTTGGTGCTGTTTTATTAGAGGAAAAGTAGCCTTTTCTTTCAATACATAAAAATAAAGGAACAAAAATCAATATTCCTCCCAAAACAAAATAAAACTGATAGAGACCCTCAAACCAATTAAATTTTATCCTAAATTCCATAACTGGGGCTTCTTGGTGGAAAATCTTCCATACTAAGTTTTTCTTTTTTTTTTTAATGGAAGTTGCTTGAAGATGATACATGATACATGAAGATTTCTCAGAATTTTAATATCTACCTTTCTGAACTGGAAATGGTTAATGCAACTACTGAAATATTTGATACATACGTGTGTGCGTGTGTGTGTGTGTGTGTGTCTATTATTTTTATGGATGAACATGTGACACCCTTCCAGTTGCATCGCACTGTAATCTACAGGTAGACTCTACACTGAGGTTCTTTCTTCATGTTCTTGCCAATAAGACAGTATTTAAAATAGCATTGCCTGCAAATCACGCCAGACTGATAACTGCCAGACATGACACACTACACCGTCTTGTGGGCACACACTAGTACCTGAGGCACAGCCAGAGCTCACAGATTAGTGAAGTTGTCAGATGAGCAATAGGAACCTGTGATATCTGCAGTCTGAGACACAAGAGGGAGAGGAGAGGATTGGAGGACAAAATTTAGCTTACTCAGCTGAAGTGCCTTTAGGTACCAATACCAAAGATGAACCACTGACATAAATACAACACTCATTGAAGAATTAGTATTGCTACTCAAATTATTTTCCCATTATGGCCTGAGTCAGAAAAACTTGAACAAAATCATCACAAACCGAGGAAAGATCAATGAATAAGATGCAAAACTTATTCTACTATAAATTTTTAAGTCACTGAAACTTTTCCTGAAAAATAGCAATAAAAATGGGAGTACATCTGTTCTTAACCACTGTAACACCTGTTACAGGGCATATAATGACTGAAAAAACAAGAAAAATTTTTGTAAATATTTTGGCAAAAAAAGCAAAACAGACTTTTCAGTTAAGTTGACCAAGTGATTTACCTTATGAGGGTAAAATAGGGTCTCTATACTGTATAATTTTTTGATCTGAATTTAAACAGTATTTCATACAGTCAACTTGTCCTAAATATTGCCAGGATGTATACCACTTATGCTAGAGTTAAATATGTTGCAATATAAAATTTGGTTTATGTTTAATAAAACAAATTTCATATAATTTCATCCCAGCATACTGCTTTCTTCTGTGCTGCTAGGAGATTGATTATATAAATGAATTTAGACATGTCAGAAATAGTTTTGAAAAATCATCCTGACATCACCTAAAAATAAAACTCAATCATTGTGCTCAATTGCTATGTACATTATTCTTGTATCATCTCACACGTTACAAACAATATTACAGGATAAAAAAGCCACATTATTTCTACATGTGATTTATCATTTCCATTGGTATCTTTAGAAGATAAATCTTAGAGAATATATTTGCAATTTTCAATTATCAATTAACAAGGTGGTGATTGCTAAAAGCAGTTAAAAGCCATAAGCCAAACTCCAGTTTCATATGGATTCAGTGTCAATAACCAAAGGTGGCTGAGAAGTACTTAAAAGGTACAGAGCCTATTAACAGACAGACTATAAGAAAGAGGCTAGGTAAGTAGCATACCTTATTTAAATTTTTTTAATGGTTATAGTGCATGCGGGAAATCCATAAACTTACAGTTCTGAAAGACAAAGACACAACATTTCAAGCTCTTCTCTTTTCTTTGAGAAGGCGATAACCATGAGATAGAGCGAATACCATCTGTTCTCAGCCATGTGAATATCCCTAGCTATATAAATTCTGTGGTTTATTACTGAAAGATCTTGGGGATTTAGACATCTGGATTTTGTCCATAAAACTTGAAATCCTGCCTTGGACAAAATTTTGTAAATACAATGCAATTTAATGAAGATTTGCATGGTTATGGATGCAGTTCCAATGAACAGGGAAAAAATCCCCCAAACCTGCTGGATCCCAGAAACCTGGGATTTTTGAGCTTTCTGTGCTTTCTGGCACTGACCCCCTGGAGAGCACTGCTTTTGACCTGAGGCCTTGGAGAAGGCTCCCAAATTTAAGTGATGGAGTTAAAGTCATGGGTGTGTAGTTAAAATAGAAGTGTGCGATTTCACACAAAATTTAAAAGTGATCCACTTTTAAATTCTCTGTTCTGATGTGTCTTGTCAGCATCAGAAATTTTCCAATGTGTGATAATTGAGGTGAAAATATCAGGTGACCATGATCAGCATGAATAGAAGGTTAAGCAGAGAGAAGTAAGAAATTGAATATGGATATTTGTGTTGGCAGGCATGGATCTCAGTGCAGCAAAGTTATTTAATCCACAAAAATAACGTATCCAATGTGGAAAAAAAAAAAGCATTCTCTAACTGAGTTGTTAGGTATGCTAAAAGAAAATATGTCAATTAACAAAGAAATCACCAAACTAAGACAAAAATTATGCTTTCTGAAATTTCCTGTTTTCTTACACAATACTGCATTGGTTACAAGAGTGATTTTTGACTTCGAAAAATTAGATAAAAACAAAGTGGTTTATGTGACAACTCAGTGCAAAATACTGACATCTCACTATATCTACACACAACTGAAGTATTAGGTTGAGGGTCACTAAGGACTGAAGTGTCCCAATTCGTCTTATCTAAGAAAAAATCTCTGCTAAATAATGTCTCACAGTGAATATTTAATGGTTGCTTTGTCAATGTGTCTCCACTAAGTCACACTTTCATTTGAGTATCAAATAGGGATTTAGTGCACATACAAAATGACAAGTACAAAATGACAGCTTACTATTTATCATTCTATCACCATGATTGTGAAGAATTTGTTTGGTGAGACTGAAAATGGTGTAAACAGAATTTCCACCTTGAGCAAAAGACGACTAGTTGTCATCCCTTCCACAGTTCTCCTCAAAATTATCAGAAACATGATATAATTAAATCACAATGAAAGATTAAAATATTAGAAATACCTAGAATAGATAATTCTGAGTAATATACTCCCTGAAATTAATTTCTCTTTCTGTTTTCTTAGTGTCTGTTGAGACTGAGATTTCTCAAATATATTTCAGTTCTATGAATTATATATAACTTTCCTCTGGCAATTCTGTGCTGTTACATTTCACCAACGTTGATTAGTTGATTAGTTGGTAAAAAAGGGTTGTTTTTTTTCCTTATCATATTAAAACTTAGAAGCAAATTCCAAGTAATGCAATCTGAATCTACAGGAAAAAAAATCCAAAACAAAACAAAAAACCCCCACAAAACAAACAAACAAACAAACAAACAAACAAACAAACAAACAAACAAACAAACAAACAAAGCGGGGGAATTCTGACCAAAAAGATCCCCAGATTATCATAGAAATAGAAATTATAATTATAACAGAAATTATAATTATTATTATAATAGAAAATTATTGTTATTTATCTTTCAAGTCTTCATAGATTCTTCCTTATACTGGATTCTTATGAATATTAGGATATGTAGATTCCTCTTTTCACTTTTGCAAAAAATGCACACAAACACACCATGTTAGGAGACCAAGATATACAGTGAACTTTTTGTTTTGGCAAATACAGGAGCCTGAGCCTGAGCTACCCATAAATAAAATGAGGGCATCAGATGGGAAGAACTAAAATACTTTTTAAGCAAGTGTTCTGTAGTAGAATTTTAATGACTTATTCTGTGTAGAAAATCTGTCAATGTCTGTAAAATGCATAAACATTACACAAAGGTGTAAGAAATTGAGTTCCTACTTTGCAAATATTGGGAAATATATATTGATGTATTTGGTTATTTATATCCACTCTTTTACACATATATACTGTTTGATGTACAGCATTAACATGAATCTGTGAATCTTTCTACTGACTCAACAGTGATATATATTAACTGTACATTAGGAGGTTTAATAATGTCTCTGGATTGAAATTACAGTTATCCAATACTGAAATAATTCTCCTAGTTTCAAAGAAATGTAGACTCTCCAGTTTCACTGTGGAAACTAAATTGTATAGTGTCAGCTTGTTGATGACGTCTTTCTGGATGAAAAAAAAAGGTGAGTGAGAGCACTCCCATGTCAGGATATTTTTAACTCATTCTAAGGAAGAAGAAGTGAGTAAATATTTTCAAGTTATCTATACATTTTTAGCGACTGATTACTACAGTCCTGATTCTGATTAATGCTAGCTAATATTCATTCTTCTACACACATGCAATTAACCCATTAGGCAAAAATTTTTGGACTCAGGCTTATCAGCCTTCCTGCAGCCAGATTTGTTGTTGATGATGCAAACTGTGTCAACCATGAGTTCTACCCCAGCCTGTAATACCTGTAGTGAAATTTCCCTCAACGTATTTTTGGTAAGTGTCAACAGATCCATTCTCCTCAGACAGCTGAGCTATTCAAAACCAGTTATGTATTAGAGTTTCAGAAGTTCTACTTCTTTAGATTTATTGACATCTTTTTTTCTATCTTTGAAAGAGAACCAAAATCAATCTTGATGGAACTAAGAAGTCTCTGCTATTCCTCTTCTGAATGACCCAATTTTCCTTTTCTTTTCAGGTTTTTTTGCATCAAGAAGGATGTAAGATATGTGCAAGAGAGGAAATGTATGTATAATGCTACTTCTATGATACTTTTGCAACCCCTTTTAGATAGACCAGTGCCTTTACTTGACCTAAGACCTACTTGACCTACTTGAGCTTATCCTAAGTCAAGTCAAACAGAAATATAACCAAATAACCCTAAAATTTTTCCCCCCTTATAAAAAGATATTGTAATCTTAGTCAGTTTCCTTTACACATTTCACAGAAATTAGAGCTGACTAAAGTTCACACTTCCAAATTATCATGTAACTAAATGAGTCTTGCTTCCATGCTTCCTCTTGACAGAAAATTCCATGTGACCGCTACCCAATCAAATTTCTCAGTGCACAAGCAATTCAAGTTCTATTCAAGAGACAGGATACAAATTTGATAAATATATTTTTTGTGTACTGTGTGTTGTCTGTAGATTTCCGTGTATAAATTCTAGGCCCATCCTTTTCTTTTTTTTTTCTTTTTTCTTTTTTATTTTGTCTTTTTTTCTTCTCTTTTTATTTTCTTTCTTTTTTCTTTTTCTTTTTTTTTTTTTCCATGAGTGTATGTTTGGTTTTCATTTCTTTAAAAGAAACTATTAATATTATGTGACTGGAGGAGGTCTCTTCATATTTCTCTCCCTTCCTTGCTCTTTGTCATTAAAAAAGTTGTATTTCTGGCCGTCTATGCATTTCTTTTCTCTCCATATGAAGTATGAAATACAGGATATGAATTTTTAGAAATATTTTCTTCCCAAATCATGTCTTTCCTTTCTAACATTGTGAAGCTAGAACTGGCCCATGTCTTCTGCATTAATACTGTATGTTAGCTTTTAACAAGAAGATATAAATATCCAGAAGTAGACTAATTCCTTGTATTTTTTATGCACATTGGAAAATTGAAGAACAATCTTATTATCTTATAGTGTTACTCACTTTAAATTCAACACAGTACTTTTATTTTCTGTAGCAACAGAAATAGCATCTGCTGCAGCACTTGTTCAGTCCAGCCCCAAATGTGAGGCAAAACAAGGATATTAAATGCCAAGCATCCTGGTCCCCTTAATATGATAAGAGATAATTTTCTTTTACTGCCATACTCGAGGTGCAGTAAGTGACAAAAATGCTCTGGAATGGAATGGAAGCATGAGTATGGGTGACTGACTCTGGTGTTGCACTTTCCTTTTTTATTTCCTTTTTAAAAATTTAAAAAATCCATACTGTCCTGCAAGATATGCAAGAATCTCAAGTATCTTTTTCTCATGTCACTTAGTTCAGGAAGGCACAATTGCACCTTGTGGGTGGATTTCCACTGATTGGAACAAATGCGTTTCAAACATTTGAATGGTCTTCTTTATGCCTATACTTTCCTGGAAAAATGTGATAACTGGGAAGTTTTAAAGGTAGCAAGGTTCTAAACCTAGAATCAATCAGCAATGGCATGGAAAAACAACTGGGGATCAGCAAACAGGCAGTGCAAGGATGACATAAAATTTTGGATTAATAGGCTACAACCAGGAGTGAGCTGCAGGTTTAGACACAGATACACTTTATTTTCAGCTGATTCGGAGAGTATAAATAGGATTTATTATTAATAAAACCACATGAAGCTTTATGAGAGAGTGAATCTGGGAAGAAAACAACTGGTGTGAGGAATTTAAAAAATCCCACCGTGAATTTAAAAAAAAAAAAAAGCCAAAACAATATGGAGTCTCAGAACCAAACAGAGCAAAGCCTTGCGGTCAGAGATTCTGACAGTATTAGCTGTTGAGGTGGATCAGGTGCATTGAGTCAAATGTTCATTCTGTGACATTGATCACTATTCCTTGTTTCAGCCAAAGATGTGGCACAACTGGCATGGTCAGCTCTCAGAGGTCCGACACCTGTTTCAAAATGATATTTATAGCTCCTGAGCATTGTCTCTTGAAGTCCCAGAGCTGTTACCCTCTGGTCATTAGCACCTCAGCTGGCTCCTGTGATTGCTCTCTTTAAACACATGCAATATAAGATCTTGCTCTCCTTTGACTCCTAGGAGCACTACTGCTGCAAATATATCCCAGTGCTAGGCATGCTCAGCTGCCAGCGGCACTGACACTGTTCTGGGTCCACAAGCAGTACGCGTTCTTTTAACAGCCTTAGTAGGCTTTAGCTTGAGATGTAGTTTCTTGCAATATCTTGTACAGCTTACATGGTTGGGGCCTGGAGGAGCTGAAACCTGTTCCTCACATCTTAAGATTCTATGGGCAATCCTTAAAACTGGTAATCTTGGTACAATTTGAACAGAAACTAGATTGGAGAAAATGCTTGAGTTTCACAGCTTTTTTTCCAACAGCTAAAACTTCTCCAAATAAGGCCTTCTTCGTCTTCCAAGGACATCAAAGTTGTGTCATCCTTCAAATTACATTTCCCAAGACCTGAATAAATAAACTAAAGTGTTCTAGCCATCTGGCAAGTAAAAAGCTATTTCTGAAATCAAATTTTCACATAATAGCAGACAAGCATAGCCATTAACAATAGTAGAAATATATTGACCATTAAAAAAAAGTTAGAATGTGAGAATTGTAAACAAAAAGTTTAGGTATAAAATCCATTAAAAAAAACTAATTAGTGAACCAAAGTGCTGAGGGTTCATTTTAATTTTTACTCCAGTCTTCTTGGTGTATTAATTTACATAAGAAACTTATGCAAACTTTAGCAAAACAGCAGCAGTTTCTTGCTGCTGTTGAGATCAATATTTTTTATGATCTAAGCATAGCAGCTAAAGCTGTAAGTGGGCAGTGTATTTCTGTGATGTCTGTAGATTTCTATTTTTTAAAAAGCTCAAAACCAAGGGTTTAATAAATCTAACGTCAATGTTTGTAGAGCTCAACATATATATAGCCATGTTTCATAGAGATGCAAAACTGTTGAAAAGTATTCCTTTAAATATTTTAATTGCTACAAAAATATTTGGGTTTATGTATTATCCCAGTGTTTTAATGCATCTTCATTTATACAAATATAAAAAATATTCAGATTACTTATATTTCTCTTTTACTTCAAGTATGAACCATTTAAGTAGGGGCATAATAGAATATAATATTTTGTGCTTGATCTGTTTAAACAGACCACATATTTTCTCAGAATCTACAGTGTACATTGCCCTGGAAATGAAGGCATCTTACAGCTATAGTATGGAAATTTCTATTGCCCTTCACATACCATTGCCAGTCTAAGCATGACTACTGCATTTTTTTTTTTAATTAACCCACTTGTGTGATGTTTTAACTTTATAAACTTCCACTTTTACTACAGTAACTGACTTTTTCCAACAAAAATGAGGAAGTCTAAATCTGCATATTAGATAGTAGATATTTTGTCATGTTTCTATCTTAATCCTTTTTACTTTGTTCTCACATTCCCACTTTTTTATGTTGTTATGTTGCTGAATGAAACTAATGATTTCATCTATTTTTCTGCTTTCAGGGACTTTCAAGCCTGGCTCAGCTGCTTTGATGGGTACAGTTATATGTCTGCTGGACTCCACCAAGCAAAGCTGGTCATATTTATCTGTACACAAGCTACTTCAGCCTTCTTTGCAGAACAGAGAATGAAATCTGCAAGAAGGTTCTCCCCTCAGCATAGAACTCTCACCTCATGTATTTGCTCTTTCTGTTCAATTAATACCTAGATCTGAAGAATAAGACCTGCCTCTTTCTCTACAGTATTTAGTTTTGCTTCCAAGAGTGTTTTTGCTTGAGCTGCTTCCTGTCCACACCAAAATCTATGGCATGTTCTGTGAGGAGCAGCTGGGGACACTGCTTTTGTTTCATTAGGAAGAAAAGAGACTGACTGAGAACCTCATCACTCTCTGCAGCTTCCTGAAGGAAGGATCTGGAGAGGGAGGTGCTCATCCTCTCCCTGGGATCCAGTGATGAGCCATGGGAATTGTTAAAATTTGCAACAGTGTAAGTTCAGACTGGACATCAGTAAACACTTCATTATCATGACAGTGGTCAAACACTGGAAAAGGCTTCTTTGAAAGGTGTTTGATATCCCAAGCCTGTCAGTGGCCAAAGTATTTGGACAATGCTCTTAAAAACCTGATTTAAATTTAGGTCAGTCCTGTGAAGTGGTCAGGCAGTTGGACAGGATGATTGTTGTAAGCCTATTCTATTCTATTCTATTCTATTCTATTCTATTCTATTCTATTCTATTCTATTCTATTCTATTCTATTCTATTCTATTTCTATTTCTATTTCCATTTCCATTTCCATTTCTATTTCCATTTCTATTTCTATTTCTATTTCCATTCCATTCCATTTATTCTATTCTATTCTTTCAATGGAGTAATATCACACCCATTCCATATATGGAGAGACCGTAATGAATTCCTCCTTCTTTTCCTTGGAAAGCATCACTTTCGGGATCTGTAGACTTTGGATAACTCCTTAATTTTTTTTAAGTGTCAGAAGCTCCTAAAACCAAGCAATTATCAGTAAGTTCAAGAGTGTGCTGTGCTTCCAGTTCTTGGACATTCACCCATATCCTACGTCACCCTCAATCTTAGCCTGTGCCTTGAGTAGATCATTCAGCAGATTCTAAATTGAAACTGGATGTCCTTGGCCTTCCCTCCCCTGCTTCAGCAGTTACCAGTAAAAACAATATCCTCTCCATAACTTCTCACACTTTTTCAGGTCCAGATTATATTCTCACCAGATCATCTGTCCCCAAAACATGGACTTTCCCAGACACCTACATATTGCAGGAGCCCATTCTGTGTATGCAGCTATTCCTTCTGGCTGAAAAGAAATGTTCACTCCTCAGTTTGCCAAGTGCATTTACGACATTGAAACACAAGTTTAGAGCATTACAGTGAACCAATATATATTCAAATTTTTAAAATGGATGATCTGCAAGAAAAAAATAAACTCATCTGCAATCAGGATGACATTAGCATAAATTGCTCCTTACATGCAGGTTGGACACTGCAGTGTGCTGATAAGTAGCAACACTTAATTTAGAGAACATGTTTTCTTTTAAAAATAGTATTTCATTATTACAATGTTAATTGAATAAATTAAAATATGGCAAATATGTGCCCATTTAATTAATTTATTTATAAAACAAAGAATGGAATTAAATTAAATAACAATTTTCACAATCTTTCTGTATATTCCCAATGGTTAAGTCTTCAAAATTTATCTTTCCTGCCTGGAGTATGAGGCATTTTGTTACTTCATCTAACAACAGTTAAATGGCTGTGTTTCTGAAGGTCAGAGAACAGTAATGTTATAAGAAGAAGGTAGAAAAAACTGCCATAAATATTCCCTCCCATTTTTACTGCTGCTTGTCACCATGTTGCTGACACAAAAGATTGAACTTGAAGAAAGTCTATAAATGCCTGTATGAGAACTGCAGTGAATTTTCAGCCTTAACCTCATAGGTACTCTTTAAAATAAATATTTAGTTGGCTTTCTATGGGGACTTTGCATGTTATATTAAAAATCCATCTTCATATTTTATATATATATATATAGTTCACAGCACATTCAGGAAACACAAGATAAATTTTAAGGGAAAACAACTCTGGACAACAAGTAAATTTTCCATTAACTTGAGCAGGAACAGAATTTCACTCTATTTCACATGGTATAAAGTCATTTGTTTTTTCAAAGGATATGAAATTTTATATTAAAAATCGTGCCAGTCTTCACTGTTTTATTAGTCATGTTTCTTGTTTCCCGTGGAGACTTCTGCTACTCTAGACCTGAATTAATATATTTTAGTAAGAACAAGAAAGATATTTTCACTCACAGAAACAACTGCTAATGAAAATTTTGACAATGACCAGCTATGTTTGCCCCTGATGTAGTCTACCCTGTTCTAGACACTTTGGAAGCCCCTCACTAAGGGGAAAGGCTTATTACACTGGTTGACTCTTTACCCAGAAGTGATGATACAAGAGCCTATTCAAGGTGTTTATATTCATCTATATATTTCATGTCACACTGTGGCAATTATTAGCCACTTACTGTAATAGGTAAGTGGTCCGGTTGACGTGGTGGTGTTTGGACTTTATACTCTCAGAAGTCTTTTTAAACCCAATTAATTCTGTGATTGTGTGTGATTCTGTGAATATTCCTTTTCACACTTTTCAAAAATAGAAGTGATTTTTCCCTTTTTCCAGTTATCTGGGATTTCCCCTGACTGCCATGACTTTTTGAATTTGATGGAGTGGGCTACCAGCAACATCAGCTCGTTCCCTCAGGACCCTGGGCTGTAGCTCATCAGGCCACATAGACTTGTGGATATACCATGTCATCGAGTGGTCTTGAATTTGCCATTCACTTACATTGGGAGAGATTTTGCTCCCCCAACCTTTCCCTTAGAGATTTGGGATGCTCAGAGATGGGCAAAGCCTGACGGCCAGCAAAATGAGGTGAAGAACTGAGTACCTCAGACTTCTCCATATGTGTTGTCAATAATCCTCCCTGCTCCTCAGTGGGGATATATTCTCCCGGGACTTTCTTTTCTATTTACATAGAGAAGAATCCCTTCTTGTTATTCTTTTCATCCCTTGTTTTGTCCTGTTTCATCTGTGTCTTTCCTGATCCCATTCCTACACAACCAAACCATATCCCTGTACCCTACCAAGGTCACAGGTATACTTCTGTGTATTTGTTAAGGTAGCTTCATCATGAATCAGAGGATCCCTTTGTGAGGCACGAAATCTTTTGTCGTCAGAGATCCTGAGGTGACCAGTGTGTCTTAGATTCTAAAAGAGGCAGATGAGGACTTCATCACGTTGTGGTGTTTATGTATTTCGGCACAGCTTCAGACACATCTTGAGATCATTGGTTGTCATGATGAATGAAGTGGATATTTACAGAATGCAGAAGTGGGCCCGTACTACTGATATACTGATATACTGAATACTGCTGATGGAAAAGAGCACTTGAGATCCCAAAACATGCTTCTGAAAGACAGTAAGATTATGCAATTTTTATTTATTTGGATTGACAGCTGGCAAGAATTTGCCATCATCTTTATATCTAAACTTTTATTACTATAGCCATAGATCTTATGTACTCTCCTTTGTTTTATTTTGTAATTGTTCTGCAGATGTCTGTATCTTCAGGGGTATGTAGGCTTAGACACAACTAGTCATAAGTCAAAAAAAGCAACACATTGTGGACAATGTAAAAGAGTAGGTTTCTTAACAATTCAATAAATTCTTCAGGTAGGTGTGTGGAGGATTCACCTTGAATTTTTGTATTGGCAGAGTGTCCGAGCATTCCTATAGTAAACCATGGCCATAAAATTATTGATGTGTCAGAGCTCCTCAGAGTCATTCTTTTCAGTCAAATTACAATGTGTTGATGTCTAAAATAGGAATTGAGCCAGTAAACAAAAAAGCATCATTAATGAGACTGACTGCACAAGCATGGCTTTTTAATATTGTCTCAGTTTCTGTAAGAAAAAGAAGCATTGCAGATAATACAAAAATGAAAAATCATTGATACATATTACTAACTTCAGACTCTTAATCAAACATGCAAAGCTTACTAGAAATCTTCTGAGGCAAATGCAATCCCAGCTCCCAGGTGGATCAAAAATTAAGTTGCAAAAATGCAACTTAAATGCAAAAATAAAGGGCAGTCTCTGAGCTAATTCAACTCAAAGGTGGTCAGCCCAGGCTGATGTAGACAAATTGTCCCATAAAAGTCTTGGGTCAAATACAGTATTCAATTTTCAGTTGACATATATACAATTACATCTGAATTGATGAACTGCTAGGGGATGTCAGATGAAGGAGAGCTGATTTCTAGAAGCAGACTATCTAAACACAAATACCAAGCAGTACACAATTAATAAGCAACAAGAATTTCATTCTGCGTTCATTTTCAAAAATCTATGATTGGATCCTTAAGATTTATTTATAACTATTTCATCTTGTATACTGCAGTAAGTTTCTCAACCCTGCAAGAAAATTATGTTGTCATGAATAGAAAGCATACTTGAGACTCTGAACTGCTTTTCTATTTTCTAAGCAAAGATGTGTAGAAAATAGCAGAGCAGATGTTTGTCCATTTATGACTACCCAACTGTGTTAGACATACCAGCTTTTCTTTATTCTGCCAGATTTCTGCATGCATCTGCTACACCAAAATCTTGCATTCGGACACCTGTGGATGTGCATTTGTTGACAGCCAGAAGTTGTCATAGATTTGAATTTGTCTCTGTAAAGGTAAATAGATATGACACATTTAAATCTTCTTTTTTTTTTCAAGCCTGAGATACTTTTTCAAGTATGTCTTGGGGCAGCAAGACATTTATCTTCTATTAGTTTTAATTTGTTGCCTTTTTGAACTTGTTGTCCAAAAGAATCAGTTCTACATATATTAATACTTGCATGCAATATATTTTAGATTTTTCAGACAATCCCCATCTACACCTACATCTACTAACTATCTGATCCGAACCTTAGAACAGAGATATTCTGATGAACCATGTGTTCATGTGAACATGTGGTATTTTTCATACAAATTAACTGACTTTAGGGATCAAACTTCCAAGAGGAATAAAATATATGACTAAAATTGAAAAATGTATGTGTATTACGTGGAATATATATTTTCATCTTAAAAACAAGACAGCAAACTAATATATTACTTTATAATACATCAGACTACTAACCAGCAGGTAAAGCTGGACAAAGCTCAACAAAATCTTTCAACACCTAAATATACACCTCTTCAAAAGGGGACTTCATAGTATCACAAAGTTAAGCACAAGACAAGATATTTTGCTGGGGAAAATTTTCTAAGGCCAAAGAAAGCAATAAGAGGCTTTGGTTTTCTTTGGGTTTCTACGAGGAAGGAGAAATATTTGAAAATAGAAGATGCAATTTGCTCACAGTTTTTTGTTTGTTATTTCTTTGTTTCATTTTTGCATTTGAAGCAAGAAAGAACAAAAAGATATAGCAGTTAATCTAGCAAGATGTTGCTACGTGCCTTTTCAGGGTAAAAATATACACAAATTTATGGAGTGAAAATCTCAGCAGTTTTTTAGTGATGCAATGTGAGGATTAATCAAATGTATCAATAGAGTCAGAAGCTGAAGCCATGCTTTATGGGAAGATTGATGTGGTCAGCATTATGCATTGTAATCAAGCTATGAGTCAATAGAGATTAAATATTGACAAAGATACTTTCACTAGTCTGAGGCTAAAGCAAATTCCTGATACCTTCAGGAAACATTATTTTTATTATACCTATGAATATATGATAATCCTGCCACCGCTTACATTATTCATTGTGTAGCGATGGACTCTAAAGAAGCCTTTTCAAGAAGAAAAGAAGGAATAAAATAATAAAAAGCAAAGAAGAAAAGCCCTGAGGCTGAAGAAGAAAACTGATATTGGATTTAGCAGCAGCATGGGAGAGAGTTTTTAATGAGCATTAACCATCAAAAGGCAAGAGAGAAAATAGTAGCCTAGAAGTATTTTCAGAAGTGAACCATAAATTAGTCATGCCTGTATAGCAATACATAGATATTGAACAAAACAATAACAGAGTTGGCAGAAGTCAAGATTTTACAAGGAGTGAGAAATGGTTCCCTGATAATATAAGTACTTTAAGAAATAAACATAAAGAAATGTTAAGGTCAGTGTTTTAACTTCAAATTCTTTCCTAAACCTCTCTAAATCATGTGACTGTCATCATCTTAACACCATTCTTCAGCTATTATTTCCTGTGAAATATCTCTGGATTTTGACTAAAATTCAGACAAAAGTACAAATGTTTTCTCTAAAGGTAGAACAATTTGAAAAATCTATCACAAACAGCACTATGTTACCCCCGATTTTATATGAGGCAGAACTATAACTTGCATTTGTTTTCTGTTGATCTACTAAAAAAACTACAGCAAAAGAAGTCAGACTAGTATAGCACTTGGATTATTTTCAGATTATTACAGGACAGCAAATTATTTGGACTAGACTCTTATGAAGTGTAAAATATGCAAGAGGTTTTCTTTGCAGAATGCATTGTACAGCCTTGCAGCATAACTCAGACTGTGTGAATGAGTGCTGAAGAAAGCAGTGATTATCAATATTGTAGTGATTGCCTTGGCAAAACTTGCACCACTCTAGCCATACTTTCAAAATAGGGATTTCCTATCTGCAGGCTAGAGATTCTCTTCATGTCTTCTCCTGCTTTAAATTTAACCAGTGTGTTTCAGTGTGTTGTTTTTTGTGATAACCACAGACCTATATGACAGCTTTCATCCCTTGAAAGCAATCAAAGGTTTAAGTGCTCAACATAATGTTTAAGACTCAATTTCATTAGGTTATTAAATTACAATTAATTTGGCGTAGCTTTGTTCTTCATTTTTATGCAGTTCAAACTTTGACTGTAAAAAGCTGGCATTGACACTTTAGGATGAGAAGCTTAGATAAGTATAGCTATTAAATATACATAATACTATTATGTTTTTTGAGAGCAATATAGAAGACAGTGCTTGAATAGCAACAAAGGTGTAGGCAGGCATATAATAAAGCTTCAACAGTCAAGATGCCCTTATTATCAAGCAGCTTGTGTTGACTCCTCAGCACAAAGGGAGAACAAATTATCATCCTTGGCTTGGAGTTTGTTAAATTTCATTCCACTTCTACTGTTATTTAATGGTAACTGTTGGTATATGCTTAATAAACATATTAAGCCTTACACCTGTCATGCTCTGAAGGGCTGCATTAATTAATTAATCTACGGTACAGAAAACCTTTTTTCTTGAAAACCATACATAAAAATTTGCAATATCTGTATATGTCAAAGTTCAGGGAAATATCAGTATTCATGGTAAGCCATGCATGATCCCCATTAAACTTTACCTAATCATACAAGATTTGATCTCACTGAATGGGCAGCAGTCACTCTAGAATCTATAATGTCTAACAATTCATGAATAACATGGTCACAATATCTGGTGTTCCATTAAGCTGGAGTCCCAGATAGTAGGTTTTCCAGCTGGTATAGTATTGCTGCTCTTGTTCATACACAGATTCTTCTAAAGTAAAGAGGAAATTAAAATTTTTCTATTCTACAGCTATCAGATTATTTCTGCCTTCTATGTTTTCTTTCACGTTTTTGCTGATCAATAAGCATCTTCAGAGCTTTCTACAGCAAAAGGATTTGCAGAATTTTATATCTCTCTTTCTTTTCTATTTTGTTTTTGTCCACTATAGCTTCTATCAATTTATATATGTTAAGAAAATATAATTTTAAACCTTGAATCTTGGCAAATTAGACCTTAAACTACAGGGCCTATTTTGTTGCAGGAAAAAAAGGCTCTTCAGTGCTTCTCTTAGATCTTAATTTCTGAATTTGCAAAGCTAGAACGGCTTCCTCAGGCAGCAGAATTTGCGCTTACCAGTAGTGGTCACAAATAGTTAATATTAGGCAAACATAAAAAAAAGTTTTACTTGAAATTACTGTTGATTACATTAATATGTAATCATATGAAAGAAATTAACTGGATATCAGCACCTCTCCCACCCAAGAAAATGTCAGGAATCAGGAGGGAAACAGAGAAAATATTGACAGAAACTGTCCTCAGAAAACTTCCTTCTCTTGAGGAAGTTTGACCATGCAGATGTCATTTCCTAAGGATTCCAGAGTGGCTGCAAGGGGCATGAAGTACACTGTAAGCATGAAGTTTCATCAGATAGGAGACTAGGATTAAAATTAATTTGCTCTGTTTAATAGAGGGTTACTTTCATAACTCATCATGCTGAAGGAAATGTTTCTAAGAAATGTTGTTGCTCATTATCCATTTTTATATGCCTTGCTGACACATTATGTCCAAATCCAAATGCTATTTGCGACAGCAAAAACTGAAGTGCAGCAAGAGAAGAAGTGTGAGAAACATTACATGTCAGACAATCAAGAAGGTAAATATCACCGTTTATCTTGATGAGCCCTAGTTCTAGTTTTCTTTACTGCTCTTTTAGGCAGTGTTAGAAGGAAAAATCCTTTGAAATCAAAACATTGAAACATTCATTTAAAAAAAAAAAGGTTTTACTCCCAGAGGCAAGTATTTCAAGCTGTGTAAAAATCACACAGTGCTACAAGACAGCAAACAAACTGTTCCAGAAAGAAGAAAAAGGACTGTGATTGCAGAGTGAAAAGTGACCCTCACAAGAAACCACAAGGGTGTCTATTATGTTTCACTTCCCATTTTTCATTTTCTGTAAAATTCGCGTAAAGTGTTTCCCATCCACCAAAACACACTGAAGCACATCAGAAAACTCCATTTCTGATATTTTCATAGGAGCAAAACTTTTTCCCCTCTTCTTATTGTAGTTTTGTACTTCTGTTCTAATAGAAGTCCTGTTCTGCTGGCATGCAACAGAGTACATGATTATAATTTCAATGTGATAATCATGAAGCAGCCTGTATCCATACCATTTCCAGCACATTTGAATCTTCACCATGGTGCCCTGCACATCCTGGATACCTTGGAGAACAACACTGAGAACTGACATGAGCTACTTGTATCACCCCCAGAAGCTCACCCTTCATCATGTTCACCCTTATAAGGACTTCAGTTTGTTTGGTCCTGAGAACCCAGGACTTCTTGTTAGGTGACTTGCAAATAGTCAAGCATCTGCATTGGCCCCTCTTTGGCTTCAGAGAAGAAGGAATTAGAATTATTTTTAGACTTTGTACTCAAATTGACTCCGTCTACCTGCACAAGTTTAAAATAAGTAGTTTAGAAAAAAATATTTACATGTATCTTGCATTCCTTTTAACTTTCTACAGAATGAAAGTGTTTGCTCTTTCTGGGCAAGAAATTGAAGATATCTGCTGCACATCTGTGCTGTCACCATTCTGCACAGAAATCAAGAGAGGAAATTGTTTGCATAGGTATGTAGGTATTCCCACAGAGAGTCATTGCCAACAGTGACTTTTGTAGTGCACACACCTGAATTCTGTATCAAATGATAGCAATATATATTACTTTACTTGTGTCTAATAAAAGTTCTTATAGGCTTTTCAGTAAAAACTCTTGAAATCTTTAACCTAACTTAAAAACATCTTTATAATTTTGTAGGTAATAAGGAAATAACAGTGCCCATGTTAAAAAAATGCATCTAGTATTACATTTTACTTATAGTATTATTACCTCTGCTGAGATTGCACAAAGGAAGGATTGAGTCTGAATTCCTTGGTATAGTCATTGGGTTTCTTTTAGTTATCACAAAACACTAAAGAAATGCTTTGCATGTTAATGATATGTAAATGGTCTCGCATATTAAAGGAGAAATGCTCTGAACCATCAGGAGGATCACTCTTCTAAATGAAACATGGATAATTGCATTAGAATGAGTTAATTTCAGCTGAGCTCCATAGAAGATTTTATTGAGTTAGAGGCATATTTTTTCAGCTCCAGAGAGTGGGTACAATTCATAGGAGAAAAATCTTATGACGGAGTTATTATATAATTATATATTAAACCCAAGATTTGCTTTGAAGAACTAACTACATTTTCCTGTCTTAAATATGGAAGACTGGTGCAGTGCTAGTATTGGGCTTATATGTGAACAGCAGGGTTTATTACTTTTTCTGAGGCTCATGGGTTTACATATACATCTGTTCCCACAATGTTAGCATATATAACAATGGTAAGTGGTGACATAGTAAAATATGCAACAAAATTCAGACTCCTAAATCCTCAGCAATGATTCCGGACATGTAATAAATTTGCTTACTGGGCGAGACTGTTTGGGAAGGGTGCTGTGAAAGAGAGAAAAGTGTATTTTAAACCAGACATTAGATTTATGTAAAACGTAAATTTGATTCCTGACACTAAAGACTGGTAGGTGGTAAAGAAAATTTATTTAGAAAGTAGCCAGTCTCCAGTCCAGACAGGAAGAAACCAAACCATCATATTTATTACCAGTAACACATATTGATTTTTGGAAAAGAAGAGACAGAGGGTCTTTTACAATGCTAAAGTTATAAGTCTCTTAAGTGCTGAAAATCAGCCAAAGAGGGGACTTGTACATCAGAAAATCATCTCTCTTCTCCTCTTACCCTCTCATGTAACAGTTTGGGGCTGTCGGTAACTAAAACTGAATTTACTTCATTTCTACCAATGTACAATAGGATGTAGCTGTCTTTGAGAGACATGTTAATCTGCTTATATCAGTGAACTGCTACATGCATCCTTGCATTAAGACAATTGCACTTTTACCATGCTGAATAATAGACCAAGATGTCCAGTAATGAATAATTGATCATAGTTCATTATAGTCCAAAGCAATTTTAAGCAGATTTGTTAGTCTGTAACAGCACTTAGGAGTTTGTTGAATGCATGTGGTTTGCTCATCTGTCTCATTAGGTTGTGCAGCTCTACAGATGACACCTTAAGACACTAGATAAAGTATCTTGAATCTCTGAATCTGTAACAGCCAGATTTTCCTGGGCTTCTTAGTTGATAAAAATGGGTCTGAAGAGGGGTAATTATTCTGAATATGTCTAGTGCACAGCAGTGATACTTTCTTTTGTAATCTATGTGTCTGAACACACACAGAAATAAGTGAGAACAAGAGTGTGCAGAGCCCCAGCTGAATGCATTTTAAGCATTTTCTTTTCTCCTGTAATGGTTCTGGCATCAGAGAAAAGTTAAGCTTAGCTCAGCTAAGTCAGCAGTACCCAAAAAGCAGTATCACTGAGACCAGGATGAAAGAAGAAACGCTTGTCCTTTTCATCTGCTCTGGAACTCTTACTCATGCATCCTCAGAACTCACTTCTCAACCTCCCCTAATCACAGTTTTCATGCTAAACTTGAGAAAGAATTATAGGCAGATAACAGGAAGTGTACAACTCTGGTGCACAAGGCTTGTTCAAAATATAAAAAACTTAAATCAAAAACTTATTTCTCTATTTGTTATCATATCATAGTTTCTGAAGGAGAAAACATCATAAGTCTTATCTTCCAGTTTAATGGAAAGAATTCTGGCTGGGACTGGATGAAGAAATAATTACTAATTTCCCTAAGTTTCAGAAATCTGTAAAATTTGAAAGTTAGCAATGCAGTGGCAATCCTAAGATTACTTCAGAAAGGCTGCTGTGGTTTTGTATTCTTGTTTGACAAAAATTTTGCACGAGAATTTCTTTCTTTTTTCTGTCTCAATCTGTATATTTCATGTGTCAAAAATTAATATTATGTTCACTGTATAAGGAAATTATTGTGACACAGTATACAGTTACATTAGCAAAACAGGTATTATCTTCTTTTTTCTTGCTATATAAGTGCTTGTATGATGAAGAAACTTTTCCAAGCCTTTTGCTGTTGTCACAGTTCTTTTTCTCAGATGACACTTCTGAGAGATTTAACTATCAGGAATATACCATACATGATAAAAAAATTCAGTTAGTATATACTTCTGCAGTTCACCGATTTAAACATTATTTGTTATTTTCTTAAGTAGTTGAGATATTTCATCAACTTTTTTCTAAATAGTAAAAATAAATAAATAAATTTAAAAGTCGCTTAATGAAAATGCCTTTTATTTTTTTTTTACTCCAGAGGCATGGAAAGAAAAGTAACAGAAAGGTAGAAACTGGAACTGGGTTGTTTTTTTTCTACGAGGCTGGACAAAAGAAAAAAATGATATTTTAAAAGTTTTACAGAAAGTGGGAATTTATTTTGTTTTGTCTTTCATCTTGCACTACCTTCAGTCTTTCACATTACAGGACACATTCTATAGGTTCTAAGCCAATATATTTTTCAAGCAATCACTTTTCTGCAGACCTGTGCACTTTCTATGGGCCAACACAGCTCTAAGTCTCAAAAGTTAAATGTATATTTATTAAATCAACGTGCATATCTTAGTCAAATCTTAATGCTGATGAGGTATCCTGTCCTCCCACTGCTACTGTTCTTGGAAAAGGGACAGATGCCCATGCTCCTTTCCTTCCATTTAGAGAAGTAATAACTGAAGGATTGCTTTTCTTCTCCAAAAATAAGCCCCATGGGGGTTTAAAATAACAAACTGAGGGCCAGAAGCGCACTCCCAATGCTGGACTCTTGAGGGAGTCCCTGGATGGCGTGTTGAGGTTCAGTGCCCAGAAGTGTCTGCTCTCCCCCACCCATGCAGGAAACCTGCAAAGAGGGTTCCCTGTGCAAGCACATCACAAAGCAAAAGGAAGGGGCCACAGGACAAGTATTGTACCTGAAGCTCTAAAGGAGCCTGTGTACTCTTACTACCGGTACTGAAGCACTATGATGCATGAGTCCATTCCTTACCTACTGATACAGCTTCTTCTAACTTGGGGTGAAGTTATTTGCATTCTGCTGCAGGTACCAAACCTTCTGATATTACGGCTGTGGTGAAGGCAGAACACCCACAGGGGGAACTCAGTTGTCACAGCTGCTCTGTCAATTTAACCCTGGGGTAAGGAGTACAAGACTGGGTTGAAAAGTAAAAATTAAATTTACAGTCTGTCGAGGAGACTTGTACCACTAGCACTTCAAAGTCTGAGTCAACAAAGAATATGAAAGCAGTTTAATTATAGTGTCATTTTTACTGTGAATACAAAAAAATTATGTGGCATAGTATTCTAGATATATCCAGATGCTGAATTACCAGGAATATCTCTTTTAGTTGTTGACAATAACAGCTTGTAGTAGGTTGTAATAAAGATGTGCAAATACATTATTTAATTTCTGTGCATGTAAGCTCCTAGTGGACCAACTTGAATTGAAATATAATAATTCTGCTTAAAAAATATCATGACAGTCACCTACTCCATATAATCAAATATTAATGTCCTCTGTGAGTAAATGCTGGTACTTCCTTCTGTGAGTATATTCAGGTACTTCCTTCTGTGAGTAAATTCAGGTACTTTAAGAGCCAAAACCAGCCCAATTGAAAAAAAATACCACTTATGGAATATAACAGAGGATGTTTAAATTATATGTATGAACAGTGCAGACTACTAAGATAGTTTTCCTCAAAGTAATTTGCCATTAAACCAATTCCCACTAATTCAAAGTCCAAGAAACAAGGTGTGTGAAATATCTCTGTCCCTTGTGTTTAATTTGTTTGGCTTTGTTCTTGTAGGGGAGGTTTGCAAAACTCTGTGTGGGAATGAGATACACAAATCCTGTCAATGAGATTTCTATTCAGGTTTACCTAAATTTCAGCCATTTGAAAATACATCAGCTCAGTAGCTAGTCAACATTATGTTTAGGCTTCACCTAATACATCAACTTTTCTAAAGAAAACTAGCCATAGTTATATATAAGTTATGATTTGCAAGAATTTCTCATCTTCCGTGGTCTGGCACAAGAAAAAAGTCAAAGCCAATGAAAAAAGTTGTAGATTAGCATGTCTCTTTAAAGAGAGTAAAAGCTCAGCACTGAAGCCTGCATGATAAAAAACAGTGAAGAATTCCTTAACTGGAAAGGCTATTTGGGTTTTTGAAAAAGGCAGTAGTTATGGTGTTGTTTTTTTTCAACTTTGAAACTTAGCTGTTATCTCTGTGGACAATTCTTCTGAGGTAGTGTTTCCAACTGACCCCTCAAGAAACACCACAGTCACTTACAAGGTGCTAAGATGCAATGGGAATCACAGCACTGTATGTAGGGGCCACCTGTCAAGATCTCAGTCTTGTTACTGCAGAAATCATGTGACATATTCATCCAAAAGCATTGACAGAACCTTTACTTCTTACTGCTTTTCTTTCTCTTTTTTTTTTTTTAATTTTTGTTTATTTTTTGTTTATTTACTTGTTCTTTTGTGCAAGTATTTAAGTGGTTTTCTTAATGCTTTGATTCAGAACTTACATTTTTTTTTGAGAGAGAGGTTTAGTGGATTTGTTTGTTTTGACACATTTAATTAGCTTACTAGTATTCTACACCATAACCATTAATACTGCTCATCTTGATAAAAGTTCAAGTTTTGTAATTTTGATCTTCAGGGAGAGAAATCTATTTTTAGCTCACTAGCAGGATTCATAATGTCTTTGATTTTGTGGGGATTTTAAACAATCATAGTGCAAGCAGGTTTTTGCCATTGACAGAGTGGAGTGATCAGACAGAGTTCTAGATTCAGGCCAAACTCTTTCAATGTCTTGACTAATCAGCTTTTTTTGCTGACAATAACAGCGTAATGACAGCATACTCAGAGCAAAATTCATGCACATCTTTTCTACTGTACAGCTTCAAAGGATTAAAGTTCCTCTCAGATATTATCAAAGAACTCTGAAGTAAATCACAATGCGTAAGTTATCGAATTTCTCTTTTAATGGGCCAAAGCTTTTCCAAAGAAATCCAGCAGCTGTTCCTCCGTTGTTATCACATTTCTTTCTGCAAAGTCCTTAAGATAATTTTGAAGTTTTAGCTTAAAGATACCTACTCTGCTACCATTTAAAAGAGTTAAGGAAAATATGTTAACTTCTTTTGCAGAATATGTGTTCCTGGGGGAGAAATTCAATGATTCTGGTTTTCTAGCGTCTTTTTTACTGATATACATTTATTTTAATGAGGTTAATGTTTTAGATAGCAGTATAAAATATGAGTCATTAAACCAGAAAGTTAGACAAGCTCTAGGACAGTGATATCTATCTTCTTAAGAGTGTTCAAATACACTAGACTAACTTTGCTTACCTCAGTAACTAAAATGGTTGTGTTTTTTCACAAGACCTGCAGTTAAATGCAATTCAGTATACTTGCTGTTTACAGGTGGAACAGCAAAGCAGTAATGAGTTTATTGACTCATTTTGCCATCATGTACTCACCTTCAGTATTTCCCTGTTACTTATTTTTACCCACATACCCTTCAGTCTAAATGTGAATGTTTCTTCAGAAAATATTCAAAGAAAAATCTAAAGGAAGAAAAAATTACCTAAGTTTTATTGCCAAAAAGTTCTTAAGAAAAAACAATCTCTGTACCTGAATCTGAAACATACATTGAATTTTCTGGCTTGTGTGGTTTTGAAAATTCAGATGAGAAGAATTTGTAATTGGAATTGTGAATTTATTTGAGATCTAGATTCGGAATTATGGCAATGAAAAAATCCTATATATTCAGACAAATTATTTAAAGCTATGTTAAACATTTGTAATTACTTTTGAAATCTCTATTTATGGTAATATTTTTACCCTGGTTGATAGCCTTTAATCCCTGCTGTCATTCTTTCTTGCAGTACAGTTATAACAGGGGTTGGAGCATGGCCAAAGCACATAGGTATGCCGATGTGCGTGCTCTGCAGAGATGTCTCTGCCATGGTACACTCCAAATAAAAAGGAATGAATTCTTAATTTGAGAGACTTAATCCTTAAGTCTTAGCTTCTGCAGCTGTCAGTATTTAGTCATGGTTGCACATAAACAAAGATACCTTAAGGTATAGGTACTGATAACTTTATGAATTATGTTCATGATGGTGCCACACTGTAGACTTTTTTAAAATATCAATTGTTATTCTATGCTATTTCTTGGAAATGCCAACACTTCATGAATATCTTACTCTTACCCTCACTGATCCTCAGGTTCTTCAAAGAAAAAGGGAATTTGTACCATGTATCAGATTTGTCAAATTTGACAGTAAAACCTTTGCTGTACAATGAGATATAATTATAATTCTACATCAACTCATACTAAAAAAGTCACACATTGATTTATGATGAATCCTCATTATTTAGAATGATACCTTAAAATATACTTAAAGCGAAGAAATTCTCTTATTGGAAGTGTTTAAAGTCATTTGAGCCTTTGCATTTAAAATTAATTTGTTTCTCAGGTAGGTCTGACTGGCACAAGCAGTTATGAACACTGTGCAAGATCTAATAAAATTCACATTTCTATTAGTCTTATATGCTTCAGAAGGAATACAGGGAAAGATAAACTATGAACATTCTTTAGCCACTTGACAAGACCACAGTGCTGTCCATGCTGAAACATTCAAAGAAACCATCTCCATTTTTGTTTGCTGGTGAATTATTTCTTCCTCCTGTTTCCTCATCACTTGAAAAATAATACATTTGCTCAGAATGACTTTCCACATAGCAAAGCCTGAAAGCATCATTGTCTAAATCCATTTTGACATCCATGAGGCAGTCAAAATCATCCACATCAGGGCTGAGGAGAGAGCACCCAAGCCTGAGGTGAGGAAGAATGAGGTTCTGCATATTTCAGGGAGTTAGCAGAGTCAAGAAAACCCAGCCACATTGGTTACCTGACCATCAGTTGTAGTGAGGACTGATATGTAGAAGGGGTCTAGACATTTTTTGTTTGCTATAAAGAGTTTGTCATCCATGTCACTGAGAGCTTGTAACAGAGTAGTAGAGACAAGACTCTCAGTAAGGTGTGAGAAGTATGACACTAATAAAGTGGGTTATTATGATCAGATTTATTGCTAATATGATGTCTAAATATTGCCAATGCAGTATAAGCAGGTCTAAAGGGCTCTCATATAAACAGGTTCATCTAGAAATGTACATGTTTACTGTCTTTGGCCTTGCAGAATGAACAGTTACGAAGGAAAAAAGCTCCTTTGGAGCTGCTTTAGGATTTTATCCCCAAATATAACCAGATCTTTGTATTTTTAATCACCTGTCCAAAAGAACTTGTTCACTATCTTCAGGCTGGACACAACTCTTCAGGTGTCCCTGCCAGCAGGAATATGTACCTGGAAGCTGCCTGCAACCTTGGGAGATCAGTTTAACCCAGCTGGCCCAGTTGCCAGCAGCATTTTAAACTTTTTTGTGGGCCAGTATATGTGCCAAAGTCATAATCTACATATTATTTAAGTAGACAAACAGTTCCTCCTGTTATTCCCACCTGATGTTCTCATCCTAGGACAAACCATATTACCTATCAGAGATAATCTAAAAGGGGGAGGGTGCGTGGTTCTGTGGGGGGAAAGATTCACCAGAAGATCACTGAGTACCTTTTGTCATTGTGACAGAGCTCTGTGGCCCTTTATGGGGAAACTAAAGCCATCAAACTGTACTACCAGTCCTACAGAAGAAAAAGGCTCATGCAAACAGCACACTGGCATTTTGTGTCAGTACACTTAAGGTCATGTTTGAGTTTATTTTCACTAAGCATCTCATACAACAGCTATAATATTCTACACTGTAGTCAGAAAAGCTACATCTCCATCCAGGGTGACATTACTTATGAATTCCTATGGTTTGTCCTGAACAGGTCAGGTGATGTTTGGCCAGGTGTTGTAACAATGCATCATTTAAACTTGAACCTAAATCAAATGCATTACAAATGGCAACCTGAATTAAAATTAGACTTGCAATGCACTAATTATCTTCTGTACTTAGTAGTCCTTTGACTCACCTAATTTAATGCTGTGGAAACCAGAAAGAGTAATTGCTTAAAGTGACTTCCATTTAGGTACTGCTTTTCTAATTTCACTGATTAAAGACCAACTTAGATAATCATATTTTCACCTGTAATCTTGGAATTTCTGGAAAGTAAAGATATTCTGTATTGCATACAAAGAGAATAAGGTAATCTTTGAGGAAAGCATAATTTCAAAAGAAAAACAACTCAACTTTGAGCTACCTAAAACTGAAATTTGTACATTTGGAACCTTGGGAATCCATGCACTTCAAGTAACGTGATATTCATCACTGGTGCTGTAAACTGCATTAAGTGAAAAATACAGGTATTGCAAAATCAAGCCTTTATTGGGAAAATTATAATGCAACTGAAAAAAGGATAGTATCAAAATCTTTCCTCGCATGTTATGTCCTCTAAGGTGTTTTTGGTCCTTGTGTAGGAGTCCAATTTACCTTGAAATCCCAAGCACAACTTGGACTCTTGAATTCCTTGGAAGATCTGGGCACAAACCAAATAGGTTTGTGAATTAGAGAATACTCAAATACAAAAGAACACGTAAAGAAAGATCTGGTGTCCTTTGGCTTTGGAATTTATTTTTTTGATGATTGGTTTTCCATTATTTGGGCCAGATTTTGCATTTGGTTGTCTTTGAAACCATATTTCTGTTACATGAGGAGATAAACATATATTTTATTATATTATATTATCTTTTCTTGTGGCCTTGTTTTCCTCCTGTTTTAGCGTTGGAATTGGTATCTCCATTACATATCATTTTTCACAGAGTGCATAGAAGGTATTGTCCTCAGTCAGTAAAAATACCAGTTCCTTTATAAAAAATATGATCACTCTTTTTCTGAAATCCTTCACTTTCCTTTATTCTTTCTTGTGTAGGTTATTTTTTTCTGGTGTTTGTTTGTTTGTTGTTTTCTGCATGATACAAATAAAGTACCAATAAGCATCTAATGTGTCAGTGGACACCTTCCTGAAACTAGAAATTCCTGCTGCTCTACCTTTTAATGGGATAAAAGTTGTGATCACAGTACTTGGGGTGCGTTGCCTTCTACAGGTCTGTGATGTGTGGTTGTGACATCTCCTTTTGTACAGCTGGAAGACATAACACTATTTTAAGAAGAAGAATTCCTATAGGCGTGTGCACAAAGGCAACTTGTCCAAAGCCTTGAATCATCACCTGATGCCTGAGTTTGGCAGGGTCTGCATCTGCAGTCATCCACAACTCAGCAATCGGTTTGGCCACAATCCAGTGCAAATGCCTAGTGCCCAATCAAGCTTCAGTCCACTGGCATCCTCATTTTGAGTATGTGTCTGATACATGTTTTTCGTATTCATGTTTGCATCAGCAGGGCAGACACACTGAGAGTACAGGCAGAGTAAGATTTTCCCTTTTTGGCTTTTCCTTTATTTCAGTGTGAAGATTTAAATAGTTCTCCGAATCAAGTCAAATCAAAGCAGATCAGGTAATAAAGCTCTCATAATTCTTAGAAAAAATATTTTCATGGTCTGAAAAGACCTAATTTTAGGTCCTTTAGTATGCACAGAAGTGAAAAAGGCATTGCTCTTTTGAAGATCACAAAGAACTGGCCATGAAGAATTTTACAGCCAGGTCCATGTTCTAAGGATGTAGAAAGCTGTACATCCCCCCTGAAAGTAAAGGCATTAAATGACTTGATGAGGATAGAACTTGTCCTTCTTTAGAAATGGGTTGATAAGAAGTGGATACTTCTGAGGTTCAGTGCTGGGTGACTGCTTTTTAGCACAACACAGCAGTACTAGACAATACCAAAAGAAATAGCTTACCAATTGCTGTCTTTTTATCAGCTAAGAGAAAATTTTGCAAACTTCAAGCTGTTTTATTAAAACAGAAGACACAGAGGGCACCTCACCAGTATTACAGTCCTCTTGAAATTAATCTGTTTTTACACTATGCTGTACGTGAATCATAAATTACTTTCATGACAATTGCATAGGTATCATTTAACGATGTAAATTCATATGAACTGAAAGACCCACTTTTTCAAATGAATAACTAATGCTTGAATATGGCTGTTTATTGCTCCCATGCACAATATATAGCAGCAGGATCACAAATATAATACAAATATTTGGAAAAGAAAATAAAATTTTATACACAATTCCTAATTTATTGTACAAATGGGAACTGGAGAAAATAAGGAGGAAATATTCAGGCATATAAAGATTAAAATGGAACATTTCTGTTATGAAACTATTTACATTCCTTTAAGAAAAAGTCTATGCAGCAGTGCGAGAAGATGGAGAATTCTTTTAACTTTAACACATGGTGTATGATGTCTATATTCATGGTTAATTCTTAGTTTTGTACTGTTCAGCACTTGGGACAAATGTCAGAGATTAATGTGGCCTTGTGTTAACTCCCCACATCTGTGACTAATAAGACTTGTGTCAGCTAATGCTTCCTTGTTTACTTACATCAGTGATTAATGAGTACTAGCTGATAGCTTAGTTTTGAAAACAAGGATTGTGTGCCAGAGCAAAGAATGATGAGACAAGTACATTATGGCCTGACCACATATTTGTGATACTTTCAAGGAGAAAAGATATATCAGAAGACCTGGAACCATATCCAAACAAGTGCACTGAAATAATTAACATACATGCGTGTATTCAGGAAAGTGATGGATTTGTATTAGTTTCAGAAATATAACCAGTCTGTTAGGTTACAGGGCATGCATGCTTTGAGGGGAAAGCCCCATCCTCCCAGTGCAGCTGATAAAGTAATATCAGCTATCTAACCTAGTAAAATGGGTTGGAGAATTTATTTCCTGGTTTTCAGTGATGACCATCATGTTTTTTTTGTTCCTGATTGGAAAAAAACCTCTTTAACTAAATAGTTAATTATGATGTATAATAAATACCAGAGTGGTTCTGAGTGGTTTTCCAGTGTTGTGCTAATGGTAACACCTTAATGATTTATGAAGACTACTATCAAGATTATTATCAAGACCCAAGTACCATTACAAGATTTTCTAAAAGAAAATTGCCAAGTTAAAAAGAAAGTTTGCCAAGAGTTAAAACCCATATTTTCCTAAGGGTGACAGATAAGATCCACTCTTATAATTGTATTGCAGCTTTAAAATGCACCATGTGAAATGACACTGCTTTGTACTATCACAGGTTACAGTGTGAGCACTGGGAATGTTGGGGAGTTGTGACAAAGAGACAATACCTGTGTCATCTGTTTTGACACTCAGCAGGAGACATTGCTGGGAATTTTCTAGAGTCAAGAGTCTTGAAACTTAATTTTAAAAAAATGTGTAATTAAAATCTACATAAGTATTCACGGGGCAGGAAACCCTTACACCAAGGATGAGGAAAAGACTGAGGTACTTAATGCCTTCTTTGTCTCAGTCTTTAAGAGAAAGACCAGTTACACATAGGGCAACCAGTCCCCTGAGCCGGTGCACAGACCTCCCGTAACCCAGGAGGGAGCAGTTTGTGATGTGCTGTGCCACTTAGACACTCAAATATTCACGGGGTGTTCAAAAGACACCTCAATGTGATAGTGGTATGGTTTAGTTGATTTGATGGTGTTCAGCCAAAGGTAGAATTTGATCTTGGAGTCCTATTCCAAGATGAATTATCTTAGAATTCTATAAAAGTATTGCTGAAAAAAGTACCAGCTTTAAAGGAATCTTAATCTACTGGAATTCCTTATTAATCAAAATGCTATTTTTCGTAAAATTTTGGAAACCATGTTACAGTTGGAGACAATACTCCACTTTTGAGGTTTAATGTTTTAAGTGCTATTAGTTAAATTGTCGATATTACTTACTTGCTAACAAAACTGGAGGCTGTTCATGTATGAGACCCATAAACAAGAGCACCACACACTTCTTAAAATACACGGGGAGAGGAGCAAGTCTGGATGATGTGGTAAGATGTGGTAAGAATCATCATCATCACATCAAGACATTAAAGATGACTTGCAACCACAGCTCACATGCAGTAGGACACAAGCTCACAACTTTGGCACTAAACCTACAGGATGAGGGAAATAGTCAGAAAGTCAGTGTCCTTGAGCCATCAATCATGGAAACTGCATCCCTCAATCTCATGGATGTGTGAAAAAGCGCCTCAGACAGGATATGTGACTTGAGACCAAATTCTGTATTTTGTCATGAAAAATGTCCTCCTGAGCTGTAATTCAGTCACAGGCTTCTTAAAAGAAGTTGTAGCTTAGAGGTGAAATTTGATGGTAGGTTAGAAAAAACGTCCAACAGAAAAGGATATAAAGGATATATAAAGAGTCTAAAATACCCAAGAAAAACACCAAATTGTACAAAGAGAGCCTCTCAGAAGTACTGAGGTTAAGCCTGGTACAAAGAGCACCTGCCCACTCCCAGCTGTCTTGTATGTGGGCAGCAGAGGCTCCCTGAGTGTCTGTACCAGGAGCGGTAAGTACACTGCAGTAATGGCCTCCTAGCAGGTTTATTTTGTATGTCTGCTCCATGCTATATGGGTTAGCCAATTAATAATATTTCTGTTCTCATGCAGTCTGTATAATGCTGTTTGTGGAGATTCATGGCAGGGTTCAAGAAGACCAAATATACTGAACAAGTTGAGTAGATTACATCTATACCCATGCATAGGTGCTCCAAGCCAGTATCCGTGTATTCCTATGGAGTCTGAAGATTGGTGATATCCTGACAATTCAGATTACGTGATACTGGAAATTTCTCAAAGGGAATCAATTCTGACATCACAAATTCCTGCAAAACAGGAGATCCAAGAAAGGAGGAAAATGAGGATCTATTACTAAGGAAGTTGATGTCAGGTCTGGCTGTGATTGCAAAGCACGGTGGGTAGGAAACCCTGTGTGTGTTGTACCTTGACTCTGCCCTCTTTAGGAGGTTTTTAAAAAGAAAAATTACCTGATCAACACTTTATGCTTTTGCATGGACTACATATAGAAGGAACACCTTAGATTTTTACCTCCTCTACCTTAAGTGCATCATTCTCCCTTCCAGAATGAACAGTTGGAAATTTCTTTGTAATAGCCCATTCAGATGACCACCATATGTACTATGGAAGAACTGAGTGCGAGAGACGACAGGAACAAATTCCCTTTGAGACTGACTTTGTTGTTGACTCTGAGGGGAGTCAGAACATGATATTTACCTCTCATTACCAGTCCTTCTGCATTGTGTGAGTCAAAAGGAGGATCCAGCACCTAAGCTAAGCCTGAGATGTCTCTTCTACTTCATGCAAAAGATTAAGTTAATTTGTATTTTGCATTTGTAATTTCAGCCATCCTTTCTGCAGGCTGAGTATGGCACAGTGCTTAAAATTCAGTGATTTGGTGTGCATCCTTTTTTGTGACACCTGGTCTGGGGGTATTAGCAGTCCTTGGCGCTGTGATCAGTTCTATAAGGTACTGGTCTGGGGCCTTGGCTCAGCTTCACTTGCTACTTTACTCAGCAGCGTGTTGGCTAGAGCTGAGATATTTGTCACAGAAACCAAAAAATCTCATGATGCTCCTGACTAACAGTATTGACAAGATTTTCTAATACTGAAACAAAATTGTATATGAGGCTCCAAAAAAATCAATGAAGTCAAAAAAGCAACAGAGAAAATTCAAAGATCTGACTTTCCAAGGACTTCCTGGAACTGACCCGATGAATGCCAGCATGGCTGATGTCTGCCTGTCCCATAGAAACTCATTACATTCCCTCAGTAGGAATAGTGAATGTACCAACATTTCCCCTAGCTACCTTTTATATCTATTAAACATTAGGTAATTGGCAACATAAATTATATATTACTCTGCCTGTACAGTCTCTTTCTGGAGATGACCAATTGCAAATTACCTGATAGAGGAAGGGATGAAATGTGCCTCATCACTCTGTCTATTGAGAAGAAAAAAAAAAAGAGGCTGTTTCCAAGACTTTATCCTAGCTTATCTCATATCCCACCCTGAAAATATTTCTTCCTGCTTTATGCCAAATGATAGGATAATTTAATTCACTCAAATGTTTCACTAAAACAAAGAAATGAAAATAAATATCTTTGAACCACTAATAAAAGCAGAATAGGTTTATTTTCATGGATTTTGTTGATTTCTTTTTCATGTTTTATTGTCTATGAGATATTTTATTTACCAATTTTCCTCAGATTTTTACAAGAGTAAAACTTAAATACAGACAATACAGGTCTGTATTGGCACAATAAATTCTGTGAGGTCTTGAATTCACAAACCTATAGTCCTCTTTAGATGACAGAAATCTGTCATGGTTTGATATTGGCCAATTGCCAAGCACCCACAAAAGTCTGCTGTAGTTGGGCAGAGGAGTGGGAAAAAAAATTATTGAAGGGCTCATGAGTTAAGATAAGGATTGGGAGAAAATACTCTCAGGGTAAAACAGGTTCAAATTTAAAGGAATAAGGTAAATTTATTATTAACAAATCAGAGGAGGATAATGAGAAGTAAATACAAGCCTTTAAAAGACCTTGTTTCCCCCCAGCCTCTCCCTCCTTCTCACCAACAGTGCAGGAAGACAGGGCACGGGGGTTTTGGTCAGTTTGTTACTCAAGATTTTTTTCTGGTTGCTCAGGGACAGGAATCTTTTCTCTGCTATGCTGTGGGGTCCCTCCCACAGCCAAACAGTCTTCCCAAAACTGTTGTGGCGTGGGTCACTGGTCCAGAGGGTGCAGTCTGTTAAGGATAAGCTGCTCCAGTTTGGAAGCCAGGGCTCTCTCCATCTCTGGAAGCAGG